>JAOXNZ010000188.1:15819039-15832663 GCA_028566095.1 Kryptolebias brasiliensis | reverse complement strand
GTTAGAGGCCAGACTGAGATGGTTTGGACATGTGCAGAGGAGGGACAGTGGGGATATTGGTAGAAGGATGTTAGAGACGCAGCTGCCAGGAAAAAGACAAATAGGAGATATATGTTAGAGAGGACATGGAGGGAGTTGGAGTGAGTACAGAGGACACAAAAGAGAGTTAGACAGAGGAGGATAACTCGCTGTGGCAACCCCTGAAAAAAGGAACAGCTGAGGGAAAAAGAAACTCAAAGAAATAGTACATACAAACTTATTAAAACAATCTATATTTTAATTTGCAAACTTATATTAGATTACAGAAAAGGTATTTGGAAGAGTCAGTACATGTGTCTTGGCTTTAAAAGGGTGATCTTTGAAGGGAGTACACAAAGACCTATACAAGCACACATTTTGTTACATCAATAATTTTTGAGGGTCTATTTTTTCCACTGGCCTCTAAAGGATACTATAAGCTACAATCGTGGTAGGATTTAGATACGTAATTAACAAACAAAGCTTAATTACCTATAAGGAGCCTGGGTTATGAGTCTTTACCTCACTGCTGCCATTATTCTGTAGACACTACCAAGGCATCAACAGGGTGGTGATGGACAATTCCTCAACTCCAGAATACAAGAAAACCAAACAAAAAACAATAAACAAACAAAAAAAAAAAAAAAAACTAACAAGAGAATAAAGAAGCTGCCTACAAAACATAAGGAAGCCAACCCAACACAATGGGAATACGAAACTATTTAAAATCATTGCCCAGAACACAAAACAAAACTGTACTGACAAGTCTGATGGAGTCCCAACCTGGGACACCATGAAAACTGTATTCAGCCATTCAGGATCCACGGAGCTGTGCTAAACACATTTTTGGAACATTTTGATCATAATGTCTGTCTGCCAAACTATAAAATAACCACTATTCAAACACATACATTTTACATTCTCCAACAGCAATATGTTCAACCAAGTGTTAAAGAGTGGGATGGCTTATTCAAAAGAGGATTAGACGTACAAAGATTTCAGGTGGCAAGGCCACAAACTACAGTTCCCTTGGATCAAACGTCCCCCAGAGTTGTGGTGCAGGTGCACGTGATTCAGGAGCAGAACAAAGATGGGTGCAAAGAAAAAAAAAAAAAAACCCCCACCTCTGTTCTTTCAATATTCATCTACACCCCTGAGAAAGCCAGACAGAGATACAGGCATGAGGAAACCAGGGAAAAGGCTCAAGAAGCACACACAAAACGGGGGCTAATTTCCCACTGTGACTGTTGTTTGAAGGACTGTGCTTGTTGGAGGGACGAGGTGGAGCAGGATTAGTCTTCATCATCGTTCTCCTCGTACTCATCCTCGTCGTCATCCCCCATGTAAGACACTGGAGTCTCCACACGAGACCCGCTGTAGTGAGAGTCGTTTGAGCTAGACGCCATGGTGCCATCGGTGCAGCCATCACTGCAACACGGGAACAGGGAATCAAAGTTAAAAACAAAATAATGTAAAAAAAAAAACACATGAATAAAAAGATCTGCTTTCTATCTCATTTACACCACAGCTAAAGTTTCTCACCTGCTGGCAGTGTAACGGGCTCCATTGGCTGAGGATCCTCCGGTGATGTACACATTACTGATCGGGCCTTTTGCCATCTCTTGAAAAGGGGAACATATTTAATTATAAACACATAATTCCTAAAAGTCAACACTCCTCAGCAGGACTGACTGAAAGCAAACTAATACCATCACATGTCAAAACTTGCATGGTAGAAACAGGTAATTAGGTGTGTTTTGAATATCTCAAACTTTGAACAAAGGTTCATGTGGAGGCAAGAGACAAAAACAGCCAGCTGCCAAGGGGGGTGCAAAGCAGGCCGAGATGAAGGCTGAGGTGGGCAACAAAACAACCAACAAGGGCTAGCCAAATGTTTTGAAAGACATGCACACAAAAATAAGACATGATTTTCACAACTTGGCTGTGCAAAACAACTAAACTGGTCACTTGGTTGCAAACACTCGGGATTCAGTGAGATTTCAACTAAAATCTGCCCCATTTTCTCACAATATTGAGTCGTAAACTGGTCTCCAACAGCTAAATGAAATACTATCCTAAACCTCAAAGTTACATTTTTCTGATTAACCAGAGACAAAACTTTTTAGATAATTCTTTGTACTCAGATACATTTTGAGTACCGTTTCATTTCTGTGAGTTTTGATCATGTTTCTTCTCCAGAAACAATTCACCACTCAATATAATCTGCCAGGAACGAACCTGTTCATCATCTCCCTTTATGCCCAAGTTAGACCAGAGAAGAGGTCCAGTTGCCATTTATTTGACCACTTAGGATTGTCATGTTGTGAATGACTGAGGACCTACACCAAACCAAGTCAGATTAGGATCCTTCATGGGTTCTTGGTCACTGGAGAAAACTGCTGTAATCAAAATATGGCGAAATATTTCCCAGCTCCCTCATGACAGCATATCACAGGCTTGTAAATGTCAACTTTTATTTTAACAAAGTTAAACACTTCAGACATGAGTTCTGATCTCACTACAATAAATGATCATCAAGTTTAGTGCTAGATTTTAAATCATAATTAGGACACAATTTAGAGTTCTAGATAGGGGTATTTTTTAAACCTACAAGTTGCCTGATGCCAGATTTTAAATGAACGTTAGTTGACATCACCTCCTCTAAACATACAGTAAATATTTCTTCTCAAATAGATGGGATGAGCTAACGAAACTTAAACACACATGCCTCTGGAGAGGAGATGGTAGCAAAGAACACGGGGCACCTACCTATAACGTAAGGCTCCAAAGCTTTGGGCACCAGGCTGCGTGCAACTTTCAGGTCCTCTGCAGAACATTTTCCCACCTCCAAACCACAGGCCATGCCCATTCGTTTCAGCACCTCGATGTCGTCGTGAATCTCAAACATGCTGTCAAAGTTGAACAAATACTCGAACCTGCAGACAAAGAGCAGGACAGGAGACACCGCAAAACATGAAATACTTGTTCTTATACTAACTCTAAGCCGATTTACAGACTGCAGAAAGACTAAATAAACTAAATAAACCGAGATACACCTTTTCACCCTCTTAACCCTTTCCATCAATTTACAACCTTTCATTAAATTTTATGTCAACCAGGGTGACGTTACAGAACATTCGTTAATTTAGTTTAGAACGAGTCTTCAAAAAAAATGTCTAAAAACAAGAAAATGCAGCTTTGAGACTTTGTCATACTCATCCTGATACCAAAAGCAACCTAATGATCATTAGCATGTATGTCATATGGGTGGATGTCACTTTTAGTTTAATTCACATCAAGCCTCGTCATTCTCCTCCCATTTGTGTCTTGACTTTTAGCGAAGGCTTCAAAAGTATGTTTTGACGCAAATTTCATTTAAAAATTCATTCAGGAAGACTATTTTCAGAATAAACGTATATATGTCTATTGTGTGCTCAAACAGAAGAAGAGGTTTGAAACCAAAAAGTTGAATTATTCTTTGGCGTTACTATATCTGACAACGTTACATTAACTGATCGTAACACAAATAATCAAGTTAGTTAGGTTAGGCTCGTCTTTCTAAACTAATGTATCCCCTTCAAAAGGTAAAAAGGGAGGCAAGACGAGTAGAAAACTTTGTCTCCAACAGCCTGTATCATAAATTTAAATCTGGATAGTGGGATGATGTGAGCCCTGGTGTTTTAATGTCCTGCTCAGCTTTTCCTACTGGAATGCTGCAGTGTGTCTAAGTGACTTTACTGAAAGCAGGATTGGATGTTTACTGCTGAACTTTGATGTTCTTTATTAATATAATGGTGGTCTGTATCAGCTAAGTCTATCATGGACTGACTCGCTTCCCCCTGCCTTATTGCCAATATGTTATCAAGCAAGAAAGAGGGAAATTATGGTCAGGACGTGTTTAAAACTATAAAACACCTGTTCCAAAACTGAATCAGTTTAAACTGTTGTAAACAACTTATTCTAAGCATCCATAAAACACAGAAAATAAGCACAATTTTTACTTTTTTAAACTAAATGCAATGCTTTCCCTGTTACTAGAGATTAAATGATCACAAACTTGTCATTGGAGATGCTGCAGTCGATCACAGTCTTCTTGCTGGTGTTGACGATTATGAAGGGAAGGTGGATGATGGAGTTGGGAGGTGGAGGCCTGTTTGCTTGCTGCTCTGTCTGTCTGTTCCTCTGAACAAGGTTCTTAAAGGCTATTTGCTGTAGGACATTAAAAAATATAAACTGTAAAACAACTGTGCAGAAAGGTCATTCTTTAGGGTTGTATTTGCTATCAGAGGAAAGGTACAAGCACTAAATTCAGTCCCACCTGCAGTATGAGCTCCTGAAGCTGTGATTGTTTCTGCTTGATCCTCTCCAGCCGCCTTTGTCTCTCCACCTGAAGAAGAAATTAAAGAATAAGAAATGAAAGGATACAACACGGGTCAAATCTTAGCTGAATTATGACAAATGCTTGTGAAAATGGCCTTCGGTGTTTGTCTCTACCTCTAAATTTTGGCACTCCTGCGCTGAGTTGGTGGGCAAGCCAATCCACTTGATTTCTTTTTTCTCTTTTGAGATGATGTTCATGGCCATGAGCACGTTCAGCGCATCATAAACACGCCGCCGAATGTTCTTCTGGTCATACACATGCTATGACAAGAACACGTGGGTCAAAACATTAAAAAGGACCATCTTAAATGGGTAAAGCTGTGCAAAATAAGACTACACATTTCTGTTTTTGTCAAAAGATAAAATTTTGCGGCTGCGGCACTCACTGAGTCATTAGGTGACATGTGGTTGTCTGAAGAGCTGAATTCTGCAACCAGTTCATCTGCCACTTCGTTGTAGGTGGTCACTCCTTTCTTCTGCACCTTCTCGCACACTTTCATGGAGAAATGCCTCAAACCTTTTCCATTCTTCTCCCCTTTCTTACCCCGCTTACTGTGGACAGAAACGCTGCATAGATCACTATATTTTCTAACACATTGTGGGCAAAAACTTTCACTTTGAATAAAAACTATTTATTCTCAACAAAGTTCTGCAAAAATGTTTCAAGGTTATGAAGCCAACAGTTTGAGGTCTTACCCTGATGACCAAGGAGAGGCATCAGCTGGTTGACTCTGAGTGAGGAACTGCGAGCTCGGTGTGTGTGGACTGTTTAATAAAATTGTATTCGATACTGTTGGCCTCTGGGGCGTTCCAATCACCTACAAAAGAGAGCAGAGAAACTGAAAACACTGATAATCAGAATTAACAATAATCAATATAAAATGAGCTCCTTTCCAAATTAATTTTAATTTAACTTTTACTATCCAATGAGCTTCATATTTTTTTCTACTATAACAAAAATAAATGCCTTATTTTTCAGAAGAGGGATTGAATTGACTAAAAATGTGACTTCACAGTCCTGAGTATATCTTCTGAGCTCTGCTGATGTATTGTTTGGTGTCAGATCAACGCAGAGCCCACGGTGAAGCCCATGGCAGTGATGGATACCAATTTTATTACTGGCATGCATTATTTTGCCAAAACCACACCAAATTTGACCTCAGTATCTAGAAAACTGGTTGACTTGTAGCCATTTTTGCGTTTGCTAAAGTTGTGGCAGCCACAAATTCAGGCTAATCTTAGTTTTAACTGTATCAAAAACATTTCATGTTTTTTTGTGTTTGCATAAACATTTGAATCCTGACAAATTAAAACCAAAGCAGAAAAACCAGCTACGTACTTTTAGACATTTTCATAAGCAAGAAATGACTGAATGAATTTGCCAAAATAATAAGTTACTAATAAAAAAAATGCGGCACACATAAGACAGACGATCTATTCCTTCACTAAGGTGATATGTAAGCTGATTTTCGTTGCGTATACATTGCTTGTACATAATGAGATGATGGGTGTAATCCTGCTGACTGGAGAGTTGATAAGCTTAGGATCAACTGCCTCCACCTACCCTCGGCCCGGTCACCTCACAATGATAATGGAGGGGCTTACACAACAGCAAAACAGTGTAGACAAAAACAGTCACAAACATAAGAAATGCTAGTTTTTGTTTGAGCTAGAGAGATGTGCTATAACTCCGGTATAAAAGCTGGCTCCTAAAGCATGCAGGACCACCTTCATAAAGCTGAACACTCACCATGTGTGGCAAATGTTGCATGTGTGTAGTAATGTTCACATTGGACGGCCCAAGGGTTTTGGGTAGTAGCTGTTTGGCCACAGGGGCAACTGTAGGCTGGACAGTAACCAAGGAGAGGACACCTAACAGAAGACATGAGGAGAACAGTGATGAGGACTGAAACATGATTGCCCTCCATCGTTCACTTTCAAACAAAAAGGCTTTCCCTGAAGATAAGTTTTGTTTGTGGGATTGCCAGTCAGTTCAATTAGATCTTGTGAATAAAAGGAACAAACTGAGTATTAAAAAAGTGGTAAAATATACCTTTGCTGGGGCTCAGATTCTGATCGATGAAAACCTTCAGCTCTCCATTTGTTTCAATCAGACCAGCCTGTATCAGAAATCACACTATTAAACTGCACATATTAAAGAGTTTTCAAATGTACTCAAGCAAAGTTTTAGCTGAAGAAATACGAGCAAAACCAGAGGCCTTTAAACAGGGAAAAGCAACAGAAAATATACTTGATAACTACAGTGAATACCATTAGATAAGTTTTATCCAAGTCAATCCTATGCTTTAGACAGGTGTTACCAAAAGTTCTGCTCTGGTATTTTGATTCAATAACTACGATTTAGAAGTTGTCACCCTGTAAAGTCTAGTAATATAGTAAGGCACACACATTTAGAAGAGAATAATAGACTCTAGTTTGCATGTTTGCCTGTCCTGCCCTAAGACATAACATGATTAACGATTTAAAGTTTTTCAATTTATATTTTTGGTCTCATGAGCCACATATTGTTCAAATCAAGCAAATGCTTGTGAGGTTAAGTCAACACAAGAACATCTCAATGTTGGGACTTTTTTTATTTTATTTAAACAGGATGGATAACGCTTTTAAAAGGCACGTGATATGATGGGTAGAAAATGATGGTACTTGATCTGAAAAGTGGCATATAAATGGAAAAATATTTTCTACGCGTGTGGTTTACTTACATCTTTAGCCATGATCCCAAAGGACCTGAAGGAGTTTAGTTTCAGGATAAAATGATTTTCTTCTGCCAGTCAATAGTCAGACACCTGCAAAAGAAAGGAAAACTATGAGAACTGAGTGGGAAGTTTTGAGTTTCACACAGTTATAGCATTTCCCCATGAATACCCTTAGTATAGATTTATTTTAGTATGTTTCTGGACTTATTTCTTAAGTAAGGCCCATTTCAAATGGTGGCTAAGAGCACACTGTACAGAGCTAACTACATCTCCAGCGTTAGCTCCACTGTCTCCTTCAACACAACAAAAACCCCGTTGCAAAACGAGGATAAATGGGCGACTTTCAGCTCGAACGAGTCCACGGGGGTGGGTGCTAGGCGTAAACAGAAAAGCACATTAAAGCATCAGTGGATGCTCACAACTTTTCCTCGGCTAAGTGCACACAGGGCCTAGTCCGGGTACCGAGAGGCAGCGTCCAACTTCTGCTTCAGCTCACAAAAACACGCCGACTTCACCCGAAAGCCGCGGAACCGGCGGCATTCCCACCCCGGACGGCGCGATGGGGTCACGGACAACCCGGCAGCAGTCTCCACATCATGTGTTAAAGGAAAATAGACAATCTTTTGTTGCCTGCAGCTGGCTAGCGCCGCGGCTAGCAGCGAGCGCCCGAGTCTTTAGCTCGCTAGTTGTTAGCTCGGGCACGCTTTGACACGATTGCCTGAAAATGTAAGAGATCCCCGGGTCCGAGCTGCAGATTGGAGCCCCCTTTTTCAAAGCATGGTCTAATGCTGGAAGGAGGGGGGATAAATGCAAGTTTCGCACATTGAGGAGAGTTAAAATAGAGATTATGTGCACTTACGAGTGCACTCTCTTGTCTCCTCGACGGCTGTTGTTGTTGGCATTAGAGCTCGGAGGAAGAGGAGGTCTGAATCCCATCTAAACAGGAAACTAACTAACCAAAGTCGAAGTACTTTTAAACTGTTTTACACTTTAATCCAAGTTATTTTCACTCTACTAGAGGGGTTATTCCTCCCCCACTAAAGTCACTCTCTTTGTCGCTGTGCAGATACTGGTGCCAGGTCTCAACTCTTGGTCGAGTCTGGTTTCAAACAGAGAGCAAACCACAAAAAATATGGAAATAAATGCTTTTTTCAGGCCTCAAGGGAAGTTGTTTTGTCGCAGCAGCAGGCAATAATTAACCATGCAAGAAAGGCAGAGTCAAAACATATTATAAGCTACACAGAAAGTAGCAAAGATACGAATAAATGCTGAATATTGCAATGGAAATGAAGGGAAATCAGACCAGTCTCCTGTAATAAACAGTAAACACAGGAAGACTTGAGAGAAGATTCAATATATTTATCAAAATGCAACCTTTAAAGTATGATAAAAGCCACAAATTTGAGCCCAATTGCTTCTAATAAAAAAGGTTATAAATTAATTAAGTCATAGTAGTCTATAGTAAAAAATAAAAGTACATACAGAGGATTTATTTAGCCAGAAGCTTGACTCCAAAACACAAATATAATTCAGCAGGTTTTATACAAACTGCAAACGTAATTTCATATGTAAAAGTGTCTAGTTTTACTTTTTAAATTGTTTTATTTTTGCTTTTGAGGACCCATCACCTCTCAGTCAGGCTAAAACAAACACGACTTATCGACTATATTGAGCTTTTAGTGCGAAATGTGCTACGATTTTAAGACCCAAGTTTGGTTTAATCCCAATATTTATTCAACTACAAAATAGATTTAAGTTTAAAATAGTTAAAATTGAATTAGAGAACTGACCAAATCAACGCAAACTGTTTTTGTTACTTTCGTTTAAAAAGGCTAAACGCTCTAAACACGTAAAGATGAGTCCGTAAATATAACAAAATCCAGTCTTTTCGCCCCTGGATCGTAAAGCAGCCTTGCTGTTCAATGAGTTAGCGACCTGCTAGTCGAAACAATTACACGAACACCTAACCAAACCAGCACCGCAAAATAACGAGCAGCACTTCGCTAGTTAGCAACTGGTGACCAAAGCTACGAGCTAACTAGACGCGATATAGAAACTGTTAGCCTGCTTTGTTAGCCCGGTGGCTAGCTGACGAGCTAACCCGCAGCTGTCACTGAGAAAGTTTAGCACTGTTAGCATCGCGCCTGACAACAGCGTGTTGCCCCTGCAACTCAAAGCGTAAACCCCCTTAAAATTCATTCATACGAGCTAATATCTGCGACACGTAAGCAAGCCGGCGACAAGTCGGCGTCTTACCAGCACCGCTTCACAAGTTAGCAGCCCGTCAGGTAGCCTCCCCAGCTCAGTCCCTGCTAGCCTTTTGCTCTCAGCAGCGCCTCTCACAATCTGATCTTGGCGGTGTCTCGCAGCAGAGGCTCCTGATTGGACGGCGCGGAGAAGACGAAAGCAGAGCAGTAAAGTAGGTCATGCCCACAACCTGCATCTCGTGGGATTGGAGGAAAGCAGACAGCTTCAGATGCATATACCGCCATCTGTCGCACAGGAGTGTGAGCAGGCTTATGGGTCCCTGCATTTTGGGCTGTTTTCTGCAATGGAGAACATAAGCCTCCCTGTAACTCAGTGGTGTCCAATCCTGGTCTTTGAAGGGCCACTGTCCTGCACGTTTTCGATGTTTCTCTGCTTTGACACACCTGATTTGGATCATGGAGTGATTAACAGTCTTCTGTAGAACCTGAAGCAACTAAAACATGCAGGATAGAGACCCTCCAGGACCAGGATTGGACAACAGTGCTGTAACCAGATCTCCCTGTAATCTCTTAAAGTGGTTCTGATCAATGGTTAGGCTTTTTAAAGTCTTTTTCTTCTGACTTAGACCCTGTTTCAACAATGCTGTTTTAAAATAAAACCAGATTATTTCCATTGTGTTTCGCCTGATCGTGTGCACGAAAACAGCGATCGGCTCCTCTGGCACCGAAACGCCTTGATACACAAGAACGATCTTTGGAAACGTTAGTGTCAACAAGAAGAAAAAACACGTTTACATGGATACAGCTGTGCTGTAGTTTCCGTGTCAGGCAGGGTTGCCAGATAGGAAATGACGAACTATCGTACTGTTGCTTTAAAATAATTGTATTTTGATCCAAACTATCATATGTGCTGAGTGAGGTGCGCCTTCTCACAGGGGGGGAGGTTGTAAGACTAGTTGTTGTGATTGGCAAATATGCACAGGAAAAGAGGGGGACTTGATCATAAAACGATCTTGTAAAAAACATAATTATCGTATATCTGGCAACACCGACGCCAGGTTTTCAAGACGTGCATGGAGTCTGGAGCATGTTAAAATTTACACCCAAAATGATGACTACACAGACATTTGTTTGGGCCGACAGTGAAGTTGGGTTGCTGGTACACGTAGAAAAGGGTGAGCAGCACAAACAGAACTCTGCTATCCGTCATTACCACTGCTGTTGATCTACTCCCGCAAGCGCATTTCACACCGATGGTGGACGTTTCCAAAAACCTCCACTCCGAGACCTGGATTCAAAAAATGTTGGTGTCGGAGAAACCGATCGCTGTTGCCGAAACGCAACCGAAATGTTTCAGTTAAATTTAAGAACAGCGTTGTGTAAACAGGGCCTCAGAGTAGAAGTTTTTAGAAACGCCCGGCATCGGTGTGAAATGACACATGCGCACTACAGACGGCTGAAGTCAACAGTTTTTCTGCGCTTGCGCGAGCAGAGTGCCATTTGTGCTCCTCACCCTTCTCTAGGTGTAGCAGCAACCTCACTGTTGGTCCAAACAGACATCTGTGTAGTCA
Organism: Kryptolebias brasiliensis; assembly: GCA_028566095.1. NCBI lineage: Eukaryota > Metazoa > Chordata > Actinopteri > Cyprinodontiformes > Rivulidae > Kryptolebias > Kryptolebias brasiliensis. The sequence continues at coordinate 15,821,770 of JAOXNZ010000188.1, read as the reverse complement.
CCATTTGGATGTAACTGCTTTCATGATTGAGAGACTAAAGTGTCACATGCACATGTTTTTTTAAAATACAAAATAACAGCACCAGCTAGTGTCCTGGCATGGAAACTACAGCATCTTCAATGAGGACAGAGTTCCCACGTAAACATGTAACCTTTTCACAAAAACATAGCAAAAAATGCTTCCAGGAGATTGTTCACATGTAAACAGGGCCTTAGACTGCATTTTCACTCCTTTTCTGTCCAGTCACTGACCAGTTTCAGAGGACTATTTTTTGCTCATTAAGCCACTTAACTCTGACTCATGAAACATACAGATATAAAAGCCCCCCAAACTCAAGGGATGATGTTGTTTCCACAATCAGCCTAGCAAAGAACCAATTTGTATTGAATCTTAAGTCACTATAGGCGCAGTTCCACCATAGAACCTTTTTACCTTGGTAATTATTTACCCTGAGCCATCAACATTTCTTTTAAACCTGTTTTTTTGTGTTTCCATCAGCTACAGGGTAGATTAGGCAAATTAACTTGTTGACATGTACTGCTTCTCCTCAGCTGCTGAAGTGCTGCACCTGGTCAGAGAGCAGCTACAGCCTTGGTCCTTTCATATGCACATTTCTAATGAATTGTTGCTGGGAATCCTGGAGTTATTTAACCCTTCCCCCTAAAACAGAAATGTTTAGTGCTCCCCCACCACCCTGAAAGTTCCAGGTAATCTCCCTACCAGGGACATTTTCTAGGGTAAATTTTCTTCCCTGGTAATCTGTTTTGGCCCCGGTTCCTGCAGTGGAAACAGATGGAGGTAAAAAATTAAATTAAATTAAATTAAACTACCCCACTTCATGAAATGGGTTCTTGAAGTGGAAAGACCCCTTTTGTTACCAGCCGCCTTTACAAAGATAACAAAGTTTGACACATGAAACAGTCTTTTAGCACCAACAAGGTGGTTTCTAAAGAAAGATCCAACTCACAGATCCTGTGTCAGGTTGCCGCTGGAGTGACTTTCACATATAGTGTTCATTTGCTGAGAATATTTTTTACATCTGACACTTTCTTTCTTTTGATCAGGTACACGGACTGAACAGAAAATAAGCGAGAAAGCAGCCAAAACCCAAAGAAAACAATAGAAAGGCCTTCAGGATGCATGGACAACTATTGATCGAGACTAAACACAAAAATGGCTATAACTCAGTCGATTTTCTGGATCCTAAGCTCACATTTGGCCCGATTGTAGCTGAGAGTCATCCCCATCACATACTCTGAATGCAACAGACTGTGTAACATTTTTGTTTAAACGTTGCCATGCGTGGCAGCGGGTGATATGCATTCCTTCAAGGACTGCAACTTTCATTCTGGGTTAAGGTTTTGGAGTCCCTAAAGTCCCTGATGTGATTTAGTCCTTTTCATGACCCCTGCTTTGTCTTTTAGTGGACAATACCTAAATGGATTTAAAAAATCATTGTCTGCCATCACAGTTGGATAGATCACATTTACCAGCACCTCTTTTCTGTTTTGAGAAACAGGAAATCGGCCAATTCTCCAGACATAAAAACTGCAGCTGAATCAATACTTGGTTGATCAAAAAGCCAACAGAAGATGTGATTCCGGTCCTGATGAACAGCGACGTTCCAGCTCATATGTTCGGTAGTTTGTTTTGTTCATCTGTTTCTCACAAATTCAGTTTATGTTTAATGAACCACGTCTGTGGAGGCTTGTGCGAGGACCCTGGGGAGTTGTTGTTTATGATTTCTGCCGCCAAATTCAAGTTTCATAAACTTAAGATTTAAATTTAAAAGGTAAAAGAAGAACATTTTCTACTGTAATCTCAGATAATTACTCTACAGTGTGTCCCTTGTTAATTAGTTATTCAGGTGTAGCCTCAGCATCATGATTCAAACATATATATACATCCTTATTATCGCCCACCACTGAAGGCAAAGACGATAATGTTTTTGCCCATGTCTGTGTGTTTTTTTTGTCCGTAGTGTTAGCAAAATATCTCAAACCAGTGGATGGGTTTTAATGAAACTCTCAGAAAGTAACCACTGAATGTACGTCTACAACTGATTAACATTTGGAGTCAACATGTTTCAAGATGGCTGCCACAACATGACGTTAGGAAACACAAACATTTCTATAACTTAATCAGTTTTAGAGATATTGACCTGATGTTTGGTGTGGTAGTAGCTGAGACTGATCCCCAACCCTCTCACAGGTTATGCAAGATCAACGTTTGTGAATAACTGTTAGCAAAATATCTAATTCACCACTGGACAGATGTTTAGCGACTCTTTCAGGAAATAATCCTTGGCTGTATGTCTACATCTGAATAACCTTTGGAGCCAACCCAATTCAAGCTGGTCGCCAGAGACAACTGTTCTTAGCAAACACAACAATGATTATAACTCAGTCGATTTTACAGATATTGTGCTAAAATGTGGTGTAATTGTAGCTGAGAGTCATTCACAACACATACTCTGAGCGTGACATCTGGAGATGTCACGAGGGATTGTATAGAACGTTGTTTTCAAGGTTTGACCAAAACGACTACAACTCTGTCCTCTCTCAACATAAGATGATCTTAGTTTAAAACTTGGGCATGAAATGCGCCGTCGATATGTTCTCCACCAACAAATGCTAGGCCTTTAATTCATAAAATGCACGCAGAACAAAGCCTGCAAAACAAGTTTTATTGCTTGTATGAGTAGCACTGTGCCAATAACTCGCATACGGCG
>JAOXNZ010000188.1:15737177-15751097 GCA_028566095.1 Kryptolebias brasiliensis | reverse complement strand
CCCACCTGGGATTTGAACCCAGGGGTGTTCTTGCTGTGAGACGACCACCGTGCAGCCCCAGTTTAACACTGTAATGGTTTAATTGGACTTATTTGTAGAAGCGAGTTTATAACCCATCTAGCATCGTTCTTGGAAGGTTTCAGTTTTCACCAGTTTCGTCCCACAGAACATGTTAGGTTAAACAGAGAGTGGATCTGGGTGTGCATAGATAAAAACATAGAGAAATGGATGCACGAGTTCATCTGTAGTGTTGCTTTTGTTTATACAACGATATTACAGATAAAAAAAAAAAATTTTACTTTCACGTTTTAGGTGAAAATACCCTCTAAATATTCCAGATTTCACTTTTTCAAAATTGAATTGTTTTTCTTCACCATTCATGACAGTGAACAGGATGTTTGTTGGCTTTTTATTCTTTACCTACATCTGTCAGATACAGCAAATGTAGAAAATTATACAAAAGTGCATTTCTTTGTGTTTTGGCAATTGTAAATGAATGGAAGTGACCTACAAATACTTTAAAATTGTGCTCAAATACATTTGAAATCACTTTTAATTCCCTTAAAATACAGGAATTAATGGGAATTTCCAATGTGGGGTTAAGAATGAAGAGCAAGCTTTGGGAGGATGCTTGGTTTTTATTAATACAGATGATGTGAACCTGTTGTTTTTTAAGGGCAGACACTAACTTAAAGTTATTTTTATCTTTTAGAATAACATTTAGCCAAGAAATCATCTAATCAAATCTCTCGGAGTCAGACCAAAGCCATTTATTTGTCTTTTTTTAAAGATTATTGAAAAAAACAAACATTTAAATGTTCCTGCACTCGTTCTGTTTTTCTGCATGTGTGTGTGTGTCAGTGTGTGTGTGTGATGGTGTGCATGTCATAGTGCGGGAGAAGCAGCGGATCAGGATTCTCTTCCAGTCCGTGGTCCTCCCTTGCGAGTACCAAACGCACTCCAAACAAACGCCGATGGTGCAGTGGTGGTACAAGTCCTACTGTCGGGACCGCACGCGGGACGCCTTCACCTTGCCGGAGAGGCTGGGCGTCAAGGCCTCCGAGCTGGGAGCCACGGCCCACCTGGAGTGCTCCGACAGCAGCCGCACCATCCGGCCCGTCGCCTCGACGCAGGGAACCTCGGTGACGCTGGGAGCTCAGTACAAAGGCCGGGACATTTCCATCGAGAACAGTAACGTCACCGATCTCCTTCTGCATGACAAAAACATTTGAATTTAGGAGCTGCTGCAGCTGTTTGACCACCTGACATGAATCATAGCTGACTGCGCTTCCTCTAAATAAGCCTTTTGTGGTTTCACAGTACACCGCTGACTCACATGTAAACCCTGAAATAACTCAGGTCTTATCATCACAAAACAGGTTTTTATTAAAAAGCATTGCTCAGGAGAGGGTTAATAGATGCAGCACCGACATGCTCACCTGCTTTCTGAACATGTTGAGCTCCTGATTGAAACCATACTCAAATATAATCCTGTTCTTTGTCTGCTGGCAGAAGCCGACCTTCGTATCGGGGAGCTGCAGTGGGGCGACAGCGGAGTATACTTCTGTAAAGTCACCATTGCTGACGATGTGGAGGGGACCAACGAGGACAAGATCGAGTTACTGGTGCTTGGTATGGCTTCCTGCTAAAGTAACAACAGAAGGTTTTCATTAGTTTTTTAATTGTTTGCATTTTAAGGGTTTTTACTGTGTGTGTAAAGGTGTTAGAAAAGTTGTCTTCATTGAGCTGCATTCCCACGTGTCTGAGCAGCAGTATCTATAGAAACAGCCAAAACAGTGTTTGCCTCTTTACAGCAGCCCTGATCCTCCATGACAGACTCTATTGTTTAAGCAGTCGAGGGATGATTTGCACTTCGACTGGAAGGTCTCAAGCCAGCGAGTTTGGGACTGCATGGGATTATATCTCCAGCTGGACAACAGAGCACGCTTGTGGGTGTTATTTTTGGTCACTGCAGGGAGTGCTGGTCACTGGTCAATGATTAAACAAGGCTTCCAAATTCACATCGAGCAGCTAATATTTTACTGCTAAAGGTCAGAGAAACACCATCTACTGTAAACTAGCGGGGCTTCCAGAAAGACAATTAGGGAGACGGTTTTTGAAGCGGCCTGTTAGATAACAAAAGGTGAGATACAATAGGTCAGGACGGGACTAAAGTCTCTTTCAAGTGTGATTTGATGTTGTACTCCCAACGGTTTTCTTCTCCTTCCTCAGTCCGACCCGATGCTCATTCATTCATGTCGTCTCCGCTGCACTAATCCGACCATAAGCAGCTCACAGAGAGAAAAGAGGGGCTTAAACAGAACTGGCTGTGTTTGAAGTCCTAAACTTTTTAACTTTTCTACGCAGCTACATTTGCTTTGAGGTTTGGAGTTTTTTAACGGAGCCAACTTTAAAATTGAATCAGTAGTTCAACGTTTTGTAAAATTTAAGTAAGAGTTCCGTTTCTAACACTGAAGCAAAAAGGCTATTTGTCAGATTTTTAAGAACTTAAACAAGCAGGCTAAGAGATACTATAAAATGAGCTATGTACTATATAGTTCAGATTTGTGTGTGTGTTTCTGAGAGGTCAGTATCTTCCTGCAGTAGACAGCACTTTTGTTTTTATTTCAGTTTGAAGAATAATCACTTCACTTCTGTCAGTTTAGATTTCATTAAATCAGCCCCACCGACACACTACCTCTGTTAGGAAACACGCTGCTGCAGTGTTTAAATGCATCAAATGCAGAGGAATACATTGTTGTCGGCTTGTATTGATAATAATAGTTTGCCTGTTTACTCAGCACAGCAATTAGTAAGTCCTACTGGTTTTCCAACGTCTAACCGGGTGTGACGTTATTCCCATATCCCAGTTCTGACTTCTGAGGTTACATTGAGAAGGAGGCTCGCTCACTGCTTCTTCATGTATCCAGGCTTTACGCTAAGCTAAGCTACAGACTGAATGCTTTATCTTTATCTTTGCCGCCGCAATGAAAGGGTGTGTAATTCCCTCTGTGTGTGTGGGTGTGTGTGTGTGTATCTCATGAATCAGATTAATGAAACAATCAGAAAGTCATCATCAGATGTCCATCTACAACTGTTTAACTTTTGGAAGGAACCCAATCAACCTTGGGCAACACAACAATAGCTGTAACGTTGTCTATTTTACAGATATTGCGCTAAAATTTGGTGTGGTAGTAGCTGAGAGTCATCCCCGACGGATACTCTGAGCTCTAAAAGACTTTTTAAACTATTAGCGCGCAAGAAGTGGGTGATATGCATTCCTTGTGTATATTTTCCGTAAGTTAGTTTTGAAGTTTTCTCAGTTTGAAACCTTTTTTTTTTTTAGGATTTATTAGCTGACTTGAGCTTCATTTTAACTCAGCAACTAAGAAAGTACCAATAAAGCTCTCATCTGACTCTCTGCTTAAAACTGAAATCAATATTTTTTGTACTCCAAAGTACACAATACATCAAGCTGTTCCTTTGAGTAATAAATTAGGATGTTCCTTAGTGAAATTTTCTATGATTTGTAATTCGTTTCTGGCCACTGTGTCACTCTCCTCTTATCCTCCTCGGTGATTCACCTCCCAGGCACCCCCTCCTTCTCAGAGCCATAAAGCTCCTCAGGTTACTCACTGTTACAGATGGTGTGTAGCTGAGTGTGCAAGGCCAAGGTAGCAAGATTACTTTTTTTTTTTTTTTGTCTTCGCAGCAACAGCTTGCTCAGCACACTTGGTAAGACCTCCGTTGTGCCAGGACTGTTTAGTCTCTGTTTGTAGTCAGACGGATCCTAATCACAGTCTTTTTAGATCTCATAATAAGCACATGGACCAAAAAAAAAGAAAAAGAAGCAGAAACACTTGCAGCTGTGGCTCCGACTCGATGCTGTCGATGCTTTTGACCTCTTTCTATTTCACATGAAGCACAAAAGACATTGTTTCACCACAACACAACTCGTTTCACCCTTTTTGATGAGCTGCCACTTTAAATTGTTGTCCTGGAAATGCAGTGCCCCAGACCTAGATTACTGAATGTGTTAGTGTGTGCTACAATTAGACTTCCTTGTAAATTTGGGTTTTTATATATATCACTGAACCTCTTTGAAGAGGATTAGACAACTCAAAAGCTCCATTCGTGAACATTATATTTTGCTGCAGTCTGTATGGTCTATGTTAAGGAACCAATTAGCCATAACATTATAACCCTTGACAGATGAAAGGAAAGACATTGATTACTCATTTTAGTGGCATCTTGTACAGGATGTTCCTGAGCTTCAGGGGTCAGAATGCATTAAAAGTGGGTATAAGTGGGCATGTAGGGTATAAAGGTTTTGTTGTCCGGTCCGATAGAGCTACTGTAGCTCAGATTACTGATAATGTTGATTCTGGTTCAGATAAAAAGGTGTAGGAATACAGTGCATTGTGGTTTGGCTCACGTTCTCCACCAAAAAATACTTGTAGGGGACTTATTAGCTTCAGAACCAGAAATGATTTGGTCCAATGCATCACATTTTGTTTTACGGCATGTCGTAGGGTCCTTGTATTTGCTTTCCTTGGGAAGCCAAAGCTCCAGAATGCACTATGGGAAGAAGGCAAGCCAGGAGCCCATTGCTTTGGAGAAAATTCTGCTGGAAAACGGTGGGTCTTTGGCTTGTGCCTCCCACATAAATGCTGATCCTGACGATATTCTGGCTGTAAAAATCTGCCGATTGAATCTGTTGTGTGTGCAGGATGAACAAGTCAAATGTATTGAACACCCACTTGGCTGCTTACTGGACTTAAATTTTCTGCCACTGATGGTTTTATGTTAGAATCCACAGCAAACCCTTAAAATCCCGATGTTGTCTGCGCCTCAACAGGTCAGGGTTGTTAACAGCATCAGTAAAAGGAAAATGATCACAATGTTATGATGTAGAATTCAGTATTTTCTACAGATATCAAAAATTCAAAACCTTTTTATTTATTGCTTGGAAACCATGAATGTTTGCGTTCAGATTTATACCTGTCCACCTTTCACCTCGTGGTGGCAGCAAAGGTGAGAAGTCAGGGCAACTAAATTCAGTCAGACTCATCCTTTAGCTTTATCACCACCCCAGCTTTATGTAAAACTGTGGAGATAAAGGTGGTGAGGTCTTATAAGTCTTATCTGATCTCTAGCTGTGAGTTAAAGACACGTCTGAGTGGCTTATCTGAAGGCGTGTTAAACCCCTATGGACGCCCCAAACAGTGACCGGATTGATTTAAGTGACGTTTTCTACCCAGTCGTCAAAATGGATGCACAGAAAAATGATATATCTCCTTTAAAAATGAAAGTTATTTGATCCTATACATGCTTCTTGACATGTAAAGACGTTCAGACAGCCCGTTGCCCTGTTTTCAGCAAGACATCAGTGACAAAATCCTGGTTGGGTTTCATTTTGCGGGCAGAATTTAGTCAATTTACGCAGCTTTATCATTTTGTCGGACATCTACGCTTGATGAGGAACTGAACCTTTATTATTGGTTACATAAAAAAACACTTAATTCAATTAACAGAATAACAATACGTTTATTTGAACTTTTGATTTGCTTTTGTAGCAGTGAAACACCAAAACCCGTCTATCCTTTTGATGCTTTTTCCTTTGTGTTGGCTCAGGGTGATTTAGTAAAAACTTAGTTCCTTTAATCCCTCCAATAGTGCATGGCCATTAATCACCCCCTCTACTACCCGATTTGCTCATTTGCCTGATCTTTTGGCGCTGCTGCCTGCTTCCTGTCGGCCTTCACCTGTGCTCTCCCTCTCTCTGCAGGCAGGACAGGTGAGCAGGACGATCTTCTGCCTGAGTTTGAGCTGCAGATTATGCCAGGTACGGCCAATCAGCTGCGTCTTCTTCTCACTGCTCTGCATTTTCCTGCTGATCTAAAGCCTCCTGACTTTTTTTTAATTTTATTTCTCACTAACCAATCACAACTCTTTTGACTATGAAACACACTTTCCCCTAACACTTCTTTCTGTTCTCACCACTCGTGGCTTTAAATCTGTTGATTTATGCGGTGGCTTAGATAATAATTTGTTGTGGATTTTGCTTCTCGACCCGCCCTGAGGAAGTGTGTTGTTAGTTCTTGGATGCTTTAAAGATGTGATCATGGGTAGGAGCCACTCAAATTTCCCTTTAGATCCCCTGTTTTGTTGCTCTGTTTGGCTACATCGCAGCTTTAGTTAAAAGGCAACAGCTGAGAACAACCTTGGTGTTATTTTGGCTGATATTCCTGTTAGTTACTCAGTTTGGAGTCTGGAGGCACACAAAGACATTACCACAAAGAGGTGAAACCATGAAAACTGTGAGATTTCTGTCTGGTTGAAAAGAAGTTAAAGAATCAATAAAATAAAAGAGCTATCCTAAAAATTTTAGAAAACAACAAACAAAAAACCGTCAACTCTAAAACGAGTTGGTGAACTTTGACTTATGCCTGTTAGCATCATAATTGTGACCCGTGCTGCAAAATGAGGAACAATGAGGAATTTTTCAGTATTAAGATATTATGATTTTCAAAGTCTCCATCTCAAAAGCTTCAAAATGATAGTAGTTTGTTGAAATGTGGCCATTTATCACCTGGCCTGGCAAGAAGCTAGTTTTGTTTACGAGAGTGTTGGCTTGAAAATAACATTTTTACTGGCGAGAATGATGTCATCGAGGATTCCAGCTGTATATTCAAAAAGGGGCATCCCTGAGCTTCACAATGACGCCAAAACTTAAACGAAGGGATTTCCCTGCCTGGGGTAATTAAAGGTAGATTAGGAAGATCATATTCCATTTTAGTAACCTGGATGGTGTCTTCATGAACTCGTTTTTACACAAATCTCAATTATTGCAAAAATCTATAATTTCACTTTTTTTGCTCTACAGCTGTGCTCATTCCGACTCATTTTGCCAGCACGGGTCACAATTTTATTTTCACCTTGTTTTATTTTTGTTTTGAACTCTTTTGGATGTGCTTTGTGTTATATACATGAAGTCGAGCTGAAAGATTTGGGGGCTCGTCCGGGATTTTAGCCTGCGATCTCTCACGTACTGTGTACTGGTGTTTATTATTTATATAGGTTATATTTCATATCTTCTGCCGTGAGCTTTAGTTGTGCATTTCATGTTAACCATAAGAATTTATCTGTGTTTTTGTAACTCAGAATGGGCATTCGTGGGCTCCGTAGTCCTGGGCGGCGTTCTGTTCCTGTTGCTGTTGGGGATCTGCTGGTGCCAGTGTTGTCCTCACTCGTGCTGCTGCTACGTCCGCTGCTGCTGCTGTCCTGATACCTGCTGCTGCCCGCGGCACCGTGAGTCGCATAAACAGTCACGCGTATTTTGTTTTCTGTCTGCGCGAGGGGATTTATTCTGCTGTTAATCTGCAGTTTATGAGGCGGGGAAGATGGCCAAAAGTCGACAGGCTGCTCAGGTTCCTGTGTATCCGTACTACATTCCTGGTGTACCGACCGTGGTCCCGCTTGCTCCTTCGTCCCATCTGGACCCAAAGATCTCGTCAATCACTTCAACTGAAAATAACCTGAATGGAGGTGAGCTGTAGGTCCTAAAGTTTTAACAGCACCTTTTTAAACAAGGAGGCAAGGAAAATAACTTAGTTATCGCATTAAGAATTTGTGTTTTTACTTGAAAAATTCCATCTGCACTGACCGACTAACCTTGATTTTATGTGTCATCCTTCAGTGTGTCTAAAACCAAAAATGTCTCATCGTGTCATGTACGTTTGGGAGTTAACACATGAAGCCTGCATCACTTCCTCAGCCGTATCTGTGTAAATCACTGCATGTCTTTGTGCGTGTGCATGTGTGTGTGTATGCGTGTGTGTCCGTGTCCACAGTGCGCAGTGGTTATCGACTGACCACGAGCCCGGACCAGGACTCACTGAAAGTCCTGTACTACATAGAGAAGGAGCTGGCTCAGTTTCCGTCCAGCAAGACGGCTTCACTCAAATGTAAGCCTGTGTAGAGAAGACCAGTTTCTGAGCTCTGTGTGGCTGTGTGTTTGTGTGTCTCCGTTTAGTGCATAATCTGTGTAAATTAGTTAGTGCCATAATCCATCTAACAACATCTAACTAAGTGAAATGGTAGAATGTGTCTCTTTTTTTGCTTTGTGATTAGTAATACATTACAACCCCTAAAAACATACATCTTTTTCTAATAATCAAATCCTTTTTGTTGTTGTTGGTTGTTATTAAACTATAATTATTAGTGGAAATAATCTCAGAAATCATCATGTGGTATTTACTTTTCAAAGTGGGTTTTCACCCTTTATTGATTTTGGCACAGATGGTAAAATATTGTTACATCCCACTAAATCTATAAATTCTTTTCATTCTGTTTGAAACATGGTGCCCATGAGCAACAACACAAGGAAAACTGGTATTTTCTATCATTTATTGAACGAAGAAGTCAACAGATGTAATATTCCTCTTTGGAAAAACAAAAACCTTTGGCCGATGATAATATTACTTCATTATCAAGAATACTTTCTTGGACTTTGACGATAACCCATAACCCCCTTTTTAACATCATGAGTAGATTTGCCAACATGCTGCTGGTTTCATGATGTCAAATACGAAAATATACAACTGTTTGTCGTTTCCTTATACTCACTTGTACGTCAGTGTCCTCACATGTTAGAACTCACACACTTAGAGTGGCATTTATTAAAAAAATGTGGTTGAAAATAGTTTTCTTTATAGCTGAAACTCAAACAGGAGAAGCCAGTGTATCTTGGAGCAGAGTTTTTGAGACATTAGTGCAACTAATGGCTAAAGAAAACAACCTTTAAAAAAAGGACTTTTGTAACACAGACATGATAGTTTAATCTACTTATTCTTAATGTTTTCTGTTGCAACAATAAAAACAGACAAACCTTACTTATAAGTTTGATAATGAAGTAGTACGTGAAGCTTTATGCCGTCATCTGTAACCAAGATGTTTCTCAATGAACGCTTCCAAACCATCTCAGATGACTCCCGGCATTCCTCTCATTCCTTTTCTGTAAAATGCTGCGGAGCTCGACTCCGTGGAAGCTGGCTGATATTTCCCCGCTTCATTTTGCATCATAAATCCTTAACGTCGTTGCAGTCTTGTTGTCTGTCCCAACAGCCAGGAGCTTGTCAGAGCTGAGCTCACTTCACGATGGAGGAAACGCAGACTTCAGAACCAACTATCAGGTGGTTCAGATGAAGGCGCTCCCGCCCATTGCAGACCAGGAGGACACCCTGAGAGCCCATCCACCCATCCAGAGTCGAACGGCCAGGCGAGACAAAGGCAACCACTCTGACGATGAACTCGAACGCAGGTCTTTCGGTTTGCTGAATCTGGTAATCAGGTCATTGCTCTTGGAGTTTAAATGTTTGAGCTAACGGGCTGATCTTGTTGTGCGTCAGGTGGAATCCCCGCTCAGAACACCTGCAGAGGAAGACGTTGGGCAGAAGAGGACGCACCGGCTCCCTGGACGAGCTGGAGGAATTCGCCCAGTCTTACAACTCTCGCGGGCGTCGACCTGAGCCTCCGGACGGGCTCTATGAGCGGGACTACAGCCCTCCCAGGCGCTTCTACCGGGATGAGGAGGATGGCTGGGGCCGCCGCAGCCCCTCGCCTCTGCAAAAGAGAAGGGGCACGTGGGACAGTGATCGTCCTTCTCAAAAGGCCCTGAGCAAAAGTTACGATGACGGCTTCCTCACCGGTGTGCTGGAGAGGAAGATGAGAGGGCGGGGAGGGGACAGGGGGGCTGGGAGACAAGACGAGGACAGTGACACTCCTTCTAAAGGCAGCTCCAGAGGAAAGGGCAGTGATAGTTACTATAGCCGGTCGCCCTGCAACCGTCCGGACGAGGAGGACTCTTTGCCTCCGTACTCTGAGCGGGAGGCGGAGCGACACCGCAGGGCTGAGCTGACCACGAACCGGTACCGCACCGCAGATCCTCCCCGATCAGAGAGGAGCAGGAACACTGAGGCGGCCATGAGGCCCTTCTCTTACACCCGTCCGTATCAGGGAGTGTCCCAGACGCTACAGGGGGGCAGAGAGGAGCGGGACAGGAACCGAAACCTGGTGAGTTACTTGTAGCAGGGACAAGGACTTCCTTCCTCTTTGGCTGTACAGGAAAAGAGCCTCTGCATTCTAAAATTAACTACAGGAAAAGTCTGATGAAGTCCAATATTTTTCTTATTGTCGACAAAAAAACTAAACAAAACCCTGCTCTGTGTGGGTCTCACTGACAAGTCATGTTTGTTGTCAAAATATGAGAATACTGTGTATTAAACAATCAAACCAAATGTGACACAAAGCCACCGCAAAGAAATGCAAAATCCCCAGACTGAGATGCAAAACGACAACAAATGGTCATCAAGACCAATAAAACCAAGTCAAATGACCAGCAGTCAATGCGAAGCAACTATAAAGAAACATAAACCAACCAGAAATGTACAAAGAAATGAACTCAGAGAGCCAGAATTAATTCAAAGTGGTCATATTATTGTTATACATTCTAACTCCTGCACCAATGAGAATATCAGGAGGGGTGGTGCTGAGGAGGAGAGTATTGCATGGAGCAGGGGGTGGGGGTCAAATCCCTCGATCCTGCAGTCATTGTCAACAAATTAAGGTGAGACACACAGTGACATATTTGGGATTGAAAACCACCATGAAGTGATGAAAAGTCTGCGTGTCTCAGTCCTCAGCAGTAAATGAAAGAACTGGTGTGAAATGACTAAAACAGCAGAACATCTATGAACCAAAGAGACACATATTTTCCCCATTTAGTGTCAAAGATGAGAAGATATTAGTAAAAAGGTGGATTTAAAGACTTAAATTCATATGGTGCACACAAACAGAGACATCCACTCAGGTTTGTCAGAGCAGCAGACCCAAACTTTTGTTGCATCAAATACAAGATAATATTCCCATGGATGAGTGGAGGAAAAAGGTCTCATTTGTCCTGGAGGTAGCTTTTAGGTTTGCTTGTATGTGAAAAATAGCTGCGACTGAGTCCAGCGCAGGAAGGATTTTCAAAATAAAACACTGCAGATCAATGTGTATGAAATATTCATACAGATTTTAAAAAAAAAAGATATTTCTGTGTGGCCTTGTGCTAAGTGATGGTGGACCGGTTTAGGACAGTCAGGCAGGATAATCATGGCTGCTGTTTGTTTTGCTGCCCCCAAGTGGGCAGAATAGGCAGTGCAGGAAGAGGAAGCGCTGAGCTCCTTGAATGAACGAGTGAATGAATGAATTTCAGGAGCAAGATATGAGTGTCACAAGTGCTAGAACTGGTCCTTACATGAAATTTGTTGACAATAAGAAAAATAGAGTTAAATATTTATTTTTTATCTTGCAGTGTTTTATACTTATAGTGTATTGTTTTTGTCTTACGTTGCTTTTAAACACATGCTGGTCTTAACACTGAATTTAGTTTTTACATGATTTAAATTTCTTTTCTTTTCTAACAGAAGTTTCTTATGAATGCAAGCTAATTTTTTAAAAGCATAATGACCTCCCTTGCGACTTCCACAAGTTTCAAAGCTTCCTAAAACTCTGAAACCCCTTTTTGAATCCGTGTTTCCGTCACCGACACGGCTGCTGCATGACTCAAACTCCAGTTCCGTCTTCTCACTCTCAGCATGAGCATGAACGTGTCTAACATGTGGCCTCTCGGTGTATTTCTCTAACAGAGCACCGCCCTGAGCAGGGACTCTCTCATAGTGTGACGAGGCGCGCGAGCGAAGCTAACAGACCCACCATCGGCTGCACGGAGGCTGGCTCGCCTCGCTGAAATAACCTCACTTAGGAAGGAGCAGAGAAATAGCCGTGCACAGAGCAACATGTACAGTCTGTGCTGGTTTGTCCATAAGTTATACTTTTGTATTTGTCTTACAGGTGATATGTGTTTGTTTGTTTTTTTAAATTGTTCAGTGTCTTACATCAGTGCCAAGATGCTTTTTGTATTATTAATATTTGCCAGAATAGTCCAGTGCAACAGTAAGCAGCCTCTTGTTTTCATACTTCTGCCTCAGTTCTCTGCAGCTCAGGTTATTTTTTACGTTTATCTGTTTTGTTTTGTTTTTTTTTTGTGTGGACTGCACCTTGAGTTTGTTCTGCAGATTGCTGCACTGCTTAGAAACATTTTAATAAAACAAAACCCCTCCCAAAGTCTCGGCTTTTTCACGTGAAGGTAAAGCTTAGGAGCAGTGATGGACGGGGAACTGAGATTTCTTTAATTATTGATGAATTTTTGTCCTTTTAATTGTTCATAGTGAATAAAACATCCTCTTGGTGGAATTATTTTACCAATTTCCCCACATAAATACGAACACATTGGTGTATGTGTGACGTATGTTTGCAGTTTCATAATGTGTAACTTTCTTAAAATTGTTGGATTTTTTTGTATTTATTTTATTTTTGTCTCCTTGTATTTTCTATGGTTTTTAACTTTGTAGCCAAACAAGACTGGATGCTGAAAGAAACAAAGCAAAAGATTATTTGGTATCATTTTAAAGAAGAGATTAAACATCTCAACATGAAAGGAACTGCGTGTTCCTGCTTCACTCAGATAAAGGAGGAATTGGGGATTTTCCAGGTAAGTGGAGCCGAAAAACACTTAATAGTTTGTAAGTTTTAAGGGTTTTTAAGGGCTCTTCGGTGAGCAGAGAGCAGCACTGACGCTTTGCTCAGACGGGCTTGTTTTGGGGTTCGTGTCCTCCATAAGAGACGTAAACATCCAAAAGAGGGAACGCTCCTTCAGCACGATGCACCCTGAAGAGTGAGCTCCACAGTCAGGCTGCTTCACAATAAGAGCTTTTACCCATTAAAACTAAATAAAAGAGGAAAAGCACAAATGTTTGACTTAAATAATATAAATGTTTGCCTTAGTCTTTGTGGTACGTTTTGTTTTAAATGCCTTTGTTAAGATTTTGATTAATTTCTTCACTTTAAAGAAATGTGCATTCAGTATTTTGTGTGTTTAGATGTAATTGTTTACTTTGCGTATCTGTTTGCAAGTCACCAAACTGAACATAGCACTGAAATAAAACCCTGTTTTTATCTTAAAACTGAATTTATAATCATAAAATTGGTACTTAATGTAGAGATCACAATATTAGGAATTTTATTATACATACAAACACTGAACCTCATCACTTTTTATTAAACACCAATAAATCAAATCATCAAAAATGTCAACATGACATCTTCAAGAGGTGAACAGATTCTGCAGGTGCTGAATGTGTATTAATCATCGCAAAGTATTGTGACTAAAGCCATTTAAAATCACAAATTCATGCTAACTTTGAGGTTTTAGCATCACGGCACAACATTTTGCAGCTTTTTGTGTCTTTGATTAAAAAACCGAACATTTGGTTCTAATAGTAGCAAAAGTAAATCAACTAATTTGGGCTTTTATTAAAAATAACATCAGGATGCAGGCTGTTGAAACACACAGAGGATTCTCAATCTCAGGAAAATGATCAGATTCAGAAATAAATTAGAAACTCCTTCATCTGTAATCTGTTTTTACCATCAAAAAAATAAAGTACAACTTTGCTTTTTTTAACAAATGTTTCACAAGTTAGAGGTGAAATGCAAACTATTGCTGCCATTTTTCATAATATGTACAGAATACAGTGTGTAGAAGACAAAAAAGGAATTAATTATTAATTGAACTAATTGATATGAGTTATTAAAGTGGAGGAACGCTGTTTCGACCCTCGGCTCCTCCTCCTTTGCCTCCATCTTGCACCTGTCTCGGGGGGCGGGGCTAATGATGTCACCTGAAGCTGGGTGGGGGAGGGGGAAGGATCCTCCTCCGCCTTTCTCCGGGGAAGTTCGGC
This sequence comes from Kryptolebias brasiliensis, assembly GCA_028566095.1. NCBI lineage: Eukaryota > Metazoa > Chordata > Actinopteri > Cyprinodontiformes > Rivulidae > Kryptolebias > Kryptolebias brasiliensis. The sequence continues at coordinate 15,737,250 of JAOXNZ010000188.1, read as the reverse complement.
TCTGGAGAGTCGTGGAGCCGAAGAAGAAACAAAACAAGGCGCGCCGACATGTTGTCTTAGGTGGACGGTTCGC
>JAOXNZ010000188.1:15711902-15722347 GCA_028566095.1 Kryptolebias brasiliensis | reverse complement strand
ATATATCAGTCACAGCAGATGCTGCGTTCCTCAGCGCTCTAGCAGATCTTCTGTTAGACTGTAGCAGCTGTTTGTTTAAAATTAAAAGCTTTTCTTAAAGTTGTGATCATTAAGAAGCCAGAGTTTAACCTCATCGGCGATGTGACAAGTGGACGTTGTTTCAATGTAAACCAGACTTTGGTGTCAGGGATCTAACAGTGTTTTTGTTTGTTTTTTTCCATACAGGCACAGCCTCTGTAGCTGTTGCAGGAATCTTTGCTGCCCTGAAGATCACCAAGAACAAACTGCTGGACCACACGTTTGTCTTCCAGGGAGCAGGCGAGGTGAGCGGAGATGATCGGAGATTTGAATCTTGGCGAAAGGGGAAACGTTGATGCAGGTGGGTTTTGTTTTTCCTCTCCCACCAGGCAGCTCTGGGTATTGCCCACCTACTCATGATGGCCATGGCCAAAGAGGGAGTAACCAGAGAAGAGGCTGCCAAGAGGATTTGGATGGTTGATTCGAAAGGCCTCATCGTGAAGGTGGCCCTTGTTTACGTGCTCCCTGTAAGTTATAATAAAGGAGTTTTAGAATAACCAAAACAAAGTGTTTCATGCGTACAGGGAAGAAGCCATCTGAACCACGAGAAGGCTGAGTTTGCTCACGAGCATCCACACCTGAAGACTCTGGAGGAGGTGGTGCAGGTCATCAAACCCACCGCCATTATAGGTGAAATAAAAAACACGCGATTCAGTCAGCATCACACACACAAAAGAAAACCACACGTTTGTAACCCGCCTGTTTTTGTCCATTCATAATGACACATCCTGTCCAGTTGTGGAAACTCTAAAAAAGGTGAATTATTTTTTCCCCCCATCCAGTATTTCTCTTCACTTTAGCTCGCGACAAATCATTTCACTTACCCCTTTCTCTTAATCTGATGCATCTGTGTTAAAAAAAACTGTGTTTTAATGGGACCTTTTAATGCTCTGAAATCCAAAAACTGCATGTGTGATGAACTAGCAGATCAGTTCTCTACAGCCTCTAACAACGTCTGTGTTTCAAGGCTCTACAGCTAAATAAGAAACAGCAGCAACTAAATAATCAAGACTATAATCTTCAGTAGATGTAGCTAACCACAACCCTTTCCCTTTGAGTCACTGCTGTGAGAAATCTGACTCTAGAGTTTGTCTTAAAGGCGTGGCTGCTATTGGAGGAGCGTTTACAGAGAAAATTATCAAAGACATGGCATCTTTCAATCAGAGGCCGATCATCTTCGCTCTGAGCAACCCCACCAGCAAGGCCGAGTGCACGGCGGAGCAGTGCTACCAGCTGACAGAGGTGACGCTCATCCTCACAGTTTACAGCCTTTCCTAATGATTAATGCTCAGAGTTTCTTACACACGTTTTTGTACATTTAAGGCCTTAAGAAAAATGCAGAATGAAAACTAAACGAATGTGCTTTTGTAGCATGGTGACGTAAAAGATCGTCTGATTAGTTTGTTGTTCTTCTTTAAGGGCGTAACAAAATCTCTCTCTTTATTCTCCTCTTCGGTCAGGGCCGAGGCATCTTTGCGAGCGGGAGTCCTTTCGAGAAGGTGTCGCTGTCCGACGGACGCACCTTCTTCCCCGGGCAGGGGAACAACGCCTACGTGTTCCCCGGAGTCGCTCTGGGTGTTATAGCCTGCGGAGTGCGCCACATCTCTGACGACGTCTTCCTCACCACTGCAGAGGTACAGCAGGTTCCTCACTCACTCATGTGTTCATCTACGTGCGTGTGCGTGTGCTGGACATTCACATACAGACTTTAGACCTCCAATTGGAAAACACGACACCGTATCATTGATAAATTAAGTTTTTTGGTGTGTTTTTTAGCAGTGTAAGCTGGATTTTATTTCTTACAATAGACCACATATTTCCATTTTTTCTATGTGTGTGTATATATATAATTACAGTTTGGAGGCTAACTTTATCTCTGCAACACGTTTGTTTATTTACTGTGTTTCTGTCAGGCGATAGCTGACATGGTAACAGAGGAGAACCTGGCTGAAGGAAGACTTTACCCTCCCCTCAACACCATAAGGGAGGTGTCCTTTAAAATCGCAGTGAAGGTAGGTGATCTTTACCCCGGGTCGACTTGGCGCTCCGGCTGTTGTGTAATCATACAATAAAATGAGAAGCAGGTCGTGGCACTGATGATCATAATTGGCAACAAAATGTGCTGAGCTGCTGTTTTGTTTACGGACAAAAATGTATTGAAATATTTCCAGCAAGTTCAAGAAATCTATCTTTTTTTTTTTTAGATACCTCCAGTTACGACACCATTATGATAAAAATAGGACGTTTTTAGAGGAAACAGGTCTGGTTAAAGCTCCTAATAATCCAATATCCAGAATATATTCATGTTTACGATCGAGGAGAAATCTTAATATAACATACATCAAAGTTAAATGGGAAAAAGAAGCTAAAATAATAATACCTGATAATTGGTTAAATCTATGCAGTGCTGTAACACCAAGTTCAGACTTTACTTGGAAGAACATGGTGCGTTTTTTTTTTTTTTTGTTACCGCTAATATTTAGAGTGAACAATGTAGGAACCCTGAAAAGGCTTAAGTGTTGGAGGAAGTGTGGGAATACATCAGCAGGACATGTTCATATTTTCAGATCTGGTCAGAGGTGATAAAAGAAATCAATACTATAATGGACCTAAACTTAACCTGCGACTTCACGGTGGTTGACTGTTAAAGCAAAGGGCTTCATCAAATTACTGGGACATATTTTTCTAGAGGGTAATTGGCTTAATAGAGTTTTTTTGAAGAACTTATCATTCATGTGATCAGTGGATAATCTCAGCTGCTGCAAAACAAGAGAGATTATTAATAAACTGTTTGATCACCACGTCTCTCCATTTCTCCTCCTCTGACAGATCGTCAACCACGCCTACAAAAACAACATAGCTTCAGTGTATCCTGAGCCTAAAGACAAGGAGGCCTTTGTTCTGTCCCACATCTACAGTCCAGATTACGACTCCTTCACTCTGGACTCGTACAACTGGCCTCAGGACGCCATGAACGTCCAGGACGTCTGAACTCACAGGTTCGCTTCCTCGGCTCAGAAATTTCAGACGATTTCCAGCTTTTTTTTTTTTTGTCTTTTTATACACATTAGTACAAGTTAGTTCCTCTTTAAATCCACGTTAGTAATCTTCTCTGTTGCTGATTTGTAACCACGAGGTTAGAGCTCTTCGTTTTGTTTGATCAGTTTTCTGAAACGTCAAATATCATAACTGTAGGTTAAACGGCACTTTTTTTTTTTTTTTTTTCTAATTAAGATGTTGTTGATGTATTCAACACTCACAGCATCACACACTCCTTTTCTCGTCTGGAAACGATGACACAGAGGACTCAAATTTATTCTTGGGATGCAAAATGAAAAACTCTGTGCCTCTTTTTCCTGTTTGATCTAGAGACGACGCTGCTCCAAGTTAGAAGTTAAACTTGAAGACATATCTGCCTCGTCCCTGTTGGTTTTTCATATCATACACTCCTGTCAGCGTTCTGTGTTTAAGTTCCTTGCAGAACCAGAATTCCCGTTTCAGACGAGCAGATATATTTTTAATGAAGGATGCTTCGGTTTCTTTGGCATTCTCAGAGCTTTAGGTGTCACCTGGAAGTCTTTGGTTGTTTTTGTACACAGTGGTGTGTGTTGCCTTTAGTTTTGTACAGATCTTTGCTGTGTTTTTGCCAAAAGTATCTTATAACCTGAATCTTTTACTCCAAGAAAAGAAAACGATAAATGCTGCGCAAGGATTTAGTACTGAAACGGACGCTTGAAGTTTTCAAAGGTGACCTGTAACTTTTTAAATAAAAGGCTGATCAAAATGTGTGGAGATGGGTTTATTTTGACATCTTAGCAGCTTTGAAAAGTTCTCTTGCTAGAACTAGATAGTAAATTTCTCATTTCTATATCATTTCTAAGCTAAATGTTCAGTAAGTAGAACCATTGTTTGGGATTTGCTGCCCCCTGCTGGCTGGTGTAATTCAGTGGGTTATTGTCTCCCTGCACACGGTCTTACAGGAAATCATTGTAACGTTCATTAAAAACTATTTGCGGTCATACTAAAAATTAAGTTAGGGGTAAGGAGAAAATAGTTTGATGCTTAAGGAAAACGTCAGATGTTAAAAACTGTCCGTCCAGCTGCAATCTGGAAGAGATAAACACCAAAACAGAAACAGGTCACAAAGTTACAGCTTACAAGAAAAAGGAATATACTCTCCTTACTGTGATAATTTTTATTTTTGCCAACAGTACAGTTAAAACCAAACACATGCACATCGACCACATCGGGCTTGTTGAAATACGGCTTCCAAACACCGAACAGCACAAAAATGTTGGCAGGATGACAAAAACCCAGTCCTTAAGTTCATTTTAGACCACATGGTTAGATAAAATTAGGCACATTTTCTCTGTAACACAGACCTGATTGTTCTCATCGAGTCTTAAAAGAAGTCTTTCTACAACGAACGTCTTTTGACTCGCAGCTTTTTATCATGTCGCTGAAAACAGCAAAGACAGTGAAAGTCATATAAAAAGGTTTTATATTTGAGTGAGCAGGAAGTGAAGGTGGAGGAACGCGTTTCACATCATTCGAGTACAATTTGTCCCAAACGCAAGAAAGGCTGAAAGGAAGGCAGCTGGAGGAGGGATAAACTGAGCTGATAAATGTTTTAAAATATATTCCTAATTAGGCATCTGCAGATCCTGTGCTTTAGGTTACATTGTGCACATTTCAGGCTCTCCTCTTAATTATTATATAACCCCAGAACGATGAGAAATGAACAAACATGACTCCATAACAAAGAACTTATCTGATTAATGACTGTAAGGCACGGATCGTTCATACAGGAAATCATCCAAGACGAATCTGATCTGAAGATAATCTCTGGACTCCAATCAAAGGTTTGGAGGCTGAACGTGGCTTCACTAGTGTGTTGTTTTTTACTGATTGTTGAGCTGTTGCAAGAGATGATTATGATCAGTTTGTGATTAAAAAAACCTCAACTTCTTGTAAAGGATAGTGAGGTCTACAAGCTTTAGCTCAAACCTTTTTTTTTTTTTTAGCTCAAACGTTGCGACAGCATTTGAAGCTTCATGATCAAATACAAGAACCACTTTTGCTCAAACTATATTTATCCACATGTAAAAATGATTCACATGACATTTTGAACTCTTCTACACTCTGCAGGAAGCTTAAAGTAGTTTCTTGAGTCATTTGAGTCACATTTATGTTTCCGTAAATAAAACCAACATGATTGTTTTTTGTTTGTTGTACAGAAGGTGACTTTTTGAGTTTTTTTTACATGCAACAGATAAACAAAACAGATTTATGTGGCAATGTTACCTTTTTCCTTTTGCTTATGTTGATCCTGCAGGTTTGTAGACTCGGGTAAAATAAAAGAAAAAGTCAATTTAATTTTAGGTGAGCGCCCGTTTGGCCCGTGAAGCTGTTTCTGATGACACCAAGTCGTAGTTAATTGGTGATGAAGGCTCGGCAGCGTGTCACTTCCTGAGTGTTCTCCCCAGGGAACAGGCTGCCTTCTGGTGAACGGTACCAGAGCATAAAAAGCAGAACCGTCACTAAAAAGCAGAACAATTACCACGCACCGGACTGCATCTGTCTCAATAGTTTTAATCTTCTAAATCTTAAGCCTCTATTTATTCTGCTGTTTTGTGAGATTTTATGGTAACTAAGTTTTTAAACTAAATCTTTGATCAGAATCATGTTCGTGAGGCTTTGTTAATAAATTATCCATGAGCTCTAGATGCAACCTGTTCAAGATTTAACTCAAAACCTTCCAAAGCAATCATGTTTGTGACAGGGAAGGGTGGACGGACAAACAAGAACATGTCTCCTCTGTCAGCTGCTGTCAGCGTACAGACATAAGACATCTGGACACACACACACACCCACCTACACACACTCAAGCTCACTTTGGTACCAACAACACATGAGCAACAACAATCGCAGAACCAACGTCTTTGGCATTCCCCTAATAAAACAATAAAGTAAACAGAGTCCACTAAAAGCCTGTCAGATCTCTCAGGAAGGACGGGCTTTAAAGGGGACACAGCTTTGGGAACAGTTGTGCGGCGCTGCAGGTCTGAACAGACGGTTTCACACAAACGCATCCTTTCACTATTTCAGGTTCTTTTTCTTCTCTGGGCAAACGTAAGACAGAACCACGTCTATCATGTTCCTGACGATGGCCGGGGGCGGGTGGAGGGCGTGGGGGAGGTGGTGAGCTGAGCTCATCTCCCAGGCGTCCACCATCAGAACGTTCAGCCCCTTGAACATGGCCTTCAGCACCGCGTCCAGCTGCAGGGAGAACCAGTCGCTGTTGTACAGGCTCACCTCTTGATCCAGAGCCTGGAGGTTGGCCGAGCGGATCACCACGAGCGTCCCCGGCGCTCGGCCCAGGAGCCTCACCACCGACCGGCGGACGTGGCGGAGCCGTCTGATGTACACCTCCACGGGGAAGGTGCTGAAGTGAGCCCAGATGCTGAGGACCACCACGGTGTTGGGGCCCCCGGAGAGGCCGTCCAACTCGTTGGAGACGTACCGCAGCTCGCTGGACAAGACGGTGGAGAAACGGATGGGGGGACCGTGGCAGCGGTACTTCAAGATAATGTTATGAGTGATGTCCACCGCCATGAAGGGCCCGACGTTTTTAGGGCTGTGTAGATTTAACTCCTTCAGCTCTGGATGAGATGAAACAAACTGAACTTCTCTGAGAGGAACAACCTAAATATTAAAGTAAGTCGAGAGGAAAAACACAGACGTGCTCACCTGGCACCGCAGCGATGAGGTACTCAAACCACTGGCGGACCGTTGAGTCGCCGTACATGTTGACCACCTTGTTCCTCAAACACAGAGCGATGGCAGACGGGTCGTTGAAGCGGCGCATTACGACCCCGCCCAACGGCCTCCACGAGTCCTCGTAATAATACCCGGAGGGCGCAAACTGAAAACGTTCTGGTTTCAAGGTGCTGTTTTCCCCCAGAACTGTACCTGAAGCAAAGACAGGAACGTTACACAGACAATTCAATCGTTAATCTCTGGAATGACAGAAACAGAGGAAGTGTTTCCCTGAGGATACCTTCCTGCGGCAGCACGTCGACTCCGTCGGCTCCTGAGGCGGGGATTTGAACTTTGATGTTAACGCCGCTGAGAAAACAAAGTATTCAGGGAACAAGTTGAGACAATTGTTGTATCTCAACCAGAAAGACAATTAAGTACAGACTGCATGTTTTAATAATGATGTAAACTTTTGATTTAAAATAAAAAAATAACTAATTCCAGTTTGTAAAAGCAAAACTGTTTGGATAAAATGACAACTACAACGCTCATCTGTAGTAGATTTATTGTAGAGGAATAATGTTTTTGACACAGTATCAACTTTAATTCTCTTTATAAATGAAACTAACATTCATTGAAGGCATGCATATCCCCCATTGATCTTGCGCAATCTGTTAGCACTCAGAGTATGTGTTGGGGAATACTCTCAGCTACTACCACACCAAATTTTAGCTCAATAGCTGTAAAACTGACTGATCTATGGACATTTCTGTTCTTTATACAGATGATTAGCTGTGTTGGTCATCTGACATTGAATTGACTCCAAAAGTGAATCAGTTGTAGATGTACCTCCAGTCATTATTTTCTGAAAATTTAACAAATTCGTCCACTAGTTCCTGTGATATTTTGCTAATAAACAAGAATGACTCCAACAGGTAAAGCCAAAGTTTTAATCAAAGATCCTGTTAGTGCTCAGAGTATGTGTTGGGAGTGACCATCAGCTACTACCACACCAAATCTTAGCTCGATATCTGTAAAATTGTCTGAATTATAACCATTTTTGTGTTTCCTAAGGTCAGTTGGCTGTGGCGGCCATCGTGATTTGGGATGGCTCCGGAGGTTAATCAGTTGTAGACGTGCGTGCAACGATTACTTCCTGAAGGTTTCATGAAATTCTGTCCAGTGAGTCATGAGATATTTTGCTAACAGACAAACGAGCGCACACATTATGCCTGCGTTGACGAAAGCCACAAACCTCTGGAAGAGCAGCACCTCCCTGTTGGTGAGGAGGTGCTTTAAATAGCCTCCTTTGGCGTGATTAATTCTGTTGTCGCAGCTCAGCATCTTGGGCTTGTAGCAGTACCAGGGCTCTCCTGTGTACAGGTCTGTGTAGTTGCACACAGGCTGTTGGTCGGAGGGCAAACACATGTTGCACACGGTGGTTTCTGACAAGAAGCCAAAGCGGAACAGGCTCTTAAAGAACACCCGATCGGGCCGTTCCTCCCGCAGCTGTTTCAGCACGGCGACGGCCTCGCTGGAGTGCACCAGCGTTATCTCCACCCGCGCGGGTCCCACCCAGAGCAGCGGGAACAACGCCGAGTAGATGCCATTCCTGTGGTCCACCACCGTCCCGGCTACGCCCGCTCCCAGCTCCGGGGAGTGCAGCCTGGCGAGGAGGAAGTCCCCGCCGTAGCGCTTCGGACGACCCTGGAAGTCGTGGATTTGGACGAGGGCCTCGAGCTGGTCCCCCAGGCGCCACTCCCTCCTCCCCTTGCCGGGAACGATGGTGAACAGGCTGTGGGCGGGGTCGCTCGTCTGGCGCAGGCTGAGCGGCGCCGGGCGGGGCGGGGGGCCCGGCCACTCGATGGAGCCCAACAGGTAGCGCTCCTCCAGTTCATCCTCGGGGGAGGCTTTCTGGCCCAGGTGGGCGCAGAAGGTGCGGTTGTGGTTGAAGGTGGGAAGACGTACCGTCAGAAAGGAGGAGTGGATCCTGCTCTGGAGCTGGTAGAGGGCTGAGACCGTGTGGCAGTTCCAGTTCTGTAGAAACAGGAACGAAACATTCAGACACTTTGAAGGACATGGCATTCTTTCAAATCAGACAAAACTGGTTTCGTTGTGGGAAATGTCGAACCCTGAATATGTTTATATCAGGATTTTTAATACTGCTGATGCTAAAATATCTTTAATCCAAAAGCTGGGCAGGCTACAGGAGAGGAAGAACGAGATGCAAGCAGCTGGAATGAGATGAGATGAGGCCAGGAGCTGCGCTGCTCCTCCACACTGAAAGGAGACAACTGAGGTGGTTCAGGCATCTGATCAGGATGTCCCCCTCTGGAGGGAATGGTCCGGGAATGCCTCAGGATTCTCCAGGATGAGCAGGAACGTGTCGAGGAGAGGGATGTCTGAGTTCGACCTGCTGCCCCCGCGACAAATCATTTTGAGCTTTATTCAAATTTACTTCCTGCTTGTTTATATTTGGTCCCGCTTTCAGTTTCAGTCAGCAAACGCGCAGCTTATTAGATCTGCTTCCTCTGTGCGTGCTTAATCCAGGTTTTCAGTTAGTCGTTTGTTTATTCTGCCGAGAGTCGTTTCAGTTCTGGTCCAGCCTAAATGTTCACGTTTGTTCTTTTTGATTCATTTACTTTGCTTCCTACGAACCGTCTGCCTTCATTTGGGTGCTGTTCCCACCATCTACCCCCATTCCATATTCCATGACACAAAGATGGCTTTAATGCCTTTAGCTGTGTCTTTTGAAAACAAAAAAAAGCACGTTTTGCACCGACAAGATGATCGCCAAAGAACTGCGAGCTGAAATGTCTCAAGTTGCACAAAAACAAAAGGAAGAAAAAGGGGAAACTGGATTACTGGAACAGGCAGGCTAGAAAAATACCAGAGATCAACTTAATCTGAAAGGCTGACTGTTTTAAAAAAAAAAGAAAGAAGGGGGGGGGGGAGCTCCGGCTGGTTTATGTCAGCTCTCAGTGGGAGGGCAGCTGTTCAGAGGGTTTCATTTAGAGAAGATAAAGATAAACAGAAAGAGGACATCAGGGAGGTCAAATTACACACGAACAGAGGAAACAAACCTGGCAGAGTGATTGGTCCAGATTATTTACTTTAAAACTTGTTGTCGCTCAGAGTTCAACAAGCACTGAGTTTCTACACCCTTCAATGAAAAGAACAGAAGGCTCTGTCGTGATCCAGGCCTGCAGTTTATCCAGGAGCGTCGGAGAGTTTATTACCTCAGTCATTTTGTTGTATGTAATGGACAAGATTGTGGTTTTTCCAGGGTTGACCACAGAAAATGCAAACAAAACAGGAAATGGAGCACAGCCGGTCGGTTCGAGCTTCCCAGAAACCCCACCTCAGCAGAAACTACATCAGATCATTTTATAGAAAAAAAAGGAAAAGAACCACCATCCAAAGAAGAACTTTGCGATGCTTTCCATGGACCTTGGAGACAAAAATGTGAAAAGCTGCTTAAAGAAGTTACAGGAACGTGAGCCTAAGAGCGTTCAGGCTGAGGAATAAAGATGGTCGACTGTCAACACACAGAAGATGGTTTTTATGTTTGCACATTTCAAGAAATCATTGCAGCTGTATGATTATTT
>JAOXNZ010000188.1:15684522-15695937 GCA_028566095.1 Kryptolebias brasiliensis | reverse complement strand
TTCATCTGTCTCATCGTTTGAGCGTCAGAAAGGACGGAGAAGTTTAAAATCTGTTCACAAAAACATCTTTCTTGCTCACAAAACCACAGAACAAACACAAACTTAACACTCTTAATAATAAAACTAAATTTGTCTAATTTCAGTTTTAGTCCAACTTAAAGCAAAGCTCATATAAAAGATTTTCTTGTACGTAACACTGTGTTTTTGATATGTGTATAATTAAAAAGAAAACACAGAAATCAATGGGCTCATGGAGAAAGATGCTTGCAGCCTGAACAAGTTATTAAACCACGACTCGATGAGTTTAGTTTAAGCTTGATCCTGCATGCCGACGCTTGACGCGGTTAGGTGCAATAACTAAAGTATTGTTGGATTTTACACGATGTTTCTCTTTAAAATCCTGGTTTCATTCCAACCAGGATTTCTATTGTGAAGAAAGAAGCCTCCTAAAACCCACAGGATCAGACTAAAACAAGTCCTTCCAGCCTACAGGGAGGACTAAACAGAGGAGCTGCTGCCCTGGAGTCAGTCTTCCTCTCCGATGTGACGGGCTAAACAAAACGTAAGACGGCTGTTGCTGCAAATGATCTTGGAGGGAGTCGCCCTTTCCGCCGCCGCCCCTTCATACCTGTTCAGAAAGTTGTCCTTGACTAAATGAGCTTCACTTTCACAGACAAAACTAAAGAACAGAGAGTCCAGTTTCCTCTCAGCCTCATTAATGTCTGTGTTAATGAGAGATAATAGTCATGAACACCTGACTTATAAAGTTAAGGAGGTTGGAGGAAATTTTCTTTGTTTCGGAGTGTGTTGTTTGTGTTGGTGTTTAACCCATTACACCCTCAGGAAACCCTCATTTATAGAAACTTGTCTGGCAACATAAAGTTTTACGAGCGAAGGCAAAATTAATACTGAGCGGGTGTAGAGGTCAGTGAAATTTGTGACTGCATCTTACAATCTTTTGACAAATTCAAACAAGACAGTATAACTAGGACATTTAGTGATTGTTTTGGAGTGAATATATCACAAATGTCTAGTTTCAGACAGTCCAAAATATCAAACATTTGCTCCCTCCCCCCTCCATCTTTGGGTATTTTGAAAATATCTGAATATATCTGATGAACAAATACATTTAAAGATGTAAGATTCATTACAGCACCACATAACATAACACTGAAGATGCCTTGTTCAGGTACAAAATTATTAAAAGCTGTGATCAGGTTTGTAAGCTTCATTGTGTTTTTCCTGAACAAACAACAACCTGACAGCTGAGTTTGTTAGGAAATCTGAGTCATTGTAATAAACTCATTAAACATTTTCCCTATCATCTAAGCTCAGACTAAGAAGCTTAGGTGGACTTGAGGCAGTTTTAGCAAAATGAAAACAGTGACTTTCATTCAGTCCAGACGTCCAGATGAGACGGCGGGCGGCTGTTTGTTTTCACAGCTGGACACCCCGAAACACCTGGCTCTGAGCGGCCAGGAGGCTGTAATGTACTTTACCTGCAGGGTGGTTGTACAGAGGTTTCAGTTTGGCGGGCAGCATGTGCTCGATCTTGTCCAAAATCCTGTGGTAGGACGCCCTGAGCGCAGCCATGATCGCTGATTCAGTGTAAGACAGGAGACAGCGAAGAAGCTAGCTCGTCAAACGGTGGATTCTGAAGGTTTCTGTCTTCAGCAGCTGCCAAACTGTGTCGGCCTGCTGGGTGTAAATGGATGACGGGGAGGTTCACGGTTAGAAGAGGATGCTGCCGTCCTACTGTCGACCTTTCCCCGGCGGAACTACGACCAGCTAGCTGTCAGTAGCTTCCCTCTGACCGACACGACTAGGAGGTGACTTTCTTTTCGACGCAACCTTCCGCGTGAGGGGACGGGTCAGCATTCCTTCACTCTCATTGGCTCAGACGGCAAGAGGCTCGATGTGATTGGTTCCCGCGGGGGGGACGTTGGTTTTCTTCCGGCGAATACCGGGGGAAAAAAAACAAACTATTACAGAAACATTGTTTTGTGTCAATATGCTTTTATCATGCAGAAGTCTCGAATCAACTTTTATTTCTTTATATTTTGTGACGAATAGACGTGTCAGAACTAGGTCCGCTGTGATAAATGTTATCTTTTTGGGGGCTCACTCCGCCCCGACTTCTCCCCCGGGCTTCTCAAAACAAACGCACAGAACCTCTTTGCCAAATCGCGCACTTTCTCGCGTTGTTTTGGCACAGCTGACAGCTGTCCGCAGAAAGAAATAAACCAGGCTAGGCTAGTTAGACAGATAGCACCACGGAGAGCAGGGACACAGTTGGACTGGACTCGGAGGGACAGCGAGGACCTGTCAGCAGTGTGTATCTTTGCCTCCCAACAATGCTGAACGCCAGCTAGCACCGTCCCGACGGAAAGGGACCGAACTGGGCTGAGAGAAGCTGGCGGCAGAGATAAATAAAAGACGACATCGCCAGGAGAAGGGTTAGCTCAGTTTAAATGTTATTGTCAATCAGAAATAAAGCCATTTGCCTACGATGTCCTGCACTGGAAACCTGGTTTGGGATGTTAATAAACGTCTAATCGGATACGGTGTGCCTAACACCATCAGGACCAACTATTTAGGTAAGAACAAAACAACCCTCCTCCATGCTAACGCTGACAGCACGGGTTAATTTAACTTTATGTCTGCAGAGACAGCGTGTTTGTGGAGCTGGATAAGAAGAAGTGGAAAGTGAGATCACGCTTCTTTAATGACACAGCTCCTCTTCCCGTGTAAACCCACCAGTTTATCACGATTACAGAGGAGCTGTGCTTTCTAAAACCCTTAACTCTTGAGATTAGGGTTTATGTATAATCTGTAACACAGTAGCTCTGTCAGGCCAGAGATCACACTCATCTCCTCATGCTGATATTATATTATTTTTGCCAGAAGCTGCAGCTCAAATGCAATTTCAGGGCTGTTACAGGACTGTCAGAGATCAATCATCTGCTGGGCTGCATCATCATAAATGTGTAAAATGAACTCTCATATCCAGCCTTATGATGTTAGACTTCCTAATGTAATCATAACAGAGATAAACCCTTTTAATGGTCTTATTNNNATTAAAGGAGTTGCAGGCTCAACTTTTGAAGTTGCAGCTGGGTGAGGCCAGGCAGAAGGCTAATGAAAAAAAATCAGAGGGGAGGCCAAAGGGGGCGTGGAGGTTGTAGATCCAAAACATTTAGGGTGAAATTCAAGTCTGTTAAAGACAATACTATGCATTTAGCTTGATTTAATTTAATCTACCGAACCTAATCTTGTCTGATTTGTGATTTGGATTGATTAAATTAACAGAAACAGAACAAGCCGGTTACATCTTGGGTTGTGTTTTATTTGTTTAATCTGAGGAAAAAAATCCCATTTTTCACTCAAGATGCCACACATGCCAGCTGTTTTAGTGTGTCACAGAACTGTGCTTGGCTTTTTGTTTTGCATAATCGCTTGATTTGTTTTTGGAAAACTATCTGGAAGCAGCGATGTCCGAATTCCAAACACACAAAGGAAGATTTGTGTTTAGGTTGTAAACTTGTGCTTTAAACAGCGGTTTTAGAAACCTTTTTAAGACTGCGTAACATCGAGGTTCAGTGAGGCATCGTGTGACATTTATCAGAATTAATAATAATAGCGCTTTCATTTGTCAAAATATTTTCCTCGCTGCATTGCTTTGTGTTCAAATTGTCACAACAGCTTAAAAGGAGCTTTCAGTTTTTATGCTCCATTTGTAAAATATCTGGAACAAATGCCCCGTTTATTAGGATCTATGCTTTTTCTGTTTGCAATCTTTTGTTTTGGTATTAAAAACCTGATCATTCTCATCTTTATGCTATTTGTCTTACACAGATTAATAGATAGGATATGTAAAAATGACCAGTCTAATCTGATTACATTGGGTTTAAATTCCAGCTAAGCATCGTCTGAGTCAATCAGAGTAAAGCTAATAAGTTACTGCCGTGCCCCCCCCCCCCCCTGTGTGTGTCGGCGCTTTGGTTGCAGGCGAACAGAGACGGCGTGAACAGTGGCACACAGCTGCTGTGAGACAGGAACTGGTCATGTAGACGGGTTGTGACCCACAGAGGTTGAATGGAGAGATATGAGCGCGTGGACGTGGAGCTGGTGCCTCAGAGGTTTAGTGGGTGCTGTTTTTAGCCTGGCTGAGATAAAGTCTGAGCTGAGTTTGTGCGCAGGGATGTGTGGGCTCTTATCAGATATATTTAGTGTCGGCAGCAGTCAGAGGTAACAAGTTGGGGTGAAACATAAGATGGAAAATCAGAGAAGCATGCTGTGAGGTGGGAAGAAAATTGCAGTGAACTGTTTAGTTGATTTGTGTGTGTTTTCTCCAAATCTTAAAAGATTGGGTTATCTTAAGGTTAATTGATTTCATAGATTTGACGTTGTTGTTGTTGTTTTTGTCTGTAAGAGTTTGATCTGCCAGTTGAACAAAAACGTGACATTATGGGTTTGGGTTTGCTTTTAAATGTACACATTTCTGGCTCTCAATAAAGTCAGCATTAAGGTCAATAAAAACTGAAACTAATTACAAGATTAAAGGCCGAGCAGTCCTTGAAGGGGAACAAAGATCCTGCACGACCTGTTAGCGCTCAGATTATATTTTTGTGATTCGTCTCAGCTACCGCCACGCCAAATTTTAACCTGATATCTGTAAAATCGGTTGAGTTGTAGCCATTTTTGTGAGCGTTGTTTTGTTTTTTAAGGTCTGTTCACCGTGGCAGCCATTTTGAGTTGAGTTGACTCCAAAGATTAATCAGTTATTACATCCTGCAAGTTTCACTACAATTCATCAGGTGGTTCATGAGACACACACACACATACACACACACACTGCCAAAAACATTATCGCCTGCAAGTGAAAGATGATAAATAGTGTGTTTTATCATAAATACAAGCTGGTACAAGGAAAGTGCTGCAAAGTTAGTGACTTAAAATACTACTTTAGAAGGTATTATAATCTTTAAAATCTAAAGAGGAAATATTACGCTCTAAGAGGACACTGCGATGGACGAGGAGGACCCCGTTCAGTAATTTACACAAAACTATGACTTTCAAATTAACACATTTAAGGAAATATATAAGTGTATGTCTTAGTGTCTGAGTAATCTTTTTTTTGCTCTGTCTTAAATAACAAATGTGGTCATTTAAACAAAAAAACAAAAATCTGCAGTTAGAGTCTGATTGCACTGATAATAATTTGGTACTGACCGGTGATGAGACTGAGGATAACTTGGTCTGGTTTACAGATATTGAGCCTAATTGCCTGAACTTTCAGGTCTCTTTTGATGTAATTTAACCTCCTATTTTAAACGTATATCAATAAACAACATTATTGATAATGTAAATGAGCTACAGTCTTTCTGTGGGAAACTGTGTGCCCAGAAATAGTGTTTTTATTTTAATTTTTTTAGAGAATCTTCTTTTTTTATTCCTTTACAAACTTTTTAAAAAAACCTCTCAGACGAACTAAAAATAGGAGCAAACGTCAAACTCCAGCTCGCCTCGCTGGTGGATGATGTCAAACTGTTTCGCACTTCGTTTAGTTCGTTTACAGTCGGTTCAGCAGAGTTATAATGAAATTGAGCAGGACAAAAATGTTTCACCAGTAAGCTTGCATTGCTAACTACCATATGACTTGTTCAGAGACTTGTTCAACATTTGCTTTTTAGCTGAGTGAGAACTGTGATGCTTTTTTTTTCCCCCGCCTGAAAGTGAATGTAAACAAATCTTTTAAAAGTGTGTATTTGTCTTTCCACAGGTAGGAGGGAGTTTGTTCAGAGGCTCAAACTCGAAGCGACTCTGAACGTACACAATGGCTGCGTAAGTCCACTTTTTTTTTTATTTATCCTTTTATTTTATTAGTTAATTTCCCCCCCCCTGGCAGGCGTGTTGTTTTCTCTCTCAGCCCGTCTGTGTGTGAAGTTGAATGTATCTGAACCGGAGCGGGTCTCTGGCTGCAGGTCAGCTGGTCGATGCCTCAGAAACCTGAAGCTGACACGTCGGTCACACATCTTGTCACGCTATCAGTATCAGCCCGTCCGAAGCACGTCAGCGGACACGACACGCTCAGGAGAGCTGCTCTGCCGTTCCCAACGTTCTGTCGCCTGCTTTTATAAAACGATGGGATTGCAGTTTCAGGCTTCTCATCTGCTCAACGTGTGGACCAGCAGATTGTTCACCAACAATAAGGATTAGGAAACATAAACTGAGACCCCAAAATAAAGCCATGGTTTGTGTAAAAATATAAAGTAGTGTTTACAGAAGCAGAAACGATGTGATTTGACACATCTCTAAGAAATAAATCATATGATTAAATATGAATCATGAGAAATCTTCCTGGTGAGACACAGCAACCCACATTAATCATTTTTTTTGCTTCTTGCAGCTCAGTAAAAATCTTAGTTTCAGCATTAAAACCTTGATTTACCTTTGGGGATTTTGATCAACCTGTTGATAGTTGTGATGGTTATTGTTCGGATTCCAGATGATCAAGGAATGCGAGGCTTTCTTTAAAAAAATAAACCTAATCTTTGCACTTTATTGAATAAACTTTTAAGACCTGGCCTCGCTAATCCCTAATGTCAGCAGATTTTGTTGTTCTCCTAATTTAAGATTTTTGTTTTGTTCTCAACTCGAGCTTTAATCTGGATTAATTTAAGAAGATGGATGGATGAGGCTCATGTTGCACTGCAGAAATATGAGCTCAGAAACATAAAACGATTCAGTTTTAAGGTAAAATCTAAATCTTAAACCAAATACTAACACTTGTACCTTGAACCTATCAATTTACCAACAAATTAAAGACTCCCCAAAAGAAACAGTTTTGATTAAATGCTATTTTAATCATTTTTGAGGAAGAATCCCCATTTGAGCAGCTCCTAAATATTAAAACGATCACACACGTTTTGAGTTTCCATCTGGGAAACGGGGAAGTGTTTTTTTTTGTTTTTTTTGTTTTTTTTTATGCGAATGAGATTTACAGAAGATTTCCAGAACAGTGTTGCCCCGATGTGCAGGATATCCTTATTTAAATGTCATCGTGATGAATAAATCAACACTATCCCTCATGAAGCAGCTTGTGCATCAATCTTTCATTAGATCAGAGGAGAACAGATTCACCTGCGCCGCAGCTCGAACATTTTACCTCGGTTATCGGATTAAATGGGGCTCAGATGTGACTCCAGTTTTCAGCCTCGCGCCGATCGAAGCCAGCGAGTCCGTGACGACGAAACTCTGAACGGAGCTGCAGGTTTTAATGAAATATTGATCCGCGGAGGGAAAACAAACAGCAGCTCTGTTCTGCTGCTGACTGTGGCCGTAACCTGACTGTAATCTCTGCTGAATTAATCTGGATAAGATTAAATTCAGTTTCTTCACTGGACAAACAAAATCTAAATTAGCTGCCAAATGATATTTGGCAATGGATGTCATTGGAAAAACGTCATTTTGCACAGTTAAGGTGAGATTTTGTTCTGCTTTAGTCAAAATTAGGTCTCAGTCACACTAATTATTATAAATGTGTAGACCAGAAGGACTAAAACACTAAGTGTTAACAAAATAAAAACAGCCATTAGATGGATGTGATGAGAAATGTTTTCTTCTGCTTCAAAAAATAAGTATAAAGATGAGGAACACGTCCTGTCAGGCTTCTGTTGGAGTAATTATTCTTCCTGCTAGAAGGAGAACCTAGAAGTTCCTCGTTTGTTTTGTTTTGTTTTATTCTCGGTCTTCTAACCCCCGCAGCTCATACAGTGTTTGTGTTTCTTCTCTCTGCTTCAGGTCAACACGATATCCTGGAACGAGACGGGGGAATACATCTTGTCGGGGTCAGACGACACCTTTCTGGTCATCACGAACCCCTACAACAAAAAGGTAGGCTGTAAGTTTGTGCCCTGGCATCTTGAGGTGTTGATCAACTCCGTTGTTGTGTTTTCTGGGACAAATACCCGAAACCTATTGATGCTGATTATGGTGCTGATGCTGAACAGCCTTTGAAACAACATAAAAAGTGTTTAAAAAGCAGAAATAACACAGACAGGAGATGACCATTTAAAACAAGCAAACAAACAAAACAAACAAAGCATTCCTCGAAGACCGAGGTTTGTTTGCTTCCAGACAAGTTTTAATCTTTCAGGCAGAGGCGTGGTACGATTCACTGAATCTTTTATTTACTTGTAGAAATTTGCCGAAATGAGAAGCTCTGGCTGAGAGGTCCGTGTGTCGTCTTTAAGACAACATCCCCTCTGGTTCTGGATCAGGCTAATCTGTCCTCGTCGGGTTCTGGGGGACACAAACGTTGGACACAGAAATGTGAGGAAGCAAGTCAGGGACTCCAGACATTTGTTTTTCCAAAAAATATAATGCTGACTGTTAAAGGCATAAATTACTTGTGGGAAATAATTCTAATTGTTCCAGCACAATTTCAGCCCAAACCCAGCACTCCAGTTGATTTTCAACAGAGATAAATAATCATATCATGTCTCGATAATCTAGTTTATCTAGTTTAATCTAAGTTTTCAGACTGAAATACACAAGAGTTCAAACTCTTGTTCAGATTTTATTTTGGAGGAGGAACTATATTGGCCTCGTTTTAAATAGTATTTCCTATTTATGTGTGTTGAACATGGTGAGAAATGTTCTTGTTTACGTTAGGGATGGGCAGGGATTCTTTGAATATTCAAAGTGTCGTTAAAATTTGGCAAATTTGAAGAATTGCTGGAACCCGTCAGGACATCTTTTTGTTTACACCAGCGCCTGGTAGTGAGTTATTAGCGAGCTGTTCTATTCCAGACGATGTGCTTTGACCCCTGCCGTTGTAGTTTATTTTGAAAGGATTTGAAAGTGGAAACTATGGTCTTGGGTGAGCTCAGGGGGGTTAAACAGACCAGGGAACAGGACAGGATCTGATTGGCGTGGTTAACTCTTCGAATTACTGACAAGTTCGATGAGTGTTTTCGCTTGAAATGCCCGCCCCTAATTTATATTAATAAACAAAAAAGTCTGTCAACAAAAAGCTACTCGGCTCAGACGAAGTTTGTGAAGAAGTTGAACCTGTCAGCCCGGCTCTGTGAGGCAAATATGAAACTGGCTGAGCGGCAGCTGTAAACGCCACAGATTGACACCTTTGTACGAAAACCTCAGCGTGCCGTGCGCTTTTGTTTCCCCTCCGCAGGTCAAGAAGTCCATACGTTCAGGTCATCGAGCAAACATCTTCAGTGCAAAGTTCATGCCCCACACCAACGACCAGGAAATCATCTCCTGCTCCGGAGACGGCATCATCTTCTACACGCACACCGAGAAGAGTCCCGAGTACAACAGACAGTGTCAGTTCAGCTGCCATTACGGAACAGCTTACGAGGTGCTGAACTGTGCCGCTTCTGTGGCGACAAATGTTGTTTTTGTTTTGTTTTGTTTTGTTTGTTTTTCTCTTACCTCTCCTCTAACTGTTTGTCAGATTATGACCGTACCAAACGACCCCTACACATTCCTGTCGTGTGGGGAGGACGGCACAGTGCGGTGGTTCGACCTGCGCACAAAAACCAGCTGCACCAAAGAAGACTGTAAAGATGTACGGTGACAGCTTTATATTCAAAGAGCATTAACTTTATCGTGTTGGTGGTTTACGGAGGAACAAACTGTTGATTTGTTGTGGGAAAAACATCCAAATCCTCATCCTCGTTTGAGCTCTGCTTTCAGCACAAACAGCTCTGCCTCTTGAGCACTTCTTGGTTTCAATCCAAGCTGCTCTGAATTTATATCTCCTCATATTACCGTCTTCAGGTCAGAACTGGTGACCCCAAAACTGTTGATCACTTTACCAGACTGTCGCTGCCTCTTCTTAACCCTGAAACCGTTGGCGCTCATCCATTTGTGACAAACTGAAGCAAAGATTTGTTTTGCTATTTTGCTCTTCAGGTTTTCCTGCTTTTAGAGACATTTTTAGAGGGATTATTACCCTGAAAGTGACTCAGAAAACATATAAAACATTTAAGATTTGTGTCTGTACAGACTTTCTTAATTTAGTCTAGCAAAAATATTGACATATTGTACCACGAAGAAGTCTTAATTCTTCACCAATTTTTATTTTTATTTTTTTTTACAATTTTGCTTCCAAGAAGTCAATTCCTTGCGATTGTTTTAAGTGGTCTTCATTAATTAGCTCTCTGAAAGTCTTTTTAAAGGTTTTGTTTGGACCTTGGCTGCTTTTCCACTCATTTTCAGTCCAGCACCAGACCATTTTTAAGGGGAATCTTTTTGTTTAATTAATTTAACTCTGATCTATGAATCATTCAGTCTTAAAGAGACCTCCCAAACCTAAAGGATGAACCAGTGTTGAGTTCACAATAAACCAACAACTTGGCAAATAAATAATTTTAAACTGTCTCTTTAGGCTCTGTGACACCAGCAGCCTGTCACAAAGACACAGTCTGTTCCCATTTCTTTAGCCAAATCTCAAAATAACACTTTGACACACAAAATAGTATTTGAGACTGACTTTGTTGGTGCTAAAAGAGGTTCGTTTTGTTCTCATTTTAGTCCACTTTTCTCATTTTTAACCTGCTCAATGTGCTGCTCAGGTCAGGTGCAAGAACTGGAGAAAAAATGAGGAAAAAAGCAGCCGAAGCCAAAAGAAAACCATCCAGAAAGCCTGAAGAAATATTGATCAAGACCACAATTTGCATCAGCACTGTAACTTCAGTACTTACTGCGCTAAACCTACACATTTTTGGTGTTTAAACCTGACCTGACTGTGTCTGCTGCGACCCCAGGACATCCTGATAAACTGCCGAAGAGCAGCGACCTCCATCTCCATCTCCCCCCTGGTGCCATACTACCTGGCTGTGGGCTGCTCTGACAGCTCGGTGCGAATCTACGACCGACGCATGCTGGGCACCAGAGCCACAGGTAAAACGTGTCCTCCTCCTTTCTGAGTATCCATGTTGATGTGTAGATTTTCCACTCCTAATTCACAGAAACCATTACTGCAGGACTGACTTTCTTCCTGGTTCTCAGGTAATTACATGGGACGGGGGACGACAGGCATGTGCGTCCGGTTCGTTCCCGCCCACCTGTCCAACAAGTCGTGCAGGGTGACGTCTCTCTGCTACAGCGAGGACGGTCAGGAGGTCCTGGTCAGCTACTCCTCCGATTACATCTACCTGTTTGATCCCAAAGACGACCAGGCCCGAGAGCTCAAGGGCCCGTCGGAGGAGAGGAGGGAGGAGGTGAGATCCCACGAAGGCCTTCTAACTAATGCCAGGGATAAAAAAAAAAAAAAAAAAAAAAAGTAGGAGCATTTAGGGGTGGTGGAATCTGTGATGACAGATTTTTTTTTTTTTTCATATTTAGACATGGGAGATTTAGGAATCATGTATTTTTTGTTGGGTTCAG
>JAOXNZ010000188.1:15604186-15626143 GCA_028566095.1 Kryptolebias brasiliensis | reverse complement strand
AAAAGAAGCTTTTTAAATGAAACAGATTATTAAAAAAATAAAACCAAAAGAAGTAAATGAAATATTGATCTTAAATAAATAAAAAAATAAATAAAAGTAGCATTCCTTGAAAAAAAAAAAGAAGCATTTTGCCAGTCAACTTGCTCGTCAAAGATTTACACAAAAATCTTGTGCAATCTGTTGGCATTTGGAGTATGTGTTGGGAATGACTCTCAGCTACTACCACACCAAAGCTGAGCTCAATATCTGTAAAACTGACTGAGTTGTAGCAAAGGTCAGTTGGCTGTGGCGGCCATCTTGAATCAAGTTGACTTCAAAGTATAAAAGTAGATGTTTGATTAAAAGCTCCAGTGTGTTCATAAGATAGTTTGCTAAATAAATCGACACACAGAATTACAGGATCACCCGCCCTTTGTGGCAGCAGGTGATAATAATGTTTAGTGAAATTGAATATTTATATTGTGGGTGTTTTTTTAAACATAGAACACACAACAGTGAGCAAAGCTCATATAGAAATAATTTAATATTATTCTTCAAAAACAACAGAAACAGTGTAGGGTCTATGGAAAGATGTATTTATTTGAAAATAAGCTGGAAAAGAGTGAATCTGATGCTTGGAAACCAGACACAACATAAAGATAGAACATGCTGTACAATCAGAGTTTCTTCTGTAATAAGATATTGCACGAGCGTCTCAAATATGCTGGACAGTGAAGACGTATATTATTACTATCACCGTAACTGGGAGACGGGCTGCTCTGGCAGTTCGGAGCAGGTGGTTTAAAGAGGACAAGCAGGACAAAACTGGCATTCCGCACGAAGAGGAAAAAAAGCCCTAACGGGGGTTTTCAATTAGGAATTATTTTTGTGAAACGTGATTCATCCCAGGGCCGATGATCACAGAGCCCTGGGCGACGAGGACAAGGTCAGTGTCACTTGCTTCATTATTATTAGCCCCCTTCCTGAGTGACGACAGCTCATCTCAGTGCTGACTCACTCTCTAACACACAGCCCCATCTCACGGATACTGAGAACAAACTGCAAATCACACTTTCTCTTCTAGGTGTAAAGTGATGTCAGTATCAGTGCTGCTTCATGCAACCTTTTGTTCCTCTACCTCTGTCTTCTCTAATGCCACGCACTCCATGCTAACACACTGATACAGTGTTGTGTCAGAATTCATAAAAATTAGTCCAAGTCTGACCAAACTTTGTGCCACAGATTGGTAATTTGGTCAACCAGTGCGAGAAAATACGAAGCCCCGCATGTGCCAGGTGTAGAAAAAAAAAAACTTCTTTCCCTCGGTAAAACAAACTACACACAGATCTGCAGTAACATTAGTGTCTATGTGCAGCAGATGTTGTGCTGTTCTTTGTTTTCAGCTGAGTGGGGTGATTTAAACAGGCAAACAAAAGTGAACACAACACCAGATGTGAAATAAAGGTTTAGGGAGTTTCTACAAATTGATCCATCTACCTATAATATTCCATAATGTCAATAGTTTTTTCTGTAGTTTCACTAAAATGACATCAGGCATTTATTTATCTGGTTAATGTGAAATTAATATGTAGATGTGAATAATTCAGGAAGATTTTGATCCTTGTGTCACTGTGTTAATGGTTCCTAAGCACTTATTCAGCTGGAGTAGAACTTGTTTTGATTAAAGTCAGGCTTTAGTGCATTGTCTAAAGTTTCTTGGGTTGATGAGAAGTAAAAGTTTGTGATTGAACAATGGTTTGTTTAAAACTTATTCGTCTTGGGAGTAAGAGTTTGTCCAACTCCATCAAACCCAAGCAATGATCTGATGCAGTGGCTCTCAAACTTTTTTATAAACAAGTAACACCTCAGTAAATACTTTCCTGTCCAAGTATCACCTTTATGACATATATTAAAAAGTTTATATTCATATTTGACATAAATGAGCAAACAGTTTAAGGTGCGGTTAAAGGTGGTAATATGGGTAGTTAAGGAGAACAGCACCACATACACTGCAGTCTTGGTTCTTCTGCCCCATGACAAATTAAAACAAATTTGAGGTAGTTTCATTTCCTCACTGTTTTTCACCTTAATTAGCAGGTCCTATAGAGACTTCACTGGCACCACTAAGTATCCATTAGCACACTGGTTCACCTTCAACCAATACAGTTTCCACAGGGTATCCGTTGCACTTTTGTTTCAAGTAGTTTCTATTTGATTAAACCACTCATCTTTCTGGCTATCGCTGCTTTTCTGTTCAGCTTTTGACGATTAATTAGCTTGTTATTTAAACTGTAAATATGTGACACCTACAGGGATTCTGAGTACTGCAGCTTGAGAACAGGGGATCTAATACACTCTCAAACAGAACGATGAGTCGTTAGCAAATTCATACATGTACATTCGTACCTGTAAATCCAAAGACACAGATTTCCCCAGTTTTGTTTTTTAATTTGACACCTGGGGCTCGCCGGACTCCACAGAAGCAGCTAAACTCCATGTTCCTACTGCACATGATTCTCCAAAGAACCTCATCAGAAGACTAGTAAGGAAACAATTCACCAACACAATTAATTTATGAAAGGGGCTAAAATCACCTTATGTCAGAGTCAGCCTATCTCTGCTGCTCACTGATTACAGCATTTTGTTTTTAGTCCCTGGCACCATCTTTATTTTCACACGAACAAATTAATTGTTGTTTTGGTCCTGACAATAGTTTTTTTCTCACCAAATCTTACACTTAAAGCTTCCTATTAGGCACAAATATAGTCTAGTCTACATTGTTTATTGTAGTTCAGTAGATCCCAGTGTTGGGAACACCAAGAAATCACATTAGACTAAAAATGATTGCTATCATCATATCAATTGGATAAACTAAAATAAAAATAGTATTACAATAACTGCTTTATTAGAGATGTTAGTACACTTAAATGAGTGATGGAGGTCACAAGTCTCAATGTTGATTTAAAAGTTTGAAGCTCAAAACATTTGGAAACTTCTGCTATAATGTTAGCATGCTAATGCTGCTAATTATCACAAATAATGTACAATTGAAGCTGTTGGGAGTGTTTAAAATTTTCTGCTGCACAATTAAATGTTTTGACCACAAAATAATTACCATGCATGTTTCAATTGATCATATTTCTGGTGACATGAATGTCTGAAGAACATGACTTTAGTAAAACATTTAAATCACAAAGCAAATGTGAATGTTGAAGTAAGAGGAAGCTGGGCTCACTCAGATACAACGGCAGGTTTTTGTACTTTAATTTAGAAATATTTACTTATAAATTTTTTATAGTGTTGACTTGTTGGTTACAAGTCAAAATTTGATGTGTTCAGCTTAAACATAAATAAACAGTCTTTATTATTTCTTGTTTTATTCTGTTCTAAATAAAATATGTTTGTATTTTTATAGCTGTTCAGACAACATTAACTCTGTACAGTTCTTTCAACAAATCTTCAGGCATTTTTTTAACCAATTATCAAGTAAAGAAACAAGGGCTCTTTAATTAAAATTCAGTCTTTGTCTTTCACGATATTTTAGGTTGCAGTCATTTACATTTTTTAAAGGTAAGAAATACTAATTAGTGCTTCAATATTCCTCTCTTGAATCATCATTAAAATAAAGACTAATTTGAAAAAGCATGGACATAAAAAGTTATTAGATAGTTTGTCTTAATCTACTGGTGTGTGTGGGAGGACTTTTAGGATGCCGTTATAAATGTAATGCCATCTAACACTTCTCAAATTGAGCAGTAATGCAGTAACTAGTTGCTTTTTTCCCACTCTGTACACGACTGGTAATAATGATGATTTTCAGCATCATTCTGTGCTTCACACCAAATTTATAAAGGGAATGTTTGTATATATATGATTGATCTGTGTCTCGTCTAATGTCTGATAAATGTTCTCCATCACATGCAGAAACGGCTCACAGACAATACAAGGACGGGCACGTAAGGGGTCACCATGTGCTTATTTCTATGTTACAGTTAGTTAAATACAACAAGGGTTTTCTATAGACAGCTGGAAACAGCAGCAGAGCTTGGTCAACAGGGCAGAGGGGCACATGTGGACGAGTGAGTAAGGCATGACCGGCTGTGGTGGAAACAAGAAGGGATCTGAACATGAAAGAAAGTTCGGAGAGGGACGGTCTCTGGTCCTTCAGAAGCTCGTTGTTTGCTTACTTTTCCTGACCACTCCACCTCTCCAGCTCTCGTCTCATCGCTTCAGACCACCTCTTCCTCCCTCTGTTTGATCCCCTTTGACTGTGCTTCGACCCGGCTCACGTGCTGCACTTGCGCATGCTCGACCGCAGCATCAGGGTACACTCCTGAGGAACTTCTGGGTTTTCGGTCATGCGTTGCCAAACCCGCTGTTCCTCCCCATACGAGTCCATCCAGTCCACTTCATTTCCATAGCTTTTACCTTGAGGAGAGATGAGACGTGTTTGTTTTGATTTGTTAGAACAACACGAAGGCCCTGAAGGTTTAACATGCGCCAGACTCTCCGGAAATTTCATTAGAATCATCATTACATATTTATATTGGTTCTGATTTAACTTCTACAGTAGATATAACAGCTTAGTATAGAAGACTAATACATATTAGCGTCTTTTACAATCATGTTTTAAATACTGTGCATGATATTGATCATCAAAGAGGAAAAAAATAGGTAAAACTGTATTTTCCCAGCTTTCTGGAGAAAGTCTTACCCGTGCCAGCTCCCAGTCTGACTCCTCCCAGGAAGACATTGCTGGACAAAGCTTCTTTGTCCCACACAGTCAGCTCCAGGCAGATGTTGCTCAGGTCTCCTGTCTGCAGGCCGCAGTAGGTGAAGGTGTGGTTCCACTGCGGGTTCACGGTGCGCCGCTCCACCGCCGTCTTGTGCTTCGTTGATTTGTTATTGTCAGGGAGGAGGTATCTACAGGAAAGTACACAACTTCACTTTATTGCCATCTTGCTGGGCTTTCTTTACAAACCAGTGACTGAAAAAGTTTTTTAACCAAAGCGTTAAGTTATGTGACTGTTTTACTGGAAAGTCATAAGTCAATAAAACCACTACAAATACAGAAAAAAAAAATGTAAGTCAAGCAAAATTAACTCAAAGCAAAGGTATTAAGCAGACTTACAAATGTATGTTTGTAGAATCATCTAAATTAAGAAAACAAGCAAAGAAAAAGACGTTGAAAGAGAGACAAATACTAACATGAAGGAAAGAAAAATATATATAAGGAAAAGGAAAGTGACTGTAAAGTCATAAGACAATCAAAACAAACAATTTACATACAGAAAGATAAAAAAAACTCTCAAGGACTACATAAAGACATAATTATAATGTATATATTAGTTATAAAATAATTCCTAAAAAAGTACCCAGCACTTACCCTGTAGGTACCCTGTAAGTAAGGAGTAACAAGTCACTTTATAATACAACCTGGGCCCTGCAGGGAACCTGTAAGTACCTCTGTCAGTACCCAGTAATTACTCATACATTATCTGTAAGTACCCCCATAGGAACCCCTATAGGTACTTCATAAAAACCCTGTAAGTACCCCTGTTCATTATCTATAACATTGTCTATAACTACCCTGTAATGTCCCTTGTATATTATTTGTAAATACTTTGTACGTACCCCATAGACACCCCTGTAAGTACCCTGTAAGTATCCCCATAAGTATGCTTTAAGTATCCCAGTACACACTGTACATACTCCTCATAAGTATCCTTTAAGTATCCTTTAAGTACCTCTGTCCATACTTTGTAAGTACCCTGTAAATACCCTGAACAAACCCTAAAGGCACCCTGTAAGTACCCCTGCAGGAACCGGGGTGTTTTATGTAGTGCTACTGAAATGACTATAAAGGGTCTCAAAACAACCACAACAGGACAACAGATACTAAGAAATGTCAATAAAAAACAGGACAATGGAAGCAAAGACATGTATGACACTAAAGACAGAAACAAACACTCCAAAGACACAAAAATAAGTCAGCTGTTGACAGGTTTACAGTAAACCTGGAAGAAGCCCCTCACCCTTTCACAAAAGGATCAGAAGTGCCTCCAGACTTGACAGCGGTCAGATTTTTGGCCCCTTTGACCAACAGCTCGACCATGCCCCCTTTAGGCAGCGTGAAGCTGCTCCTCTTCTTGCTTTTCAGAAAACTCTTCTTCACTGCGGGGGAGGAGGCAGACAAAGAGACATAACCACAAAGCTCATTGCACATTTTCTAGTGTAAAGCTTCAGAAACCCAAAAGCTTTTAAAGTAAAAACCTTCACGCACGAGGGGGAAATAAAATGAACAGAGTGTAAAAATCTGAACAGATGAGTCATAAATAAAGAAAAACCTACAAAAATAAAAGCTTAAAAGCCTAGCATCTTTTTATTGGAGACATTTGAGAACAAAATTCATAAAATCCAAACAATGAATTAATTCCCACAGACATCACTCATGAAACAATTAAAACATCTTTAAACATTATTCAAAATATGAGATTATGAATCATTAAAAACCCTTGGAGGTACGATGAAGGTGGGGACCTCTCTGTGGATCTGGTTATTAACACCATATTAAATTGAATTTGTTCAGCATCCTGGATCTTTTCTTACAGTGACTCTACATCAACAAACACGCCTTGTGGATGATGACCAGTCAGCTTTTCTATATTACTCAGATCAGTGAGCGTGATCACTGTCTGCATGAATGAATGAATCAGAGGACAGAGTGGTAAATGGCATCATGACAGCTGAAGAATATCGAGTGTAGTAAGAATGACTGAAGAGCAGCTCGATGAGTAGTTTAACATTTAAAAGATGTTATGTCTCTTTATCTTGAACTTAACCGACATCTAGTCTTAGTTATTATTAGAAAAAGAGAGTTACACTTTTTATCGTTTTATATGTTTATTATGACCCATTGCTATTAAAGGGGTGTGATCGTGTTATGGTCTGTGTGTTTGTCTGTCTGTTAGCAAAATATCTCATGAACCACCGGTTGGATTTTAATG
Organism: Kryptolebias brasiliensis; assembly: GCA_028566095.1. Lineage (NCBI taxonomy): Eukaryota > Metazoa > Chordata > Actinopteri > Cyprinodontiformes > Rivulidae > Kryptolebias > Kryptolebias brasiliensis. The sequence goes on along the minus strand of JAOXNZ010000188.1, from coordinate 15,619,157 downwards.
AAACTCAGAAAGATAATTAGATAGACATTTACAACTGATCAATCCATTCAAGATGGCTGTCACAGTGACTTGGCCTTAGTGAAAACATAAATAGCTATAACTCAGTCAATTTTACAGATACTGAGCTAAAAATTGGTGTGGTTGTAGCTGAGAGTCATCCCCATCACATACTTTGAGTGCTAATAGATTATATAACAACTTTGTTTAAAACTTTGGCATTTGGGGCGGCAGGTGAAATGCATTTCTTCAAAAAATGTTAGTTTTAATTTACATTTGTTTTTTAATGCAATCAAATTTTGACTATTTGTTGTCAAAAACATAATCCTTGAAATAATGTGCATCATCCACGGCCTTGCATGACAAAGTTTTAAACAAAAATCGTGCTCAACGTATCCTCTTTTGACCTAAAACAAACTTCCCTTTAAGAGAATAAAATAAAGTTTCATTATTGACTCCAGATATACAGTATTTTAAGCTACACTTTGAATATTTTTTTAAGGTTTATAAATTCTCTGCTTATTGCATTATAAATCAAAATTCTGTTCTTTTGGCATTAAAAAGTCCAATTTAAAGAGAAGTCACACTATACAATATGCAATACGGTATATATTATATAATTTACTTGTTTTAGACTCCATAATTAAACAGACTATAAAATCAAACTGACACTGTACTAAATCAATCCATGCTTTTTGTTTCTACTGTACGTATATGTTAATGGGTTAGTTCAGTGTTACAGGGATTATAAGGATTATTTGAGGTCATTATAATTTGAGTGTTTTCTGGAGTAGAATTACCAAAGGAGACTATTGGACGTGAGCGCCACAGTTAACCTTAAAAAAATGTGTCGATGTTAACAAGGGGAGCAGAAAAATCCAATTTATCCACGTAAATAAGGAACAGCATTGAGACTCATTTCACTGACGAACCTCACTGTCAGTCAGCCTTCAGAAGAGTTAAATAAAATGTCTCACTTGCTTCAAAAACACCAGATTCTTTTCACAAATACAGCAGGTTTATCTCACTTATTAGCTGAAACGCAAGTCTGCTGCTGCCTCCATATGTTTGTTTGTATTATTGTGTGACTGTAATGTTTTAGCACCTGAGTTATATTCTGAGAAATTACTGTAAATTACTGGAGTCTGCGGGCTCTGAATACAGCAATCTACAGTTTTGTTGCCTTCAGAGAGTAAAATGGGTAAAATATTCTAAATAAGTGCACAAATAAACAGTTTTTTTTGTGTGTGAGTGAGTGGGGTTTAAACACATTTAGCTGTTACTTTTGTTCATAAAAAACACTGTTTAGTGATGTGCTGGCTGCTTTCCACTGCAGGAGAAACTTTGAAAAATGGTTCAATATTTGATGCACCTGCAATTCAAACAAACTACACCACCACCTCCAGATAGCACTAATAAGAAAAAACATTAGACTGCAAATGTGAAAAATCTCCTTTGACTGGTGATTTGTATTTTCTGTGTTTGTAACGGAATAAAAAAATAAAAAATAAAATCGAATTAAAGCAATCAAGCCTGTAGCAATGTCACATTATTAAAAGATTTTTGTTTTGCCCCAACACACACAAAAAACAGTAACAACAAAAAAAAATACTAAATTTATTTTAAAACATTTACATGAATCTGCCACATTTATACACAAGTAACAACATATATTTTTAAGATTTGACAGCAAGTAGAGCAGTGCTTAAAGGGAAAGAATAAAAAAACCTTTTCTTGGCCTCTGCAATGATTGGTGACAAAATCAGAGCAAGTCGACAGTGAAAAGGTCAGATGGGGGTTGTGAGCATTTAATTTTAGACCACACAGCGTTGCGAAAACTTGTTTTTATTCTTGTTAACATTTAACGACTCACTTGGTGGGTTAGTCATTATTATGAACTCATGCTGAGCTGCCGAACATTATTTACACCCTCAGAACTGCTTTTGACACGCCAAGCTGAACTTCCATCAGTGTGAAATGAACTTAAATCAAAAACAAGTATCGGCTGAAAGGCCTGGCGTTCCTTGAAGGAATACATATCGTCCACCACACATCAAAGTTTAAACAGAGATCTTGCACATTCAGTTACTGCTCGGAGTATGTGTTGACTCTCAGCTACGACCACACCAAATTTTAGCTCAACATCTGTAAAAGTAACAAAGTTATAGCCATTCTGTGTTGTTGTTTTTTTTTTAACAGTTGATAAGCTGTAGCAGCCATCTTGAATTATTCCAAAAGGTAATCAGTTGTAGATGTACACCCAAGGATTACTTTCTGAGAGTTTCAGTAAAATCTGTCCACTGGTTCATGAGATATTTTGCGCACGGGCAGACAAATGAGCACACAGACACAATCGGTTACATGATCACCTGCCTTTCTTGGCGGCAGGCAACACATATACAGACCACAGCACTTATAGACGAAGTGGATTTTTAGAGGACATGATAACTTTAGGGAAATTATACCTTGAACTTGGTCCAGAGGCAGCGTGAGGTTTTTCTCTGCAGGTATGTACTTCAGCACGACGGTCAGCTCTCCTTTATACTGCATCGTGGAGTCTATGCTGCTCTCCACCTACACACGTAAAATAAATAACCACAAACCTCTGAGGCTTCTTTTCAGGTAGGATAAGGACGATGAGACGCGCCGACTGCGGCTCCTACCCTGGGCTGCAGAGCGTACCACGCCTCTATCTGAGAGTCGAACTCCCACGAGTCAAAGGTCAGCTCCACCTCACCCAGGAAGCTGTTGTATCCAAACCGGTCGTGGTGCCACACGGACACCTGCAGGGTCCGAGTCTCCAGCTGTGAGTGGCTGATCACATACTGAAAAACAACAACAACAACAGCAAACATCAGCTCAGTGAGGCTTCATGATGAAAAGACTTGAATTCAAATGAATTGAGGGTTGTTGTTTTTTTGCCACAGACCCTCAGGTTGTCATTGAAAACGGGGTTGATGGTGTTGGGTTTGATACTGGTCTTCCTCTTGCTCTGCCTGGACGTGTCGGGCAGCAGGTAAGTCTTCACGTAGCTGCCACAACAACAAAACAAAGATCTAAGCACTTTTACTCCTCGTGTTTGACAATAAAGCGAGGTCAGACATCAGCTGCTGTCCTCAGATGATCTGAAAAGGTTCTCACGCGTCCGTGCGCTGCCTCCTCTCGTCTCCCACCGCCAGGTTTTGACACTCTTTCACCAGGACGTTGAGGGCGCCTGTCTTGTAGTTGTAGCTGATGTTCAGGAGGATCTCGCCGCTCACCTTGGCGTTGCCATAGTCACCGGTGTCGCTGTACATGCTCATCATGCTGTTGATGCTGCTCTGTGAGGCCAAGACAGGAGATCAGGATGGAGATGTGAGACGGGGAGAAGGCTGAAGTCTTTCATAAACACTGGGTGCAAAAACTAATCTGCAGAGGGTTGGATCATTTTACATCACTGCTACTAGAACAGTAAGATTTAATGAATAACATAAAGAAAACAGTGATAAAAACAATACATCCATGCTATACTCAAACAGGCTTGTAATTTTGTTGAAACGCTCATTTTTTTAAACAAATATTTTGAAAAAGTTCCCTAAGAGACAAATTTAAATTAAATTGAAATTGTTTCATCAAAACCCAAAGGAAAATGTCAATGAGACTGGAGAAGAATTACAGACGAATATGATGCCAAAATAAATTAATATTACCATAAATACACTGTACATTTAAATAAAATATTAGGTGGAACAGAGAAGATGCACAATCTTAGTGATCGTAGTGATAGAGGAGCGTAACTGAAAGTGTTTAGGTTAGAAATAAGTCAAGTAATTGGTAAAAATAAAAACAAACAGAATAAAACAGAAAAGTAAAAGAAGTTGATGCAGTGACTACACAAAGTTGATGATGATCTGTCAGGCCTGTAACTCCTGAATTGCATAGATTTGAGTTAAATGAAGAAGAATATAAATAAATACATAAAATGTAACACCTACACAAGCCTTATTACCTGCAAAATCCATTTCATAAAGAAATGGCTTTAAGGCGATCGCAGCAACTAATTATGTCCCTGAATAAAACTGACTGCTGTTAAACTGGACCGGATAAAACTGGCAGAACTGATCCGTGTGTTTTTTTTATACAGGAAAATTTATTTCCTGCCATGATAATTAACTCCTTTCTCATGATGATTTTAGGCTTAAAAGTATGAACACAAACATGAACTGAACATGTAGGTACATTCAGAATAACTTGGAAAAATAAACCTTTATATGTTATTGAATGATGCGTGCAACATTCAGGCTGTGCTGCTGTGCCTCTAACATCGCAGTAAAAGCAAGTGCATGCACAAATGTCAGAGAGGAGACTCACAGTCTCAGCGTCCGAGTCGGGGACATTAAGGTACCCCCACCTTCTCTCAGAGCCAGGAGTGGAGGACTGGGATTTACCAACGGGAGAGGAAAAGAAGGAAAAGAGAAGAGAAGGAGCTGAGCTCGCTGAGGATACAGGCACAAAGCCCGACCGCCAGCACCAGGAAGCCCCATTACACACTGTTACCATGGCGATTATCACACGAAACCACAGAGATTACAACTCATCTGGAATCAGCAGCGAAATCAGGAGAGATGCACAGAAAACACAAGCAGTAAGAAACAAGTGATGTGATGGATCCAAGAAAAGTGTAAAGGAGAAGCAGACGTTTTTGATTTTTAAGAAAAAAGTTCCCCTGAAGTCCAAAAGCAGATCTTAAAGACACTTTTTGGTTAATCTGATAAATTTAATTTATCAGAGCTCTGGTTGTTTCCTATCAGCTGATTCAAGCTGCAAAAAGTAAGACGTCTTATCTGTTTCCAACTTTTTTTTGTGTTTTTAAACCCAGTTAGATTCTAAAATTACATGAATATTTTATTCAAAAAGGTTTCAAAAATCCTCTTAGCACTGATGGAGGAGCAGCTTCGCCGGCTTGTGGAGACCTCAGTGTTGATCCCGCGACAGCGAGTGCCTGTTCATTAGGAGACTGCTGCTGGAAACGTCTCTTTTGCTTCGACTTGCAAACTTTTAGGAACAAAACATAAAACTGTGGAGGAGTTTTGTGACCGGAAGCATAGACACTGCATCTCAGAGCACGATAGGAGCTCAAACCACATCTCCAATAGTGATATACGCATGATGCAGTGATAAATTTGATGACAAGCTGCACAGTGCTGCAGGGTTACAGGTTTCTGCTGGGGTCTTTGTGTGCAGACTAAATAATTTAGTATGTCAACATAACAAATACTAAACTGAATTTATATGCTCAGGGGTTGGCTTCTAATGCAGTGGTGCAACATTTGTGCTTGTAGCAGACACATGTGGTGCATAAAGGTATATTTTCATGTGTAGTTAGGGGCCAGTGGCTCATATGCACCCAGGGTTTTGCTGTAAAAAATCCATTTATGACTCACACACACTGACAGGTAGAAAAATTAAAATTAAATAGCCATTTAGGCCAATAACTGGAGTTTCTGCCACACGCCATGTCAGACAGCTGTGGGGGCATGCTCCAAGGGAAATCAAGGCCAAGAAAGAAACGTTCTGTTGTAATGTGTTAATATTTGTCTAAATCTGAAATTGTTCTTTGGATTTACGTTTTAAGTGATGTGTAATTTTCAGCCCAACAACAATTATTTAGAGCGTGGCAGTGACAGCACCAGATGGTTAAACAGCAGCGGCGTATCTTCTCTGCATCAGTTTGCTCTTGTGGGTTTTGCCTGCTATCATTGATTGCCGTCAGCAGCTTCAGCAATCGTTCGGGGCTGAGGTCAAATCCTTCGGTTCGAATGTTAAAGTGTCCTCGGGCAAGAATCGCTGCGTGAAACCCACAAGAGAGGAGCTGCAGGATGTAATCAATGAGTGAAAAGTGAAAATAGATGCTGCTGTCAAAAGTTTAAAGCTGCAGTTTGAGTGTATTGTTATTATTGCCATGATATTATGTCATTATGAGGACAGAAATGGAAACTAGCTACACACATCTGATGCTGGTTCAGTGACCAAACAACAAAACCCAATGTGGGCATTTATTTTATGGAGTCCCTGAGCTGTTTGAATACAGCAGGTTCAGCAGAGCACCACCAAGGTTTATATGATCCTTTTTTTAAACACAATATTAATTTATTTAGCCTCTTTCCTCTTCTGTTTAAAGTCTTAACAGATTCCAGAGAAAGACATATTGGGTTTTTAAGTGGGAAAAACCAGCTGCAGATAATGCTTTTATTGTTTGGTGCAGGCCAGGTGTCACAAAGTCAGATTATCAGAGTGTTTCAGTTCAACACAGCTGCCTGCTGATAAACCCAAACAATAATGTACCACTAAATCAGCCCCCAAAACATTAATACTGCATTTGTGCTTGAATAAATGACCACTTTGTGAGAAAAGGTGATAACAGACACATAAAAGTTGATACATTTTCACTGACAAACCCAAGCTTAATGACTTTCAACCTGACTGTCATTGAGGTAGAGCGATTTCTAGGAATAATGATAATGACTCGTAGAAGGAATGCATATCGCCTGCCGCCTTTCATGCCAGAGTATTAGACTGAGATCAGCTTATGTTGAGAAATGATGGAGTTGTTTTGGTCAAATCTTATAAAAAAGGGGTGTGTAATCTCCTACAATATCTGGAAATGTCACTCTTAGAGTATGTGCTCTAAATGATACTCAGCTACTGAGCTATCAAATCTTAGCTCATTATCTGTAAAACTGACTGAGTTATAGCCATTTTGCGTTGATTAGTTGTGTCTGCCAATGATTACTTTCTGAGCATTTCATTAAAACGCACCCAGTAATTCATGAGATAGTTTGCTAACAGACAATTGCGGTTAATGCTAAAGTTTTAAGCAAAGACCAAGCTGTACTTGAAGTACCACACCAAACTTTAGCTCAATATCTGTAAAATTGACTGAATTATTGTCATTTCTGTGTTTTCCAAGGTCAGTCGTCTGTGGCGGTTATTTTAAATCGAGTTGACTCCAAAAGTTAATCAGTTGAAGACGTACATCCGATGATTATTTCCTGAAAGTTTTAACACAGTCAAGTGGTTCATGAGATGTTTTACAAACAGACAGACACAAGCAAAACCATTATTGTCAGCCTTTGCCTTTCAACGTCAGGTGATGACAAATATGTCTCTGACCTATAAAAACATGCCTCCACCATCTGCGTCACTCTGATACACACAGGAGGAACTACATGTTTGTTTAAATGCAGATGGTTTCCTTCACAAGGCTGGTTATTATATTTCCACCCTCAGTGTGTAAGCAGAACAAAAAACATGTTTGAACTGCGTGTGAAGGCAGGTGTTACCGTCGACACCGCGCTGCTGATGCTCCGGCCGGCACTCCGGCTGTGGGCCGACATCAGGGCATCAATGTCTTCCTCCTCGTCAGAGAACTCCTGTGGACGACAGCGCTGCGATCAGTCGAATGAAGCCCGCTTCTCCTCTGAGGCGGGCGGCCTCCATAAATTCAATAAGACAAGCTGGGACAGAGCGTGACAATCTGATTTTCACGTTCATACAGTCAACTTGTGGGCACGACTGCTTGACTAAGCAAAGCAAAGAAAACAATTTGTGTTTGAGGGTTTCTGTTAGGTGCTTTAAATGCAAATTAATGCCAACTGAAGACACAAACAAATGCTGACTGCCACACCGTCCACCTGTTTGTCTGTTTCGATGCTCGTCGAGCTCTTTGAAGTGAGCTCTGATGTGAAATTAACATTCACGCCCACAGCCGATGCGTCACACTGAGTTCACGGGCTCAGACATCTTCAGCATGATGTGATCATACAACAGGTAAGGAATTCAGGAGGTGTTCGGCCTGTTAGTTAACTTTACTATCAGAGCAATCGGAGCCTTTTCTGTGACTGAGGTGAGTTTGTTGTGAAACTCTGAGGCTGAGATGGCGTGATGGCACTCACCGCTTCATTGAGTCCCAGGACGGAGCGACTTCTCAGACTGAGGGCGTCATCGCTGTGTTCAGATCCAGGAGCTGACAGATCCATCTCCGAGCGGCTGTGATCTGGAGCGGGGAGGGCGCACCGAGGCAGCAGAAGAACAAAAACAAAGGCATTACGTTACACAATATAGTTTGGTGAGTTGAACACTAAGAAATAGAAACAGACAGCGAGAAAGTCTCAGGCAGTTTTTAGTCAGTGACACAAAGTTTGGCAAAAATCACAACTTTTGAAACTTTAGATCTATGGCTAAAGCGATATTTGAGATCTCAGTTTGAAGAAATAGAGTTTAATTCTGACCAGAATGATGAGCTGAGCTGGTTCCTGCTGTCTTAAAAAACAACAATTTTTTAAATGTTACAGTTGTTCATGTGAATGCTGTTTTGTAGACTTTTACATTGCTGTCAGTTTGCATCACATGGTTATTTACATAGAATCTTATGGTTATTCGCAAACTTTTGGTGCAGCCCGAGGCGCTCCCAGGAGCAATATCAGAATATTTCTGCCAGAATAACTGTATAATGTAAAACTGACAGAAATGTAAAGGTTTATAAAATAGAATTGGCATGAATTAATTTGAGACAGCAGCAACCCACTTTGGCCTTAGCCCTGCTAAGAATAGCTGTTAGCTCGCCAAACTGGTCCAAATGAAACTTTATTTAATTTCTTCTGCAGGAAGCACACTGAGAGACATGGTGACATAGCTTCAAAATCATCTCTGTTGCAGAGCTGATAACAACCTCCCTGTGTGTGGGTGTGTGTCTGTGTGTGTGTGTGTATATCCTGTTCACTGAAGTCATTCAGAAAGCGATCTACTACAGCCAAGATATTAACTGTTCATAACCTTTCCACAGAACCTCACTTTAAAAGATCAGAACTAGATTCACCCCGACTTTTAAAGTTTTAAGACATCATAAAATGCGCTTTACGCACAGCATTTGTTACCTGTCTGAGCTTGGGTTGACCTTGAAAGGTTTCCTAAAACCAACATGATTTAAAAACAGACTCATAAAACCTGAATAGTTTGTGAAAAGCATGACAGAAATGTGAACTAAAAATCCATTTAGGGGTAAATGTTGAGTGACTTTTATTTATAGAAACTTTGTAAAAACTATGGTTGTGTCCTATAATAGCTGATGCAATGTGCGTGTAAGATAAAGCTTTAAGAGATTAAACCACGTCTTACCCCCACATGTCTGTTATCTCTGAGCTGCTTAAAGATGACGGCTTCAAATTACCTTGGCTGAATGAGGCTAAATAAGAAGATGACATCCTCACTCATTGCAAATTATCTTTCTTTTCTTGTTTGATTTTATATTCCTGGCCACAAAAAAGGCTTTAAAGGAGTGTTCACTTATGAAGTAAACAAGTTTGAAGTTCATTATTGAGCTTCAGAGCAAGACTGAACATTTTTGATCATCGCAGTAAGCTGAAGCTGTTATCTTTAGGCCTCATTTTATGCATCAAGATAATTTCCTCCTGACTTTGAATCAGTATTTAAAAGATGGATATGAAATTAATTTCCTCTCAAACGTCTCCCAGAGAGAAGTGTGTTTTTTTTCCTCCCTCAAAATACTGAATTATTCATTAAAATGGTTCAAAAACTGATGAAGCCAATAAAAAAATGGACTCAAGTATAAAAAATAAATCTCCCAGCAGCAAAATCTGATAAGTTCTGTCCAAAGCTGAAGTAAACAATTTCACCACCAATGTTTTTGAAACCGAATAAAAAAAATAAAGACAGGGACTCAGCATATTCTGGATTATTAAAAGCACTGAGATCCTAAAAATCAAACTGACAACTCATTAAAAAAATTTTAAAAACTGAAGAACATCTTCAACATCCTGCCCGAAATCTGCAACCACAACTGGAGAGCCTCTGTCTGTAAGCTCTGTAACAACTACTGACTCTAATCCAGGTCATTTTAAAATCTATACACACTTGTGAGAAGCAGTAAGAAGCAGGGATAAAAGGTTTGGATGCTGACAGAGACAAAGTGAGGTGGATTAGACTTAAAAGAAAAGAGGAGCAGCAGTGCCAGATGACAGAGGTAAAGTTAATTGTGTAATTTGTGCAGACGTGACATCTGCTCCCGACAGAGGGACTAATTTTATCCTTTGTAGGATTCTGAACACACCGAGTGGAGTTTTTTCCTCTGCAGGAGAGGCTAGACGGTCTCACGTCACCTCTGATGTGATCTGCTGCTTCTAACACATCTCGAAACTGTGATTCAGTTGTCAAAATGTTTGTGTGTGAGTGGTGGAGCTGCCAGCCCACAGCAGGAATGGTGTCGTTTCCACAACAGGACCGAACAGTCCAGCTGCAGATGTTCAGCTGTCACCTGATGAGACAGAAGCCCTGGACACGGAGATGGTCGGAGTGTCAGAGTTTGTTCGGTGGTGACCAGCTGCCTTCTTCTCAGGCGCACCTTCGCTGGAGGGTAAACTGGCAACGCTTTCTGCTCCGTCAGGCTGCATTCAAACACATCCAAGCTGTTAAAGGCAAACTTTACCCTGGATGCTTTATGCACTGCAGTTTTGTATGTGTGTGTGTGTGTGTGTGCCGTCGCTGACCCTGACCCTCCGGTTGTTGCTGGGATTGGAGAATTTATCTGGAGTTTGGGATCGCAGGTTGTTGGGTACGGTGGGCATCCCTGAGGACTCTACAGCCACCGCAGCGCTCCTGAAACCCAATGAGGCAAACATCAGTGAGTGTTTAACTACTGAACCTGCTCCATGCTCATAAAATAACACTTCAGATGTAGATCTCTGGATCCTTCTGATATAAAAATGATTGTCTATGTGCTTTATGTCTTTGATGTATCAGTGCCTCAAAAATGACCAAAAAAAGTAATTTCGTAGGTCTGAAAACTACGTCTTTGGGAATGAGGAAAACATGCTTGACAGATGCATCATCCCTCAGCTGATCGTCGACTGTATGACAAGTTTTCAGATCACAGCTCTTTTGGAATCAACTTGTTGATGCTAAAATACATTCTTATGAGTCAAACTGTGTTATCTTTGGTATTTTTATGGGGACAAATTGTGTCTTTCTGACACGCTGCTGGTAATAAAGTGCCTAATGATCTTGTTTAAAATCGAGTTTTTGTGAAGTTGTTGACATAATACTGGTTCATCCCTTGAGTTTGGGGGTCTTTTTTATGCCTAAATGATCAACAAAGCGGACTTAAACAAACAAAACAAAGTAAACATTCCTCTGAAAATGATCTGATACTGAACAAAAAAATGAGAAAAAAGCAGCCAAAGTCCAAGGAAAAAATTTAATAGGACTTCAGAAAACCTGACTTATTGATCAGGACAACAACAAAAAAAAAAGATATGAGGAATGACTTAAGATTTTTGCACAGTACTGCAAATGCTTATAACTTGACCTGTTCGCTGAGGCATACACCAACTTTATATTCGAGGAAATATTTTCTTGTGTTTCTGAATTTCAGCAGAAACGATGCAGAATTGCGATCGGATCACTGGAGCGACCAATCAGAGCAGAGCTGGGTTATCAGGAAGGATCACAGCCGCATTAACTTCTGTTTTCACAGGAAACTTTTAAATATGAACGAGCATATAGCGTCCTTTGAGCCATTTGACGGGGAGAGTGATGCCTGCAATTCAGACTGAAAATCTTCAGCCTTCAGGAAGGAGGCCTGAGTCCTATGAGAAAACCTCTTCTCTCGATTTGAAACCCAGATGAAAATGTCTTTAATGTTTAAGTGCTTCCGTTTGATCTGTCTGGAGTAATATAACACCAAAGCCTTTGGTGTTATAACATACAAGAAATGGGTATTTTTGTATTAATCTTAATATAGTTAATAATAAACTGAGTGTCAGATACCTGTTTGAATGTAAACTCGCAGCAGAACGAATGCTTTGAGCGTCTCCATCTGAAGCTGACTTGCCGTTGACTCCGTTCTCTGGCTTCAAGGTGGGTCGGCTGCTTTTCTTAGCCATCTTCATTCGTCTGCACAGAACACACACAAACACAGACACAGACACAGAGGGACGGAGGATGTTATCAGCTCTGCAACAGAGATGATTGTGAAGCCATTACACCATGGCTCTCATGTTCATCTCGGTCACTTGCGCTTCCTGCAGAGGAAATGTATTAAATAAAAAAATCTACACACGGCTTATTTTGTATCGCAATTATTATTATGATCCTTTTTTCTTTCCTCTAATCTGATTTTTGTTTTTAGTTGTGTATGGAAAAAATAAGAGGACTCCTGCAGAAAAGTGATCTAGAACATCTTCACAGGTGACATCTGATATTTCCCATAAAAACTAAAGTGACTCATCGCCCACAGAGGATAAGATCGTTGGCCGTCACATATTAGCACCGTTATCATAGTGAAATGTCACCTGACTGGATGGACAGTGATGGAAGTAAACAGCCAGAGGATGAATTTTAAAAATATTTCTGATCCTTTCAGTTGTTTTAAAGTTGTGGGACGTAGGAATTTGAAGGAATTTAATTTCTTTAAGAAAAATAAACCAGAACTAGCAGATGCTCTTAGGTCAAATTCTACTTTGCAAAATTAAAAGATGGATCTGTTTATTTGTTGCTTCGCCTCGGAGACAAATCTAAAAAAACAAAACTGATACTGGCAGTAATTCTGATATTATAGAGAATAAAAAGTGCTACAGTGCACATTTTACTACAGGAAATGTCTGATAATTATCTCCTTATTGCTGAGAATAATTAAATATCCAGGCAGCAGCAGCGTGAGTATCAAAGCCAGTCTAACGTCTGATTTAACAGACCTGCTTCATGTCTGTTTGGCTCTCTGCGATGCCTTCAGGAACCATCAGACTGCAGTCGAGATAAGGAGTCATCACGGCTGACACAATCCGATTATTGCTTCACAAAATGTATTTTTAAATACATTCCAGATCTCTGACAAATCAAATGAATGTCCACTTTTCTTTTTGTTTAATGGTCTCGTATTAAAGTGAGCACTCAGCTCACTGCACATTTTATCATGTTTCAGATGATGTTACCCTTCTGTCTGCAGAGGGCTTTAAACTGGAAAACTTAGTTGGACCACTTTTCTTTGAATATGTCATTGTTTCAATGAGCTGTTTTGATGCCTTATGTCACAAGATTTATTCCCTTCCAGAGATGCATTGATTTTATTTTCCCCAAATATATTTTATGAATGATGGGAAACTCAGTCTTTTCTTCTCAAATATTCTCAACAGGGTAAAGGTCTGGACACTGTAATAATGTTTTATAGATCCTGAACTAATATTTATTTTTATCAACCACTGCCATAAAAGGGATCACCAAGCATCAGAGAGGCCAAATCCCACCCAGGTACCCAAAACCCTCTGGATGGAGATGGTGATTCCTGGGGGAAAAAAAAGTGTTTTTGTTTTTTTTTCTTCCATTAAATAAGTGTGTTAATCTGCAACCCTAGAGAAATGAATGGAAGGTCATAATTTGTTTCCTATATTAGTGCATCAAAATGTTTATGTGAAACAAAAAGAAATATGTCGTCAGCAAATAAAAGAAGCAAAGTGAAACAGATCTTTGTTTGATCATTTATGTTCTTCAAAATCAACAAGGGTCCAAAGATACATCCTTGAGGAACACCACAGTTTTAATTAGGCTTGAAATTATTTTAATTAGATGGATACTGAGCTGTTTTCCATAAATCCAAATAATAAAGAGAAAATCGTCTATCATCTAATCTGAGAGGGGTCCCTAAACTAACATTTTATTTAGTTGTTTAAGGAACAAGTATCTGCTCCCTGCATTAGTTTGAGTTAAATCTCTTGTTGCCAGCTAAGACATATTAGTCATACAGAATGATTCCAATGGGATGCTTTTAACACTGAAATAATGACACAATATCAAGTTGGGCAGTTTGCTTACATGTGTTGTAATTCATGAATAAAACGTTAGAACTGTAACATTGTGACGTGTCCTTACCCCTTCTTTTTGGCGCCATCCATGAGGCTGCGTACGGCACTTCTGTTGGACTTTGGAGTGTCGGGTTTCTCTGGCTCAGAGGAGACTGATAGATTCTCTGTCGACTTTTTTTCTGTGGCTTATGATCAAAAACACAAGTTTATAGATGAATAAAATGTGCACATTTCCTGCAGCCCACCACCCAATCCAGTTCTTTCCACAGAAGTCATTACGGTCTGAGTTCGAGCGTATTCTGCAGTACATTAGCGGTCAGGCTTACTTGGTGGACTGCTCAGGATGGACTGTTTGATCACATCACTGCTCAGCTCTTTCTGCTCAAAGCGTTTGGAGCGCTCCTCCAGGAACCATTCTCCAGTCACCACCTTCAGCTCCCTGTTGTACAAACAAACACACCAAAATATCCCATTAATAAACACTGGTTCACGCTGGAAAACCAACATTTGCTTTTTTAAGCTGGTTGAGTTTTTGCTTTGTGTTACACAAGTCAGTGAAAACTAAGAAGACCTTATTTTTTCTTCCATTTTTTCTTCCATTCCATTTTTTACTAAATTATATAAGAAGGTGAGACAAGAACTTGTCTAAAATTACTAATTTAAGAGGTGCAGATATTTAAAGCAGTTTGAATCTAATGATACATATTTTGATCTAATCTATTTTGCACAATTTAACACCAAGGCATGGTGTTAAAACTTTAAACAACAACACCTATGTAACCATTTCTAACAGTGTTTAAATGGTTTTGTAAACCAGAAGATGACAGTAAAAGTCGGCTGTGACTGGTTGGATCCAGAGACCTGATCAGACACCAAATGAGCTCCGATTCTAATAAAAAATATTGATGGAATTTTTATCGTTTAACGTCGTTAATGGAGTTTTTCAGTGGATGCAAGATTAGTGTACAGCCCTGGATGCAGGAAGAGTCGCCAACATTTTATCCACAAGTTTTACCCATTTTAACACCACCTGAAAAACAGATTTTTTTTGTAGCTAAACTAGTGGTGTATGCTGTCAAAATATAAATCACAAGAAATATATATTTTTACCAATAATATCT
>JAOXNZ010000188.1:15590005-15604127 GCA_028566095.1 Kryptolebias brasiliensis | reverse complement strand
GTACCTAGTTTTTTATGCTTTGAGAATCTCCTCTTTAAAAAAGACAAACTAGTCTCACTAATAAATGTATTTAAAATATTTGTTATTTAAATATAAATATATAAATATAAATGGTATATAAATATACGTACATGTGGTTACAGCAGGTGAAACCAGCTAGCAGGTGCAACTTTTAGTAAAAAGTCTGGAACTTGTCAGCATAAGGAGTGAGGATTAAAAGCACTGAAACACCACAGGCCAAAGTCAGACAAATGGAGACAAATGTGGAGCCATTAATCTTCTATAAACCTCCTGTAGAGTCCATCCTTCCCCATCAACAGCTGTTCTGCAGGTAACACACTTACGAGATCTTGGAGCAGACGCTGCACCTCCACTGGTGTGACCCTGCGACTGTAACTCGACATTGGCTGCAGACGCGCAGATGGCACTCCTCGCAGAGTTCCCCACGGTCAAAGATCAGGCCCAGAGCCTTCAGACAGCGAGCGCACTGACGCTCCCCAGAATCCTGGGGCCGGCGGGAACCTTTCCGCTTGATCTCTAGCAGCTCATTTTTTAACTTCCTGCAAGGCAGAAACCGAAAGAGATGAGAAATGTAAGTGGTGGAGATGGACGTGAGCGTAAAGGTGACACTAAAACTCCTCACCGTATCCTTTTCTCCTCTCGCTTCCTCAGTTTCTCGTCCTTCTGCAGCACCTTCAGGATCATGTCTCTTTCATGCTCCAGCAGGAAGGAGAGGTTGAACTCATCCACGGTCTTCTCCATCAGTGCCTCGGTCTGCGCTCAGTGGAAATCAGCAGGCAAATATCTTGAGTGAAGGAAATCAACAGGAACTACATTTTGCTCATGTTCTCCAGATTGTCCTGCTGACAACTGAGTTTTTCCTTTAATGCTGGCATCACTGAAGATGTAATGTGCAGAAGGGCTGGGGTTGAACTGGGGTTTCCTCTTTTATTTCCTCTTTGGAGAACAGGTGATCACTCTCAGGAAACCTTGACAAGAACAAAACGACACAAAGAAATGTAAATGACACGCATCTGAACTTAATAACTTCATTGAACTGGAGGTAAACTTCTCTCCACATTAACCCAGGTAATGTGTCTCTCTTTTGGCCATGACTAAGAAAAAGCATTAATTTAAATAAGACAATGACTTTCAGCGAGTAATTGGTCGATATTTGACAGCTCTACAGCAGCTTAACAACCCCAATTAGGTCTTTAGCCAGAGATTCAGAGCACAGCATCCATATTCCTCTGCTTCCATTATTCTACAGCATATTTCTCTGAAAGCCACGGCAAGACTTGTACTCATTATCTGCACACCTGCATACCAGTCCTCGCTGCGACATAACACTTATCTGGCTCTGGAGACGAGCTTTTCAGCAACTTTAGAGACACAACAGCAAAGATGGAGACGACTCGGAGCGTTAGAGCACCGCTGCTGCTGAGCAAATTACTAAGGAATTTAATCTGCGGCCACTATCTGAGCTGCACTTTTGGCTTTCTGTGAAAATTTGCAACAATTACTGGAAGTTAGGTGAAAACACTCGAGGGCAATCACTTTGCTTCTTATTTAGCACAAACATTTCAGCTCTCAGCTTCAATTTTTTTGTGGTAATTTATTGAATTATGAAATCGCATAAAAGTCCAGTTCAGCTGGAGTCAACTACTGTATGTTGGTCTGTTAGCGAAATATCTCATGAACCACTGGACAGATTTGAATGAAACTCTCAGGAAATAATCATTGGATGTACGTCTACAACTGATTAACTTTTGGAATAAACCCGATCCAAGATGGTTGCCTCAGCTTATCCACAGTAGCCAACTCAAAAAGGGCTCTAACTCAGTCAGTTTTACAGAAATTGACTGACAATCTGGTGGTCATAGATGGGAGTCATTAAACATAAAGTTATGATTAAGTCAGACCAAAAAAACTACAATACCCTTATTTTTTAACATAGAATGATCTCAGTCTAAAACTCTGGCCTGAAAGGTAGCGGGTGATATGCATTCAAGGACATTTAGTCTATGATTTAGTTCTTTTTTTAGGTGCTTCTGATTCACAATCATCACAGTATCAGAATATCTAAAATAAGATCAGGCCAAACATTCCTACTAACATGGATTGGTGTTTCGGCAGGGAAATAATAATTTAAAACCTGAATCTCTAACCACAAAATAAAGCTGTGCACCACTAAAGCCAGCAGTCGTGATTATGATTAAATGTAAAATGTCACTCCTTCCTGTGCTGTGAGACTAATGAGCGGCTCTGATTAACTCCTGACGTCTCAGTTATTAGAAATCATGTGCCTCGAAAAATAAAACCAAATTCTTCATCGAGCTGTAGAGCCTGACCAAATAAACCAATTAGAATACAATAATAAATATATTAAATCCAAATAAATCATCTTCTCCTCCTACAAACAAAACTAGTCATTAAAATCCTAAACTAATAACTCTAAAACAGGCTGAGGTGAGCTGCTGAGTGAAGGGAAGAAGTTCTGCCGGAGCTGAAGTCATTTAGATTATAATTCAGATTTGTGCGAGGATCTGCATAAGCTCACACCATCCTCCCCCAGTCGTCCCCTCTCCTCTCGCCTCTTTCCTTCACTTTACGTGAATTAACACTAATGAACCAGCATCATCAAAACTCCATTAGCAGCCAGAGGCTCATCAGTGATTAGACCATTTTCAGCTGAACTCCAGCTGCTCTGTCGACGCTGACGACATTTTCTTTCAGATTTTACACGTAAGGTGGGGATTTATTAGGGAAAATATTAAAGGTTGAAAGTAACTTTATGTTTGAATTATTCACCGTTCTAAATGCAGTTTTTACTGGGATTCGCTTTGTGAGACAGTGGCTGAGCTGAATACAAACATCCTGACTTGGTGGTTTTATTGATCTCGTTTTACCATGTTATCATGCTGATTATGGTCGTTTAAATAGATATTTTACTGAGAGGCAGCGGATTAAAATGTTGCAACAAATGTTTTTGCATCATTCAGAGACTGAACTCATTTTTAGTGAGGCCTCAGACTTTAAAGATCCTGTTGGGGAATTTGATTTGTTCAGATGTTAGAAAAGGCCAGAAAAGACCTACTTCAGCTAAATAAACTCTCCAACAATCAGCAACAAGAACCTCATAGGAAGAGTTCTTAGACAAGTTCAGAATAATAAATATTTCACTTGTTGTTGATTGCTTTATGAACAGCCTCAGTTTGGAAAAATACAGTTTAGTTTTGACCAGACTGACAGATGGTCTGAGTGGACTGCTGCGGCCTCAAAACAACTCCAGTATCAGCAATTTTATATCTGCAAACAGAAATGACCACAACTCAGTGAATTTGACAAAAATGGAGCAAGAATTTGGTGCTGTAGTAGCTGAGAGTCATCCTGACACAAACACCAAGCACCAACAGATCATGAAGGATCTTTGTTTAAAACTTTGGCATACAAGGCAGCGGAAATATTTGTTCTTTCAAAGAAATACTTTCATATTTTTAGAATATCTAAAACATTAAGTGTTAAATTCATTTGATTCGCTTTCCTGTTTTTAATGTAATCGGGGCCGTGTGGAGGAGATACTGCACAACCCAGGTGTCAACAAGTGCAGAAGGGGTCAAAGGTCAGCACGGGGCCAGCATAAATCTGTGGCCAATTACTGTGACCAAACATCTAAGATCAATTTAGAATCAGTAGTTAATTGACCCTGCATGTTTCTGGACTGTGGAAGGACTGAAAAACACACAGAAACACCCCAGCTCTTTCTGAGAGACACCACTGCTGATAGCTACACCACCGTGCGGCCCTCAAATCCTACATTTGTTTTCTAGTTTTTTTTAAACACAATTAAATTGCTTGGTTAAAAATATGGTCCAAAAAGTTCTGAAGCTCAAAATAAATCCTCACAATGAATAAAAAACAGGAACTCTTAGGTTTGCAAACCTAAATGATTTATACTATGTTGACACAACTCAACCAGAGCTGTATCCAGATGTTCATTGGTTATAAAAGTTTTCTCTCTCTTTTTTAAAGGTTTAAAGAAACGTACAATTTACAGATTTCTGAATTGTTGCATTATAGAGAATGATTTAAAGCGGGGATTTGAAATATTGGGTTTTAAAAAATGTGCAGATCTTCACAAAACATAGCGATCTGAAACATTTAGTCATGATATTACCATTTATTTATTTTGCCTTTTTAGGAGGTTTTATTAAATGTGTTTTGTGAAATGCTGTTTTTCTCTGTTATGTTTGCTGTAATATAGTGTTTTCTGTAACTTGTTTTTTGGTTTTGTCAGTTGTTGTCCCTGCACTTCAACTAACCTGCCTACATTCTTCCTATCAATGTTTAAGACGTGAATTTTAAACGTGAGAAGGAGAGAGAGAAATGACTGGGACAACAAACGTCATCCGGCGTCACATGATTTTTCCTGATGTTCTGGGCACACATGACTAACACTGGGTCAGCAGTGTCAATAAAGTGAAACTAATATTTATCTGAGCTTCTGTCGTGTCACACAGCTACATTGCCAGTATGTGTGTGTTTCTGTAGAGGTGGTGCAGCCCTCCCTGAGTACACACAGCACACATTCCCTCTGCCCTGAGTAAACACGATTGTGGAGGCTGTAAAAGTTTGGCATCTCCGAGGAGGAAGACCTTGCTGCTCAGCTCTGCACAAACACTGTCGCTCGGAGGAAAGTACGGTGACTCAGCTGTCTCAGCACACAGGATGCCATCTCTTCCAGTGATCAGTGCGTGTTGTTTAAGCATGTAGTGGATATCTTGCGACTGATCTGCTCTGTATCACGTGGCTGCAAAGCTACACTGTGGTCTTGTTGGTGTTTTGTAGCTCCGTGGCCTTTTCCCAGCTGTTTGTGGTGTTTTCTGCAGGTGGTCGAGTTTACACACAGCACAATTAATCTGGCAGCTATAGACCGGAAGTAAGCTTCAAACAGCTGGTCTTTAGTTGGCAGGAAAGCAAAAAAAGAGATGAGTGAAAAACAAACCTAATATCTATATGTTTATACTCAACACTAAACAGTCAGATAAAGCATCTGTCAGAAGGCTGTTTGCTGACTGTAGCAGTGTTTTAACACTATCTTACTATCTGTTCTGGCTAACAAGCTCACTAACATATCCCTGTGTAGTTCCATAAGCAGGTGGTTGTACAGTTTTCTAACATTACAAATCCAAACTACAGAAAACTGGCTATTGAACTTGATGTTCTACAGTGGTGAATATTCGAGTCCCACAAGGCTGCTGTCTTGGTCCCTTTGCTGGATAAACTGCATACATATGAATGTGTGGCTCATCACCCCTGAAATTATAATGTTATTCATGGCTACAACATGGCTCGGTCAATTGTACAGATATTGAACTAAGAGTTGGTGAGATGTAGCTGAAAATCATCCTCAACACATACTCTGAATGCTAAAGAACTGTGCAAGATCTTTGTTAACGACAGACTGTTTTTATGTACCCTATAGTTTGATTCCAGGTAATAGATTTTAGGTAGTCTTAATGTGTTGTTTTATTTATCTTTCAATAATTTATTTGTAGTTTGAATTTTATTGCACCGATTTCTTTTAGTTTTATTAACTGGAAGAGGGTTATATGCATTTAAGGGCATTTCAAGTACTTAACGGCAATTATACTTGAGCTTGAAAAAAAGCCAAACAAAAACCCTTCTAAAGTTTGACGGTGCTCCCAGAACAACTTCAGTCCTTCAGTGATACAATTTGTTAAAAAACACAAACCTTTTATTTTAAACATCGTGAAATGACGAATTTTCCTTCTCACAGAATTCTCCATGTCTGTGCTTCACACGATGACGTGTTTTGGCTGTGGGTAGAAGAAGCTCTCTCCTTCTCTAAAGGATAGGTCTGATCATATTTTACACATTTGTACTGTTGCTAAATCCACCCAAAGACCAAACATAACAATGCACTGATCCTCCGAACACATGTTGCCTTTTGAAGCCAAAGCCTGCTTTAGTCTGGCTTAGTTCTCTGGTGCTGAGCATCATCGTTTTACAATGTGACTGATTAAAAAACTAACACAGAAATGTTCTGATTAGTACTCTGTATGAAGACTGTTTTATGATAGACATTTAAAGTCTACCTATCATACTTGTTGTCTTCGTTTTCCTTGTAACATTTGGTTTCCCCTCAGGCCTCATTGTTTTTCTCATCACTGCTGCTGTGATTAAAACAACAGACATCTGTTCTCCCAAGGTGTTTATTGTGTTATCTTTGGCTGTAATTGTAAGTTGCTCTTGAAGCTGAATTATGCTTGGATTGATGTGTCGCCGCAACTGGAGGACGTTGAAATGTAAATAACATTTTACTCAGTATGCAGCCTTAATGAGACCAGCTCAAAGCAGCGGAGGAGAGAGGCCCACCTCTGACGTGAGAAATCTACATGTAAAGTCATTATCACAATGCGTGAATTTCTAACGCACGTTCAAAACAAAACATGTCAAAAAATTACAACATGCACACAACAAGCTCCATTAACGATCTCATCACACGGCTCGTTTAGTTCTGGAGCTTCGAATCATTTAACAGACTTGTTCTAAAAGTTTGCATGTTCTGAACACTTTAGCAACTTTTTGTCTACATTCAGTAATAAAAGCCTAGCAGTCCTTGAAGGAATGCATGTCGCCCGTCGCCATTCAAGCCAGGGTTTTAAACTAAGATAATCTTGAAAGATGATGGAGGTTTTGCCATTTTGGTCAAATCTTGTAATTATTTTTATGCGCAATCAATTAGCACCTAAAGTACGTGTTAGGGGTGAGTCTCAGCTACTACCACACCAAAGTTTAGCTCAATATCTGTAATAATGACAGAGTTATGGCCATTTTTGTGTTTGCTTTGGTTGATTAGTTGTGGCAACCACCTTGAATTGGGTTGACTTCAAAAGTTAATCAGATGTAAATTCACATCCAGTGATTGCTTTCTGACACTTTCGTTGAAACGTGTCCACTGGTTCATGAGATATTTTGCTAACAGACAGACAAACATACACAATTACACAGGCGATTACATGATTACCCACCAATTAATCAAATAAATCATACAGCATCTTGATTGTTGGTCTCCATGAGAAGATACAGACTTTTTATCATCCTCAATGAGAAAGATTATAAACATATCAAATTAAAAACACCCCTTTCAAATAAAGAGCATTAACAAATGATATGAAGTGTTCAGTGTATGAAACAGCTGCATTAGTTAACTTTTCTGAGAGGATGGCTGGTTTCAGGCTGACAGTATAGATTCCACTCTGTTGTTTTATTGTATAGCTACTATACCATCCCACTGTGATTCACAGGATGCTGAATCATTAATGCAACAGAAATCAGTCGATGGCGCGGACTAGAACAGGTCTCTAAAGACCACTAAACATCAAGTCATCTGACTCAGACGTTCTTCAACATGAGGCTTTATACCCAACGGTCTTCCTCCATGTGTAGGAAACATCATTTATTCATCAGCAGAGGTCAATAACACATTTCACAGCAGCTTACACTCATGTCCCAGAATATTTCACATCTCGTTGTCCTTTATTCGCCACCCATTAAACATGTATGTTATGTTGTGTTCAAGCTCATTTATTCAGTTTATACAATAAGGTTTCTGCAGAAAAACAAATGCATCAAATCTGCCTGAAAGGGTAAACAGACACAGAAGCCTCCTTCGAGATCATCACAAACAAGTTTCATTGATTTTGCGCAACTTTTTCAATAAACAAAGTTTTTAAACCCCGGGCGATCAACTCTGTAATCATTCAACAAACACTTTGAGATTTCAGAAAAAAAAATCTGAACAAGACAAAAGGCTCTGCTTTCCACCAACTTCAGAGAAAATTAAAATGATGTGAAACATGACATGTGTTTCATCTTCTTACATACACACACACAAAAAACCCACACAAAGTCAAACAAATGACGAACGTCGCAGTCATGTTCTTAATTTAGATAGATTTAAAAACAGATCAGCCACAGGGAAAAAGTAACACCGAGCTGCATTTGTCATGCTGAAGAGAAAATTATCTATAGCAATTTGTTATCATATCAAGACCTAAAGAGTGTAAGAACTTAAGGAAAAGATTGGGGATATCTTTTATTCTGGCAAGAATAAAAATAGTCTCTAAATGATTACAAATAAATTATATGACTGTTAGAAAGCTGCTCAAGTTGTGCCCTTCACTCCAAAGCAAAATTCCCAAGAATTGTCATAATTTGAGTTATTTTTTTGTATTTATTTTCATACTTGTGAACCTTGTGTTTTCATGTCAGTGTATAATGATGTTTAGTTTTGCTCCTTGGTTCTTTGTGTTCTGGATTAGTGTATTGTTCTTTGTGTTTCCTGTGCCAACATTCACCTGCCCTCAGCTCAGTAGTTCTCCGGTCTCCCTGCCACGCCCACCTCACCTGTTCCTCATCATCTCTCAGCTCTAACTCATTTCCCACTCACCCACGGTTCCTTAAAACTGGTCTCTTGTCACCCACTAGCCGCTGGTTCATTGCATTTAGATATCCATGTTTCTGTATTTATTCACGCCACATTCATGCTCCTTGTGTTTCCACTCCTCGTCTCTGCTGCAAGTTTTTGTTTGCTGCCACGTCAGCCTTTTCTTTTCCTTTTTGTTAAATAAATCAGTTGGGTTTTTTTTATTCCAAAAGGAGTCTGCATTCTGGGTTCGCCTCGCACAGACATTACAAGAATGCCAGACTTTTATTAAGGTTAATTTCTTTTAGAGGGAAACCTCAGATCTGTTTAAATAACATTGAATTTATGAGTTGTTTGGTTCCACAACCAGTCAGTCAAATGCAGCTTTTGTGCGGAAGAAACTCAGCCGTGAAACATGGTGATAAAACTGTCAATATGTGAGGTCAAACTCTGCCTCAGGGACAGTCAATTCTGCAGCATATTAAAGAGCTGCTGTGGAAAACACAAGTTTAATATAAACCAGAAGAGGATTTTTCTGCGGGATAACAAAGCTTAAAACAAACTAAAAGATGTCTGAAAAATATAAAGTTTGAAATGATTAGGCAGACTCTCACTGAAGCATTCCTCACCCAATGCCTTACAAGCCAAAGTTTTAGGCAAAAATTATGCACAATCTTTAAGCACTTAAGAGTATGGGCTGTGGATGACTCTCAGCTACTACTACCTAAAATTTTTGCTAAATTTCTGTAAAAATGACTGAATTAAAGGCATTTTTGTGTTCGCTGTGGCTGATTAGCTGTGGTGGATGTTGACTCCAAAAGTTACAGATGTTCAGAAAGTTTCTTTTTCTTCATTGTGTTATTCAACAAGTCGTTTAGTTTAATTTCACCAATAAAGGTGTGAAAAAAAAACTCACAAAAAGTTGAAAATTTTAAACACAGCTACATAAAATGTTTTAACGCTCTTGTGTTTTTCTCATTAACAGATGTCTGCTGCAGCCAGTGAAATATTAATGAGAGCTGTGGTGGGATCAAACCAAAACAAATAGAGTAAAATACTCCAAAGACTTAAGGACAACAGCTATTTTACTTCTTATTGCCCGCGGCCATGAAAGGTGGGCAATAATGTAAATTGCATGTCTGTTAGTAGAAGGTTTCATGAACCACTGGGAAGATTTGAATGAAATTCTCAGAAAATAATCATTGGATGCACATTTACGTTCACAATAGAAGATCTGAGCTGGATAAGGATCATCAGGATCATCTAATTCACTGGTAGTGAGTCTACAGATGGAAAAGCAGTTAAGTTAAAAAAAAAGGCTGTGTCTTTCTCAGACCTCGTGCTGTGAGGAGCCTGACAGAGATTCTGTTCCAAATGGTTTCCAGCTTGCTGATCTCCATCTAAAAGGAAATGAAGCCAATAAGAGTTATCCTGCTGCCTCGGCTGCGCGTCTCCCTGCATGTAGGCTCGGATGTGAACCTGTGTTTACAGCCAGGTAAAATCAATAGGCAGCCGTCACAGTCGCAGAAAGCTGAAGAGCTGTCTGGCTAAAGGATGTTGCGGAGGATATTTCTTCTATTTTCCACTATTTTATGATACATGACATGTTTGTCCAACTGGAAAGTATCCCTGACTATTTCTCTGCCAGGATATAGCCAGGAAGTCAGGTGACTTATATCCTGCCTCTGACATAACACCCCACACATACACACCTCAGGGCAGATTACATATGTGCACTGCTGCAGTGCACTAATGACCCCCCTCCCTCTCAGTCTGAAGACTTGTCAGACACTCTGCTCGTGTCAATCAGCTGCTGTCAGACTGAATCCGCCTCCTCTGAATTCGCTCCTGAAACACAACACATCCTGCTCTGTCAATCAGAATCCAATCTGAAACCTTAATTACTTGGCTGGCTTAAAGCTAATGAAGCGGCATTAGGAGGTAATATGAATAACTCACCTCCATCGAGTCTTGGCAAAACGGAGTGCTCCGTCTTTGCCAGATTTGGCCTTTTGTCTCTAATTATGAGACTGCTTGGAAAAAGGTGATGCCAAATTGCAGCAGAGAGAAATAAAGGTCGTCAGGCTGGCTGATCTAATATCTTAATTAGCAGTCTGCGTGTTTTCATGCTTGGACTGAAGATGAGTATCAGCACAGGGGAGAGAAACAGTAAATTTGTTTAAACCGAGCTTTTCGAGTCTTTTTTGAGTGCTTCTGCACTACAAGCCACATTCACCCACTCACAGGTATATTCATTCAGCACTTCTTAGTCTGTGCAGAGAGCCTCTAAAGTGCTCTGGAAGCGATACAGTTCACCCATCTGAAAGCAAAAGGCTGCATTCAAAGCTTCTGAAAAGTCTGTTGTAATAGAGAGGGGCGAGACTTTGGGAGAACATCACACACTTTCTGACAGCCTCTCCTCTAAGCCCTTCATGATAGGCAGCTCATTTGTACACAAAAGAGGTGGAAGAAGAAGCTGTGAGGAGGCTGCAAAAGAGACCAAAGGAGAGACCTAACTTAAACACTTAACCTTTTGAGTCCCGAGCTCTTGACTGGTGTGCATTTTTAATTTCTCCGAGCTTTTTGGATACTCGAGACCTCAGAGGCATAAGAAATCAACATTGTTGTTGAACAATTAGTAAATCAAAAAAATAAATAAATAAATACAAGTTTGTTATTTTTGTTAAAGATTAAAAGCAAGTGTCCTGAAAAAGGACAACGGGTCTGAGTTGAACAGAGTAAAAGATCATGTGCAGGGAAGCTAATGTCCCCATATGAGGGCGAGTATCAGGAGGTTCAAGTGATAGTTCAGATATTTTGAAGGGAAGTCTGTGGAAAGGTTCTGAATAATTAATATCTTACCTGTTGTAGATATCCCTTTGAACAACCTCAGTTTTAATTCCCACTGAATTGACAAGCTAACAGCTAGTCTGAGCAAGCTTGAGACCAAAGTGGGTTACTGTCGCCTTAAAACAACTTCAGTCTCAAAAGATTCAATGTGGTTAAGACAAATGCTATTCTACAAACCTTTTTATAGCTGTAAATTTCACATTACACAGCACATTAAACAGCGGCAGCAGCTAGCTGCAGCACTTCCAGTGCAGCCTGGGGCACTTCCTGCGAGTATATGATCATATTTCTGCTGGTGTAATGTAAAATCAACAGCTGTGTAACGATTTATAAAGAATGAAACACAAATCAAACTATGTTTCTACACACTGAGGTTGTTCAAAGAGCTGTCTGCAACAGGTAAAATATTATTGTTCATAACCCATTTACAAAACCTCACATAAAGACATCTGAGCAATCACTTTGGTCTTTAAGACCTGAAAGATTTGCCCTTATTTGGATTCAAACTGCATTTTAGAATTATCCCACAAAGAATGCGGCTTTGTCTCTGTTTGACGGGTTATCACATGTGTCCTTTGTGACGGTTGTGAAACAAATTCATGCAAGGTCAAACTACCGTGACAGAGCAGATGGTTCGCTGTCCAAATCCACCCAGCAAGTGATCAACAAAAAGGATCAGAACATGTTTGGCAAGGACTAATCCTAACTTTCGAGAATCAGGTCAGCAAAACCCTGTCGTACGAAACTACTGCTAATTACACATCGCTACTACTAATTATATTTCACTTCTTCTCAGAGAATTGTTTTAGCACACAAGCCACCTTTATTAATGACAACTTCGTGACTGGAAATGACTACCAATTAAAATGCTGGCCTCACAGCTACTGAGCCCACATGTCACAGTCGCCGCAACATTACAACTCCCATCGGAGCGTTCTTCAGTAATGACTCGGCAGGCCTCCGGGCTGCACGATTTCCTGTCGGGCTAAATGGAGCAGAAAATAAGAAAACCAAACCAACACCATCAGTGTAAAAAGATTGTTTCCAAACCTCCCCTTTCAGATCTCCTCTCTTGTCCTCCCCACACTGTTTTCTTTTAACCTTCACTGAACTATTGAGCATCGTTTCTGTACAGATGCTGCTGGTGTGATTTCACCTCCTAATTAGGAGGAAAAGGCAGCATAGCTGGGGGGGGGGGAAATGGTTGCCGCTCATCCGAACAAACCAGCAGAGAGAGATAGAGCAGAGCTGGAGATGGAAAATGAATGCTCGGTTTGGACAGTTGTGTTGTTTTTTTTAGTTATGACCTGAAAAAAATAAAAGCCTACCAAAAAGGAGAAAGCCCTTAGAGACGCATTCAAAGTTCTGACCTCCTTTTAAGTCACAAAATACACTAAAGACAAAGCAGTATGTGAGACAAATGCAAAACAAAATGACCAAAAGATTTTTTTTTTGTCTCTCCTCAGTGCAGTGTGCTCATTGTTGCATGAAGCTAATGCTTTCCTGAATGTTAATGGCTGCTTTGAAGAAAATTGCTTTCTCAGCTGATTTGGCATTATAAACCATGATGACGGTGATTAAAAAACTACATTCAGGGCCTTTTTCTGAGCTGAACCTCAAGCTAAAACGTAATGTATCCAAATAAAAAGATTCTACTCAATCTGAAAAGCAAAATACAACCAATTAAATGTTGAATTCTAGGAATGTTTTTACATTTAAAAGTCCAATTCTGAGGTTTTTACATTGTGCACTTGCAATGGATTAGGTTTCTTGTTGGAGTTTGGTCAGTGAAAAAAAAACAACAAAAAAACATTCTTATGTTTATGCTATAATCAATCACATGACAAGCTGACAACTGGTCATTGGGAACATCTGGAGCATCTGTGAACATCTGTCCTCTAGTCTTTTCATTGTGTAACGTAACATCTGTACTGCTCGATTCAATCAACGTTCATTTCAACTGATTCAACTCAATGAATCTGCGTTGGTTTAAACATTCTTACTGACCGTCTGGTAAATTAGTGGAGCAAAGAGAGCAAGCAGTTCGAAATGAAGGGTAGAAAACATGTTTTTATTCTCCTTCATGGACCAGTTTGAGAGAATATTTGTAAACTAGAGCAAAAAATATGAAACTGTATCAATGCTACTACAGGTCAGACTAGTAAAAAAGGCTTCACATAAAAGGACGTGCAATCTATTGATGCTTCGAAACCCAACATTCAAACAAACAGGAACAACTTCTAACTCTGTGTTTGAAGTAGCTTGTAAAGTGAGGTGTGTTCAAGAGCTACTGTGTTTGTTCAAACGCCGCTGACATAACAGGGAGTTACGTAAGTCACTCAGTGTTGTGGTGGAGTTAATCCCTTCTGGTCTCAGAGCTACAAGGCTGTATTCACATCTTTTAGCAGGTCATTTAGCCTCGGTAAAGAGTGTAGATTGTTCATATTCACATTTGTTAAGATCTTCAGTCTTAGGTTAACTGTCTTTGTGTTTGTTTATCAGGGCTTGTCAGTGATGCTTTGTACCCATTGTTGGATGGTGGTGAAGACCATGGTTTGATCTTTTAATGCAGCATCCTTAAGTAGGCGATCGTGCAATTAGTTGTGTCTGTGTTTGTGCTCACTAACATTGACCTGTGAAGTTCCATAAGCAGGTAGTTGCAGTTTTCTGTAAATACAAATCCAAATGACAAAAACTGGCAATGGAACCTGACACTCCACAGCAGTAAATATTGGGGTCCCACAAGGCTGCTGTCTTGGTCCGATACTATAGACAGTATACCTATGTATATGATAGACCAAAACCGCAACTGCACCACAT
>JAOXNZ010000188.1:15579312-15589905 GCA_028566095.1 Kryptolebias brasiliensis | reverse complement strand
GGGTGCGAGAGGTCCCGGGTTCAATTCCCGGACGAGCCCTGCTGTTTTATCTTGAAAGCTCCTCAAAAGCAAACACTGTAAGAGCTGTTTTGTTAAAGTCATGTCCTTGCCCAGTTAAAAAAATTATCACATTCCAAGTTGCTACATACGTTTTGTACGCATAACCAGTTCGTTGACCAAAACCGCAATTGCACCACATTTGCCAAAAACAGTTTTCATTGCTACCTTTCTTCAACTGACAATTTTTCCATAGGCATACCTATCATTGGGGACATTGCCAACAAAGTCCTTAAACAGATATGCATGTGTTTCTTGGCTCGTTGGTCTAGGAGTATGATTCTCGCTTCGGGTGCGAGACATAAAGCCCTTATTGTTGTCATAATTAATCAAATAAAGCACAAGTTGATTTAAAACAAAGTTAGACATTTTCAATGAGAAAAGAGGTCTTTCTTTGTGATGTTTAACGTTACAGACAAGCCTTGTTTGGTGTAGCTAAGCAGTGTTCAGCTTCTGAATTTCGAATACTCATGTAAGATACAAGGTAATGTAAATGTTTCAGTTAGTATACTTGCAACATCTTAGCCTGGTGCGTTTATATTTCAAATTAAGGTAAATGAGAAAATCGTGTGATTGTAGAGCTTGAAGACTGTAAGAGCTGTTTTGTTAAAGTCATAAGGTTACAGACTAGCCTTATGTTTGGTGTAGCAAAACAGGCTAAGATGTCGCAAGTATACTAACTACCTATTTACATTACCTTGTATCTGACATGAATATTTGAAGTTCCAAAGCTACATCAAACATAAGGCTAGTCTGTAACCTTAAACATCATGAAGAAAGACCTCTTTTCTCATTGAAAATGTCTAACTTTGTTTTAAATCAACTTGTGCTTTATTTGATTAATTATGACAACAATAAGGGCTTTATGTGGTCAGTGATGAAGACTTCCAAGACACACATTGACCTTTGAACCTTCAGTCTCCAGTATAATCAGCCATGTCCATGTGTGCTGTGTGAAACAAACCATCTTCTTGTGCCAAAACAGAAAGCAGCACAGAGAGAGCTCAGATCTGAAGCCACCGTCTGTTGTTGGCAAGGTTTTAACCCACAATGTAAACTGTGAGATGGTTCGAATGTTGGACATCTGCTGGAAAACAAACATTTTCAGAGAAGCTAAAACCACACTTTTACTCAGCATAACTGTAAAAAAAATGCTGATCTTTATGGAATTGTTTTTGAAAAAAATGTGCATTTACGTTTTAGTCAAATCACTCGTGTTTGTCATGCAGATGTGTTTTTCACAGCTTCCACTCTATGAGCTTGATATAAAAAAAAAAAAACAACAGATGAGAGCTTTTTAAGATCAAGGCAGGATCTTATTAACCCAGATTCAGATGTGGCCTCTGCTGCAGTTGCTGCTGCTTGCTTCGCTGTCAAAACCTTCGGGTTATAACCAGCTCCCTCTCCTTTCACTAACATTGCTGAATATTTCATAGCACTCCAGTCCTGCCACGTTGGGCTGCACTTCATCTTTTTAAGGAACTACTAGCTGATGGGGTAAAGTCCATTCTCTGCTCAGAGAAGTCTTTGCAATAACCTTAGTGTAACAACTGTTCTGTATCTGAAATTGTAGGACAAACAGATGCTAATGGATTTTTATATATATATATATATATATAAAATTAGCTTCTTGCTATCATTTTGTTTTTATTGTATGCTGAAACATCAAGGAGACAGATGCACAATTAAAGTCAGCACTTAAGATCTGGGATGTTTAAACCATTTTTCACTGCGATTGCTTTTGTTTTTCTGTTTCCATGAGAGTTTATTTGCTGGAAATAGTGTTGGCAAAATACATTTAGAGGTTTAAAGCAGTCATTTCAGCTCTTCGTGCCAACACTCAGACCTGTAATAAAGTCTAAACTATAATGCAAAAGAACTGCAGATAAAATAATCAGCATTTCTTTCCAGATTTAAGCAATAACCGTGTATCCTGTTGGTCTTAATTTCACTGAAATAACGTTCACAAATACTATAAAACTGTCATTTTAAATGTTGTACAGCTCTTCATATGAATGAAAACATTGTACATTGCTGCTAAGGCCTCAAAAACCAGTGCAAAGGTGTTCCTATCAACAACTGCAACCTGTATAATTACAAAGTGATGAACTTTTAGACTTGACCAGAATACTGTAGTGGATACAGGACCAATTAACAGAGTGCTTAAAACAACATTCAAGCCATCAGTCACGTCAGTGTAACATCAAGCAAACAACCAATCACAGGTGTTGAAGGGATGAAACGTCATTGATGTTTTAATGTAAGAAAACTAAAAAACTTCTGCCTGAATTAGAAGCTCGTTGGAGTTTAAAGCTGGAGCTTGAAGTAACAGAGTGAACGAACTTTGCTCCTTAAAACAAATATGGGTGAGGTCGACTGAAGATTTCACATAAACTAAAGATAAACGCTGAAGATGATGCAATTATTAGGAGACAAAAACCAAACTCAATATTTAAAATTTATTGAACAACTTATCTGATTTAGTGACATATAGCCCTAAAGTTTGCTGCCACGGCTAAATTTAGTTATTTTAGTGTTTTTTGTGTGTGTTCATGCCACACTTTGCTAACCAGTTAGTGTAGCTGCAGCATCAAGTTTACTTCCTCTAACTCTAATCCTATTTATCAAATAATCAACATCTTCATTTTGGTTATAGTTCAACAATATTACTGCATTATTTTAAGTGTATAAGTTGTCCAGACACTTTAAGTTTTATTCTAATTACATTTAAACTGTTATATGACTGATATTTCTTAGACGGACAGTAATTTTGCACTGTTAGAGCTGCCATATTTGGATAGTTTAACTCTAAATTGAGTACTTTTTAAATTTAAATCTGAAACCATGAATATTTTAATTAACATCAACTTTAATAGCTGTGTAGTGCTCCAAGTTGCATTTTTATGCACATTTTGTTTTTGTTCACAATACATGACATAATTCCTCAGCCTGGAGTTATTATTTTTATTTATTGCTGTGCTTTTTTGTCACACAACCACGTGGTTTATTTTTAGTTAACTTATTGCATTCATTAATGGCGTTACTGCTTGCTTTAATCTTTTCAAACATATTTCTTTACTAAGCACGGTATTATTGCCTGACTTGCCAACAATGAATCTAATTAATGTGTGTGTTCGATGTGCACTAAGCTGTGTTGATTTTCCCACGCAGCACATCCTGGTCTGCATGCAGCAGGAAGTCAAATGCCAACATTATAATTTAATTTTGAAATAAAGGGAGATATTTTTGATCCTCTGATGATCCAAAACTATAATTGAGTTGATGTGCCACGTCATCCCATTGCCTCCCTTAACTTCAGCTGCACAATGTGCTCACAGATGCATCCATCCTTGCATTCAAGCATTTAAGAGTGCACAAAAAAAAAAAAGAAAAAGACAGCACTCCCTGACCTCACTCCCAGCAATCTATTACTGGACTGAAGCATTTCTTTCAGAGCTGCCTCCAAATTACATTTCTGCTTTTGAGGTGTGCCCCCCCCCCCATCCTACATGTGTAGGGTTTTGCTGATAGGTTTCCCACTGATTGCCTTGCTGCTGCCCATATTGAATGGGGGTGTGATGTATCTCTGAGGCCAGACGGGGCTTTATGCTGCATGTTAAATTACCATGCAGCATGCTTTGTAGAGCCATGGATAACAGCAGCATCAGTGAGTGGGAGGGAGGGAAACCCCACAAAACACTGCACTCCAGAGATCAGATATTATTCAGTGCAGCAGCATCGGGGAGCTTTCATACAGAAAATCTGACCATCAGCAGATTTAATCTGGATGGAATCAGGCCGTAAAAGATAATATTCAAGATTTTAAGTCAGGGATAGATGCACTTCAGCCCCCTGGTTTGTAAATATAAAAGAGAATGAACAACAAGGACAGGATTTATTTATAAGATGGCCAACAGTTCTGTTACACAGAGGCTAGGAGCAGAGGGGGCTCTCTCTCTTCTGAGAGATGTTGTTTTATGCTTTTTATGCTCACTGTTTTGTCATAAATATCCCATGATATGTATTGAAAGCAGGGGGCAATGAAAGCATGTGACCAAAATCACAATTAACAATCCACAACACCTGAAATGAGGCAAAACTGGTCAGTTGCTGCAGTGAAAAACATCCATCCATTTTCTTTACCCACTTGTTCTGCTTCAGAGATGCAGGGAGCTGGTGCCTATATCTCCAGCAGTCATTGGACAAAAGGTGGGGACACCCTGGACAGGTCACCACTCACACACTTCACAGGACCACATCGAAACAAACAACCATTCATTCAATTTAGAGATACCAATTATCCTAATATGTGTGTTTTTACACTGTGGGAGGAGACTGGAGCACCCAGAGAAAACCTACAGTTATTAGCAGAAAGGCCACAGCCAGGAGTCCAACCAGCACCTCTTTTGCTCCAAGGCAACAGTGCTAACCAACCGCACCACTGCAAGCCAAAAAAACAATCTAATATTACCATCAATCTGACTTGTTTGTTTTGGTTGTTTCTACTGACTGTTTCAAATGAGTAAAACAGCAAAAGAAGATAATTCACATGATCAAATTTCCCAATCAGATCCCAGCTTCATTTAGATGTTGAATGTAATTCAAACTGCACAAAATCACACCAAATTAGTTGGAAAAATAGCAATTGTCACTACTTTGCAAAACTACCCATTGCTAGCAGGAATCAATGCTTTTTTAACTACCTAAACAAAATGCCAAGCTGTATTTGAATGGATATTCTAGTTCAAATTATAATTACTAACTTTGAATATAAGCAGTGACTGAGATAGTGTTGCTTTCACTTGATGGTAGTCTTGAATTTGTTGTGTATATGGCTTGGATTTGATCAAATATTACATTTACAAACAAACAAGAAGACAGAACTTAACATTTTTGTTAACTTCTAACATGGCAAATAAATCTTTTAGGTCATGTAGCAATTAAACTGTACCGTTCCTTGAAGGAATGCAAACCACCCGCTGCCTTGCACGCCAATGTTTTAAAACTAAGATGTTGCACAATCTGGTGGTGCTTAGAATATGTGTCTAGGACGACTCTCAGCTACTACCAGAACAAGTTTTAGCTTAATATCTGTAAAACTGACTGAGTTGTAGCCATTGTTGTGTTTGCTAAAGTTCATTAGCTGTCGCAGCCATTTTGAATCGGTTTGACTTCAAAGTTTAACCAGTTGTAGATGTATCAAATGATAACTTTTGGAAAGTTTCATTAAAATCTGAGAACTGAACACACACACACACACACACACACACCGGCAGTTTTATGAATGCCTGCTTTTCATGGCGGGTGACAAATATTGAATCTCACGCCTCATATCTGTTCAGCATCAACACAAACGAACACGACTTCAATAAAAACAAAAGCCAATTAAGCTCCCCGAATCGACATTTACATCATGCTCCTTGATAGTAAATGTTGCTTTTATTGAAATGAAACTGGTGTATATTTATGGCTACTCAAATACCAAAATGTGACACTCTGATGATGAACTACTTCTGACCTGACATGCAGTGCCATAATTTAATTTTATTTACGACACAGTGAGCTGCAGCCTGACATGTCTACCACAATAATAACACATGTACATGACAGTGCACGTGCAGGCTCACTCGTGCACGCAGAAGCAGCTCTATTCTCTCTCGTCTCATCTCGGAGATGCAGATCTCTAATGCTGTGTGACTGCACTCCCGGGGTATCTTCCTGCTCTGCTGAATGAGCCTGGCTGCCTGCGCGTAGAGAAAATCAGGGAATCCCTGCATTCGCTGGCTTCTCTCCTACTTTATTCGCCCATTTGTTGCCCTCTCTTGCCTGCAGCCTGATCGCTGCGTAAAGGCTCAGTTATCATTAGGGAGCCATTCTTGAGACCATGATAAAACAGCCTCAGCAGATACGGCTTAGAAACCAAATGAATCAATTCAGAAGAGTGCCACTGTGACAAATTACACTATGACAGGATATCTTCACAGCAGCAATGTGGATTGATGTTCAGGGAATAGACTGCAGTATACATTTTGTCACAGATTTATGTATAAATGCCCGACCACAATTCCAAAAAAGTGAGGACAAAGTGTAAAATGTAAATAAAAACAGAATGCAATGATTTGCAAATCTCATACACCCATTTTTCAATTCGCAATGTAAAATAGTAAACATATCAAATGTTTAAACTAAATAATTGTACCATTTTTTTTTTTAAAAAAGAAACTAATTTTGAATTTTATGGCAGCAACATAGCTCTAAAAAGACAAGACAGGAGCAACAAAAGGTTGTAAAAGTAAGTGGTATGAATAAGAAACAGCTGGAGGAGCATTTTGTAACTAATTAGGTTAACTGGCAACAGGACAGTCAGTAAAAATGTAAGAGAGTATAAAAAGAGCATTTTAGAGAGGCTGAATGTCTCAGAGGTGAAGATGGGCAGAGGGTCACCCGTCTGTGGAAACCTGTCTAAAAGTATTGGAACCATTTCAGAATAATGTTCCTCAGTAGAAAATTGGGAAAACTTTGAATATTCTATCATTTACAGCTCAGAAAATCAAAGATTTCAAAACATTTGGAGAAATCTCTGAGCTCAAAGGACAAAAGGCTGAAAGTCAATATCAGATGCTATGATCTTCAGGCCATCAGGCTGCATGGACTCAGGAGCACTTCCACAAATCATTGTCTGTAAACACAGTCCACTATGACGTCCACAAATACTGCTTAAAGCTCTATGACACAAAGAAGAAGCTAGATGTGAACACCATCCAGAAAGACCACCATCTTCTCTGGTCCAAAGCTCATTTAAAATGGACTGAGGCAAAGTGGAAAACTGTTCTGTGGTCAGATGAATCAAAATTTGAATTTTTTTTTTTGGAAACCTCATACGACAAGTCCTCCGTATTAAAGAGGAGAGGAAAAAAACAGCCTGTTATCAGTGCTTGCTTCAAAGGCCTGCCTCTCGGATGGTATGGAGGTGCATTAGTGCCTATGACATGGGCAGTTTATGCATCTGGAAGGGCACCATCAACGCAGAAAAGTGCATACAGGTTTTAGAACAACAAAAGTAAATCATTGATATCTGAAACGAGCAACAAGAAGGATACAATAGATATCCGAAGGAGCTGTTTGTTCAAAAAGGAGCAGCAAAAGAAGCAAATATCTCCCCAAACTTCCAACAATTAGACCGCTTTTTATTTTTTTGTATATGGATGATCAATCACCCTGGATTGTGGCTCTGACATTCACAAATTACCCTCACTATATAAGAATCCTTATTATTCAGCATATACTTAGAAACAACCTAATTATTTCTCTAGGCGATGCAATAATTTAATGGAACAAGTAAAAAACAAGGCTTCTTACTTCTGAACAGAGGCTTCATAAACTATTATATACATATATCTCTACACATATACATATATAGTCCAGCTCTTAAGTGGAACGAGGTCAGGCTGTTTCGCACTGGTCATTGTGTGATAAAAACCCTGCAGACATTCAGCAGCAAACACTGGAAACATCCCTGAGAATCCCCGGGATTTCCTGCTGAATCCCTCAGCAAGGTCAGCACAGAACAAGCGGACACACACCTGTTATAGGACCAACGCAGAGCTCACTGATAGTCGCTGAGCAGCTATCTGATCAAACCACACGCCTCCTGCCCTCCATGTCAGGTTTCTGCCCAAGAAGTTAAACCCGGAGCTTTTCTCAGCAGATCTCCTTTATCTGCAGGTGAAGCTGTCCAACCAGCGGAGGCGACTGAGGAGGAAAAGGAGCTTTTTGCTGCATCGCACCTGACAGGACGCGCCTAACTTTGGACAGGAGGACAGGAGGTGTGCTGTCTGGTCCCAGAAATGTCCCCAGCCCTCAGAGGTCGTGATGATGGACGGACCCCCCACCTCCTCCTCCTCCCTCTCCTTCCTCCTCTGCCCCCCAAACAAGGAACAGACTCAAATCAAACATCAGGAACTGCAACCGAGCGGCTGAGTGCAGGTCTGAGAGGAAACACGGCGGTGTTTGGTTTCCACGGCTGACCCGCAGAGAGGAGGCTTACCTGGGGAGGGGGAGGGGGAAGGGGGACTCCGGCTGGGTGGTGGTGGTGGTGGGGGGGGGAGCGGGACAGGCTGCGGAGTCGGTCCGGGATCGGTCCGGGGATCGGCGTGTGCGCCTGTCGGTGCGCCTCAGCACCGTCTGAAGGCACAGATCCACAGCCAGGGTGTTCCCGACAGGAGGGGGCGTGGTGTGTGAGTGAGTGTGTGTGTGTGTGAGTGTGTGTGTGTGGCAGACGTGCTCGTTTCTGACAATGCGACAGTTGTTTTATATTCATTATTCCCACTGGCGCGTCTAAATCCACAGAAGGAACCCGTCCAAACCCGCCGATCTGCGCGGTCCTGATCCCCGCACAGTCGCAGGGAAACTCCCTGTTGTCACAACCTACATTATGTATGACGGATTTCCCTGCTCACATCCTCTGGGAGTGTGTTCCTGTGGAAGAGCTGCCAGAAGTGAGTCAAATGGTCGGGATGAACACGCTGGAGCTCTGGTAGGCTTCACATATAACATATAACCTTGTCTGGAAGGTCTCTGATCTAATCCTAAATGTGTTTCAGAGCTCACATACAACATTCTTTCTCGTTTAGTCCCAGTAACACATTTATCTGTAGGTGCAGGTGTTTACATATACCGCATTTATATTTTAAAGGTGAAAATGTAACATATCTTCTGAGACAACTAAAGGTAATTCTCAGTTTTAACAGTGCTTGTCAGTCAAGCAATGAGGAATAAGTAAAAAATGTAAATAAATATTACAATTTCACCACGTTCTCAGTTCTTAAAAGAAATTAAACAGGTTAAAATATGTCTTTTTGTACATGGATGATCAATCATCCTGGATTATGGCTCTGACATTCACAAATTACCCTCACTTTTTATGCTGGATTTAGGAAGAAACCTTATTATTCAGCATACTTAGACTTAGTCAAAGTTCAGTTTAACTAATATCTAAGGAAACTTTCATTTATAGTTTTAATAATCGAAATCACTTCACCTGTGAAAGTCATGTTAAATTAATATTTGAAACCCAAGTTTTGCCCACGTTTCTTCATATGATTTTAGAATATTTTCAACATGATCAAATGTTGGTCACATGGTTTTCTACATGTGACCATATGTGAAGAACATGGTAATAAAGTCATGTAGTTTTTCTGTATGGGTTGGTACATTTAAATGTACACAAACTACAGTGATGTAATTTAAACAGCATCAAAGAAGCTACTGGAACAAAATCAAGTCTGAGACAAAAAAGTACTACTTTGCAAGGTATAGTATTGTCTCATATTGTTTTGTATCACATTGTATCTTATTATTATAGTATTATAATGTTTCATATTGTTTTGTGTTGTTTTGTATCAAGTATTATATTGTGTTGTGATGTTTTTTTCTTGTTTTGCATTGTTTTATTTTACATTGTATGTTTTGTATTTTAATATTTTTATTGTTTATATCATATTGTATTGTTTTGTGTCACGTTGCATCATACTGTTAATTTTTGAGAATTAAACAGTGATTTGTGTGTTGGACTGATTACTGATGTACTTTATATTGAAAGTTTTAAGAGTATAAGCACAATAAATCCTACTGGTAATTTTGTGTTTCATCTGTCACTCTTATTTGCCTTTTGTTTAAAAAAAAAAACATGACAATTTTATTGCTAATGAAATGGGTTTTTGTGTTTTCAACTAATAAAAGGAAAGACAGAAGAACTAGCTGACCAAAACCTGCAAAAATATGTGATCATGAATCTCTGGACATCCAGAAGATTTATTCAGAGGAATATATTGATATATTTCTTAATGTTGTATAGATGCCAGTGAAAAGTCATAACATTTGCACATAAGACCTTCTTTTGTTTTTGTTTGTAGTACCTTATACCACTTTATACAAACCACTTTACATCACATTTCTCATCCACAGAATTGCTTATACAAGGCATTTTCCTCTACAATCACACAATTCAGCACTGAGCCAAGGCCGCCATTCTGTTGTGACTTAAAATTACTTTCTGCCAAGAAAAACTTCATGCCTATAAATAGCTCCTCTACTATGAAAACCAACCATCTCCAAAGGTCACCACATCTGAATAAATTCATCTATTCATTGCACATTAATGCCGTTGATGGGCAAGATGTGAGAAATACACTGGACAGATAACTAATCACAGGCATGGGAGGAACACGCAAACTGCACACAGAAAGGCCCCAGCTTAAAGTCAAACCTGTGACTTTCTCGCTGTGAGGCAACTGTGCAAATCACCTTCTCCACTGTGCAGCCCCAATCCACGTCTTAATCAATAATACTAACCGCTGTAGCTTTGTAATCACTATATCAGGTGAATACTGAAAAATAAAAATACGATTATCTCTGAGTATCAACATATAGAAATTAATAGCACCATATTTTGTTCCTGTCAACGTGTTAGTGTTTAGATTAGTTAGAAAGATGTTGAGGGTCTACATATTGACTTTTATTGTTAGAGCCATTCCA
>JAOXNZ010000188.1:15497280-15507341 GCA_028566095.1 Kryptolebias brasiliensis | reverse complement strand
TCAGCTCCTTTCAGCTCCTTCAGCTCCTTTCAGCTCCTTTCAGCTCCTTC
Organism: Kryptolebias brasiliensis; assembly: GCA_028566095.1. NCBI lineage: Eukaryota > Metazoa > Chordata > Actinopteri > Cyprinodontiformes > Rivulidae > Kryptolebias > Kryptolebias brasiliensis. Next base: position 15,507,291 of record JAOXNZ010000188.1, on the reverse strand, counting down.
AGCTCCTTTCACTCCAGCCTCACACCGCCACCAACCGGGGGAAAACAGGGAACAATCACCGGGATCCGAAGTCGCCTTTTTTTTTTTTTATAAATTTGCCGACGCGTTTAAATCTCTTAGAGCGTTTGTTCGTCCCTCGTCGCAAACGGACAAACAAAACAAAACAAACAAACCAACAGAGATAACGGCGGTGGTTCGCTTCGGGAGGTCGGTATGGAGGAGTCCGCGGCGTTTCTGCTCCTGCTGCTGGCGACCTTGACGCTTTCCTCTGAGGTGAGTACGGAGCGGGGAAACCGCAGCCTGTCGCCGGGCTGTGGGCGACTCGTTTCCCGGACTCAGACCCCGGCTGGAGGGGGGGGCTAAATCCGAACTAAAACCTGTTATTATAACGGGACAAACACGGATTTTATGATGGATAAAACTGTATTATCACATTGATAAGTGGGACTGTCCGCAGCCCCTCGCTTTGACACCCGTTTTTCCTGAACATTTTTGCTTTACGAGAGTTTATTTAATGTAATATAAACATTTTCTACTGCGTAGATGAAACAAGTAAACAGGAATGTCGGCAGCGAGAGGCCTACCGTTAGATGTCAGTGATTGACAGCTCGGTGCCGCTGCCATGTTGGATGTTTTTGTTCGCCTCTGGATAATTTCATATCCACTTCTATTCTGTTTACTGCTTTCCCGTAATGACATTTTTTTTTAAATAACTGCGTATTTATCCGCTAAACTACACCAGCTGTGGGGTCAGGGAGGCTCACGTTCCCTAGCAGTTTCTAGAAAATGCTGGATGACGGACTTTTTAACCAAAGGGCTAGCTCGGTTCTGTTGACAGTCTGTAACACATTAGGGCAGCTTTAGCTTTTAACCAAGAAGCACCCAGTTGTGATTGAGTGAGGTTTGTTTTCAGCATAGATAATGTGCTGTGTCTGTGAGCGGAGTCCCAGCCACTGGCTGCGGGCTGGTGAAACCGCTGAGGAGGATGGAAAAAAAAGGAAGGATGGAGCCCGAGATTAGCTTAGGAAAAAAGCAAGATGGCGCCCGGAGCTCGGCGCTCCTGCTGGGAATGGACCAGAGATGCTGTCCGGGACAGACGGAACCGAGGCCGCATTACTAGTGTTATATCCCAGTTTTAAGCCTGTTTTCAGAGCATACTCCTAATGCAGTACAATACAAAACTGTATATGGTGACTATAAGCTGAGTGTGTTAACACGCAGTTTCCTCCATGTTGTTCTGCGGTGCAAAGTCTGAAGATACATTCACAGGAAAACTCTTTATCCCAAATCGTGTTTGTGTCCAAAAATATTCCTACTCTTTGAGCTTTACCGATGAAATTCATATTCGCATTTATGTGTTAATTGATAACAAGAATCATATTGGCTATAATTGTGTAACACAAAGTGATATAAGGTATTAATCCTGCTTCTGGAAACACTGCAACAAAGGTCTGTATGTAACATATGAAATGCAGTTTTTGTGAAATGTGAAGTATGATGTGTTTTTAATAGTACGGCTGATGTGAAATAAAGGTGACCATATATTGTTTATATATGTCTCACCTAATACTGTTTAGGTGAGACTCGGTCGTTAACTATTCATTTCCTGCTAAATTACTTTAATATCTTGCTGAATTTAAACAGTTTACGTCTTGTGAGGTTTACAAGATTACCTTATTTGTTTTCACTCATGTAATCAGACCAGATTTACTGTTTGAGAGAAAGTGTTTTTACCTTCTGTCAGACAGCTTCTTAAGAAAAACAGCAGTAATGACCCCAGACGCACGGCCAACTCTAGACTGTGATGTGGTTGTTGTTGACACTTCTGAACAGCCAAACAAGTTTTTACTGTGGTGCAAAAGCTGGTCAGGTGGGTTGTATCGGTTCATTGTGGCTTAATCCTTAAAGCAGGAGGAATTTGTTGCCAGCAAGTGGCTGGATTCACGTGTACACTGTGGCTTAAATGTGGCTTTAAAAGATTGTTACTTGAGATCTGTGTTTATATTTGGACCAACGGATTTGTGTGGAATAATACAACTGTTTTCTGGTTCAAGGACGGACAGTTTGACTTTATTATGGCCTGTCCCACGTTGCTTCTTCACTCCTTCGTTCGGGGGGTTTCCGTTCAAGCACTTCTGACAGCAAATAATCTTGTTTCTCAGACAGATTAAGACGAATGGGCTGCCTAACGTGGTGCACCTGAAAACATGAGTTGACATATGAATAACAGATGGATAGCATTATGTAACTGGCCAATCAGGTAAGAGGAAAAAACAATGTTCCTCATTAGGAGGCTAAAGTTACCCAGGTAATTACAGGCAAACATCGTCAGATCATCTCCTTTAAAGATAGGAGAAAAGAAGGCTGGGGTTGTCAGATTACAGCATCAGTCTTTGTTCATATCTGCCCAGAAAACAAGACCTTTTTAAAGTAAACTCAAAAGAAAGCAACTCACAACTTCTTATTGGGTAGGTAGTAAAACACAGTTTTACTTAAAAAAATGTTCATTTTATGGTTCAGTGTTGTTTTTTATGCAGTCTAACTCACACTCTCGGAGTGTTTACCTCCCTGTTGTCGTAATTCATATTTCTGGCACCTGAGAGAAGCAAAGGATGTAACTATATTTTTCCTGGCTAAAGCTTCAAGAGGAGATCGCTTTCATTTCTTTATGTAACACCTTGTATTTGCCATAATGTATGGTAATTTAAGAAGGCCTTCATAGTTATTGTTTGCTTTAGACATAGAATCTGTGGCACGCTGAACTGATAGGCCACGCAAGGAGGAATAATATAATATATGGAAGCTATTTTTTGTTCGTTTTATTTGATAAGTCTTCTTTTCTGTTCCAGGTGCCTGTGGATGACTCTGTGGGTTTGCTAACTGAGCCCCAGGTGGCCATGTTCTGCGGGAAGCTCAACATGCACATCAATGTCCAGACTGGGAAATGGGAGTCTGACCCCTCGGGCACCAAGAGCTGCATTGGCACCAAGGAGGGCATCCTGCAGTACTGCCAGGAGGTATGGCAACAGAGGGAGACAGCCGCACAGAATTACTAAGGAACAGACAGACAAAGCAGTGAAATCTTACTTTGTTTTTTTTTTTTAATCAGGTGTACCCAGAGCTGCAGATCACAAATGTAGTCGAGGCCAACCAGCCCACCAGCATTCCAAATTGGTGCAAGAGGGGCCACAAGCAGTGCCGCAGCCACACGCACATTGTGGTGCCGTACCGCTGTCTGGGTAGGCAGTTGTCATGTTATGAGTGTGGATGGATTAAGTTTGAACGGCTAAATGCAAAGGGTAAATTCACGCCTGCACTTGCAGTTGGGGAGTTTGTGAGCGACGCCCTGCTTGTTCCCGACAAGTGTAAGTTCCTGCACCAGGAGAGGATGGATCAGTGTGAGAGCCACCTGCACTGGCACACCGTGGCCAAAGAGGTGAGGACGAACGCCGAACAACCACTCTTTATCAGCCTCACGCTGCCTGTTGCCACCTCAGTTTTACTGTATCTGTTAATGACTTTCATGCCCACGTTTGTCTTTCCTGATTGCTCTTGTTAAATGACTCAAAACTCATTATGTATTTTTCACTCTACTCATATCTCCTGTAAACTGCCTCTGCCGTTTTCTTCTTTTATGTGTTCCTTTTATTCGTTTTTTTTCACTGCCTTCATTTCACAAAGGCAGTTTTCTGTCATATAGTGATTCATTTAACTGATGCAGGCATGAAAAAATAATGCATCAGACTTCAAGCTTCACCACAACGACCAGTCGGAATGATTAAATGCTTTTGAAAGCTGTTTATATGCAAATCACTGATGTGATGATCAATGGCTTTTTCTTTCCCTTTTTTATTTTTAAATTAGTCTTGTGGAGATCGCTCCATGAATCTCCACGACTACGGGATGCTGTTGCCATGCGGCATCGACCGTTTCCGAGGGGTGGAGTTTGTGTGCTGTCCTGCCGAGGCGGAGCGCGTGTCAGACAGCGCCGAACTGGAAGAGGAGGAGTCTGACGTCTGGTGGGGCGGAGCTGATGCTGAATACACCGACAACAGGTATCGGCTTTTGCACACAGTTATCTCCGACTACACACACACACACACCTGTGGATGCAAAGACTGAAGCAGCCGCTCTTGCGTTTGCAGCATGACCCGCCCAGCAGACACAGAACCAGCCATCACCGAGGACGATGAAGACGAGGACGAAGAGGAGGAGGCCTTCGAGAGGGACGAGAACGGAGATGGCGATGAAGAAGATGACGAGGAAGAGGACGACGATGTGATCGACGAGCGGGACAGCGACGAGCGAAACACTAACATCGCCATGACGACCACCACCACCACTACCACTGAATCGGTGGAGGAAGTCGTGCGAGGTAAAAACACTTCGATCCCTTTTCCAGCCGTGTCTCATTTCTGCTCGTCAGTCTCCAGTCAACTTCAGCGCTGCACTTTGACGTTTAATTCAAATCTACTTGTTGTGCACATGACCTCAGCGGTGTGTTGGGCTCAGGCGGAGTCGGGCCCGTGCCACGCCATGCTGCAGCGTTGGTACTTCGTGCCTGAGAAGGGCCGCTGCGCTCCCTTCTTATTCGGGGGCTGTGCGGGCAACAGGAATAACTTTGAGTCGGAGGAGTACTGCCTTGCTGTCTGTAGCAGCTCGTGTAAGTCCCTGGACCGGAGCCAGACCCTGACGTGTCCATCTACCCAGCCTGATTCCTGTCCTCAGGCACCTGCTGAATGTTTATCGTCTCATTACTTTCTGTCTCTTGAAGTCTGATTGCCCCTTAACCACTCAGATCCCTGATAACTGCATTCAGCTGTGCACATTCCAGTCTTGTGTGGAGCATGACAGCCTCAAAATCCTCCATCTCGTTTAAACAGCACATTTGTGCTTTTATACTTTCAAATGGAGGAGAAGTATGAAGAAGTGCCTTCAGTTTCACATTCACTTTCTGGATGTCTTGGTCCAGTACCGCAGGTTATTGAGACCTCGTGCTTTCAAAGGCTGGAACATCTGATCCGAATCGCTTTCATACTCTGCAGACATTCAGTAAATGAGGTGGGGTTTTTTTTTTTACAACAAATGGTGTGACAGAAAGCAAACAAAATGTTTTTGGATGGTTAATACAATGCAAAGTATCACATATAAGTCATTAAAGGAAGATCATTTGTATTGTGCTTTTTTATTTTATCATCAGCAGAAGAAAAGATCCAAACAACCTCTAATCTGTTTGCAGAAGATGAGACTGATTTCAGTTTTATTTTGCTTCAGGGTGAACTAATTAATACCTATAAGCAGCTTCATGTTCAGCCAACAAACATGAGAATAGTAGCAATTATCTCATCCAGCCTCCTCTATTTTATTTTATTTTATTTTTTCAAAACGTTCGGCACACAAGTGTCGATTGTGGACTATTTTCAGCCATTGATTAGTGAGTGTTTGAGCCAAGCAGAATTATAAATAATCTGTTGTTATGACGTAAAATGCAGCATCTGTGTTTACTGTAATAAATAACTCATCAAACAGTGCAGCAGTAAGCTGGAGAGTGTAAAATCTATTATGCCACCAGTCTTATTTTTAACGTTTTCCAAGGCGCATCAGTTTGGTCGGTGATGTTTGAACTCAGGACTAAAAAGCCAAAGGTCCCTCAAAGAAACATGTCGTGACAGATTCACAGACAGTAGCTTATCTCAAATCATTGCCTCATTTCTAAGCAGAAATACTAACCGATGCTTCTTGCAGCATGAAGACGAAGCAGCGTCAGTTCTGACCTCCGTCTGTCAGCATGTGTTTCTGTTCACGTGCGTCTGCATGCTTTGCTCTGTGGCTCGCAGGTCTCATGTCTGCCTCTGCAGCTGTGAGTCTATCAGTGTGTTAAACACGCCTGAACCGTCCCGGTGTGTTCATGTGAAGCGGAGGGGGAACTCTTTTAAAGGACTGACAGGTCAGTCCGCTTGTTCCCTCCAGGAGACCTCCTCGGCGGTGTGGTCTACCCTGATCCTGACTCAGCACGGCGCAGCTTATCTCCAGAATCCCACATTAAACAACGAGCACAGATGGACGCATGTCTCGCTTATTTTGGAAAACTTTTCACCGTTTGTCCTCTGATAACCTGTGTGCCTTTTTATATGTGCACATTTGAAAACACTTTTCCTTTTATGTCTAACCTCTTTTATGTGATTAACCCATTGGTTTATCACAGAGCTCTGAGGAATGCATTGTGTTTAACTCGGACAGATGTCACTGTTTTTCTTGCATTGATTTTTTTTTTTTTTTTTGGGCCTCCTTTCAAGTTGTCACGCTCTGTAGCCTTTCTGGTTCAGGACATTCTGCTCTGTATTTTGTAACCCCCCTAGTACCCACCGTAGCCCCCAGCCCTCCAGATGCTGTGGACCAGTACCTCGAATCTCCAGGAGATGACAACGAACACACAGATTTCAGGAGGGCTAAAGAAAGCCTCGAGGCCAAACATCGTGAAAAGATGTCCCAGGCACGTGTCTCCTAGAATGTTTATCGTTATTAGAGCCTCATTAGGCAGTATAAAAGGATTTTTTTATTAATGTAACTGTGCTAATGTTCAGGTGATGAGGGAGTGGGAGGAGGCGGAGAGACAGTCCAAGAATCTTCCTCGTGCTGACAAAAAAGCCGTCATCCAGGTATAGCTCACCAACCTTCTGCTGTAAATAAATGATCAGAATCATTCAACAGCTTTGGAAGTGTGTCTTAATGCCTCAGTAAAATTAAATTGGCAGTATCCTAAGAGAAAAGTAAAGCAAATCAGTCCTGTGTTGTTTCTTTTAAACTGTTTTTCGTTTTAAACGTGTATTTTCTTGTATCGTCTCAACTCAGCACTTCCAGGAGAAGGTGGAGGCGCTGGAGCAGGAGGCGGCAGAGGAGCGACAGCAGCTGGTGGAGACCCACATGGCCCGGGTGGAAGCTCTGCTCAACAGCCGCCGACGCCTGGCTCTGGAAAATTACCTCAGCGCTCTGCAGGCCAGCCCCCCACGGGTACGAACACATCCTCGCATGTGTCTGTGCACACACACTTCTGCACGTTTTATGAGAGAAGGAAGATTTAGGGAGGATTCAAGTACTATTTAACGTTTGTGTCACCGCCAGCCCCGACAGGTGCTGAGCCTGCTGAAGAAGTACGTCCGTGCAGAACAGAAGGACAGGCAGCACACGCTGAAACACTACGAGCACGTTCGCACAGTCGACCCTAAAAAGGCTGCGCAGATCCGACCCCAGGTGCTGAAGTGTCAAAAGCTTTCACTTCTTATTTGATTAGAGCAGTTTTGTGTTACAATCGATTTATTGAAAGTAGAATTTAAAACCTAACCTTCTGTATTGGCCTTAAGGTTCTGACCCACCTTCGTGTGATCGATGAGAGGATGAATCAGTCGGTAGGTCTGCTCTACAAGGTGCCGAGTGTGGCTAATGAGATCCAGAAACAAGTCGGTAAGTTTTCATTACAAGCAGAGATGGGAGGCTAGTTGGAGTCAGTAATCAGTGTGTTACTTGCAGCAGAAAGCGAGCAGCTGTGTATACAGCTCTTCAGAACTGTTGTGGTGCCCGTCTTTTTTAAAATCAGCATTTGGTTTCATGTAATCTCAATCTGAAAAACAAGCGATAGACATGTGTCCTCAGTTTTTACGTCTAAATGTAGAGCAGTAAGCCAAATTTTCAAAGGTTTAATTACAAGATTACAGTACAGTCTGTATGAGGATCAGGATGTTGGTTTCATGGAAAAACACAAACAAGTTTGACTTGATTCCAACCTCAGTTGATTGATGACAGGAAACATTAGGATGACCACAATGACACATAGCGATGTGTTGTTCTGCAGAGGAAATGGTGATAAAGGTAACAGTTAGCTAATAATGAAAGTTAAAGCATATTTGACTTGTTGAATGTACCATTAAAATTGTGGCGTGATTACATGAGTAGCTCCTGATGATTCGTTCAGTTGCATAGGTGACAGTCTGGGGAAGAAGATTTTCAGTCAGATGGCAGAAAAAGACGTGGAGGAGAAAGTTACAGGAAGCAGGTGACTCATGATACAGACAGCAGCTACGCAACGTCAGAAAGAAAATACGTGGGAGAGTTTTAGTTTGGAGATCATGTTGAAATCAGATATAAACCTGAAGCTTGTGAAGAAGTTTTGCAGCATGTCTAAAGTTCGCCTATGACTAACGTGTGAATACAACCAAAATCTTCGCTCAGATTGCCTTCGTTAAGCAGGAGTTTTGGGAGGATGTAACCCGGCTTGCCGTTTTTCCTCGCCTCTCGCTCACTCCCACCACATCTCCGCCTCCCGTTCTTCATCGTGCGGCTCTCACTCTCACTTTCTTCCTTTTCTCTGTAGCAATTATAGTGCAGCGGGTTCAGTCCGAGCTGTCTCAGCAAGTCTCCTCCCTGCAGAGCGACGGGCGGGTGAGTCAAACTGCAACCCACACACACACATTCCTGCGGTCTGTATAAATACCTCCGAATGAAATGACACTTGAAGCAAAGTCACGACGCACACAGCAGCTTAGATGCTGACGTGGTTGGAAGGAGTTGCAGTGAGAAACAAAAAAAGACGACATGAACCAATTATTATTACAGAATATTAATAACAGCAGCTCTCGTTAGCTTAAACCCAAAAGTCTGCAGACCTGCATGCACTGTTTTATTGTAGAGTTTGGTCTCATGATGTCAGCGTTTACTGGTTTTAAAGGTGGACACTCACTAGGATTCAGGACGTCCTGAGTAAAGCTCCTCTGTGTTCGCAGGTGGATGGTAGGGTGAGTTATGGGAACGACGCTCTGATGCCAGATCAGACCTACAGCTCTGCTCCTTTGGATCCTGGTCTGGACGGACTGGGCTTCATTCACCCAGAGAGCTTTAACCAGCCAAACACAGAGAACCACGGTAAAACACACACACACACACAATAATACTGTTAGGATTGAGCATGGTGAACCCAGAACACAGACTCATGGTTTAGAAGACTTAAACTAATTTATTAACAAAAAGAAAACAAGAAAGCAAAAAGCTGACATGGCAGCAAAAACTAGACAAGCAACAAGGAGCATGGACGTGGCTTGAAAACTACTGAGGCATGGATGACAAAGAGCAGACTGAAAGGAAAGGAATGAATGACAAAGACCAGATTATATAGGCAGAGGAAGTGGACACAGGTGACTGATTTGTAACTAGAGACAGGTGTAGATGGGCGTGGCAGGCTGAGTGGAGAGCCACGGACTGAGGGCAGGTGATGGTGACAGGGACACGCATGAGAACATGTAACAAAGACAACCAGAACACAAGAGTGACATTAGATAAAATACAGAAAAATAACTCAAATCATTACAAATACAGACACTTGTTCCTAAGATTGCTCTTTCCTGTTAACTGTGAACCCAGCTGGACTGATAATAATTTGGTGTTTTCTTCCTTTTTGCTGCAGTTGAGCCCGTTGATGCTCGTCCTAATCCAGAAAGAGGACTCCCAACACGACCCGGTATGTATCTGAGTTACAAATCTGATCTCATTAGCGCCTCAAAACATCATCGTTCTCACGTTCGCTGTATTTTGAGTGGTGCGAATAATAGTTTAGATACAATACCGTAACAGTAGGCGTTTTTGGCAAGGCTCGCTGTAGGGATCTCTTCACTAAGTCCTCATTTAAAAAAGTCCAACAGCTGTTGGGTGAATTGGTGTTTTATTTTGAATTTGATCATAAATCTGCATTTCCTTCATCTGCCACTGCCACCTAAATTCAGAGAATTTGCAGATGTGTCTCTTTCTTTTTTGCCACAAATGTTACAGAAAGTTAAACTTTCGCTGCCTTCAGAGTCTCTGCTTTAAGTTAAAAAAGAAAAGCCAGAATGTTGATCATTCTGTATCTGCAGTATTTGCCTTTAAACAGTCCTAACTGTTAGTTTAGTGGGACCACATGCTTTATTAGACTCTCTGTTGTGTACACCTGTGGTTCCCAAACCTTTCAGCTCCTGACCTGACTTA
>JAOXNZ010000188.1:15415406-15426510 GCA_028566095.1 Kryptolebias brasiliensis | reverse complement strand
GAACCTACAACCTTCTTGCTGGGAGGCGACAGCTCTAACCACTACGCCGCTGTGCCACCCTCGATGAGAAATCAATTAAAGTTATTTTTTTTTCTTAATAGACAGTTGACAAAACAGCTCATTATTGCCACCTATTAGGCTGGAGTGTAAACTGTAGACCTCAGAGTTGAACTTTATGGTGCGACCATAGACCAGATGTATCTAGACATCTGACCAGAACCTGCAAGTTGAAGCTGGATCAGGATCTGCAGGCTGCAGGCAGGATCATCTTTTTCTTGTTGATTCATATCATTCTTACCCTGATGCTGTATGTTCAAATAGTCTTTTCTCTAATACGTTTAGTCGAAATGAGTTATTTCATGCTGAAAAGAAAGGTCATGACACATGTGCAGGGGAGTAGGCGGGACTTAAGGCACCACAAAAATACAACATGGCAGCTTCCGTAAACCAGATCCTGCTGGCTTCAAATCCAGACAATTGTATACAGTTTATGGGTGCAACTAACCCAAAAGTAACAAATACAAGCAGGTGTTTGTGTCTGCGAGGATAAAAATAAACAAAATAATATTGTTTGTGTTTCTTTACCCCAATCCTTTTTAATGGCGCTAGCCCAGGATGCAGCAAAGATGCTTCAGCTGTTGGAAAATCTTGTACAAATGTTCATTAACAGAGACGCTGCAGCTTGCGTTTCTGTGAGTGTGTGAAAGTCCGATTTGGAGTGCGTGTGTGTGTGTGTGACGTAAATCTAATCAGGGCAAAGCGTTTCACTGACGACTGGCAATTTGTTGGAAACATGCAGAACGGTCCAGTGACTTCATTTGCATGAAAGTGTCATCGACGTCCAAGCAGACACATTTAGAGCAATTACATGAGTGTGTGGTGCCTGCAGATGTTTGTACGCACACAGGTTATGTAAATGATGTGAACACACTCTTTGTACAGTAAATGGTCACCGTCACTGATTAAAAGAACCACACCAGTGCAACGTTTAATTGCAATGGGTAAGTTTTCGAAAACGGTAGTGTGCTAATCAACGAGCCTTATACCAGAAGTCAACATCCGGTGAGTCATGACAGCCTCTTATTTTCAGCACAAAAGCAAGCCGTAACTTTAACACTCTTTCAAATGCAACCACAAAGACAAAGCTTTAGTTTTCTTTATTTCCACTAAATTTATTGTATAAAATTCCTGTTAAGTTTCATTTAAATCTAGCAAGGTTTTTGTAAATGTCGCAATCAGTCAAAAGTTCATAAGATCTTTGACTCACATGTTCTGAACAATGCAACGTGAAAGCTAAAGGTATCCTTCCTTTATGCATTAAAACCTGAAAGGTAACTGATCCTACGGGCATTGTTTGCTCCTGATACCTGCTGGCCACGCAACAATCAGTTTTTATTATCACCATTCAGAACAGCAACAAAAGTCTTCTCTGCCTAAGAATGCAGGGCCTATTGTACAAACAGCCGGAGCAGCTGATACAGTAATCCTGTGGTGTCGATTATCTCAAGATGTAAATACCTGACCGGCGCTTGTATCTGTACACCAGGCTGCTCGCGGAGCCTTTATGAATGTTTGTGTGCGCAAAAGCCCCTCAGGAGACGAAGCCATGTGCGTCATACCACAGATCAGCCTATTATCCACAGCTGAGGGTGGCTGAGGAAGAGGGGGGGTGGTGGTGGGACCCAGAGAGGTGATAGTGAGCCTTACAGGGAGGGTAGATACAGCACAATGACAGTCACAGTCAATGATTGGATGAAATTCAAAGGAATAAAGGCAAGAAGTGGAGGAGATAAGACACAAGTGAAGATCAATGGAGAGGAAAGGGTGAATTAGTGATGTAGTGTTTTTGACCGCTCCAAAAGCAGAGTAACAGGATAAAAAAAATGTCTGGGCCAGCTTTGTTTTCTCTCCTGTATCACCTCATCCTGGCATGCAGCATTTAAAGGAATAAATTAGATGTTTTTAGGTGTGGTTCTGTATAAAGGATATGAACGATTAACATCTCACCTGTTGTGGATAACTCTTTAAACGAAAATCAGTTACGAGAAAAAGAGTTTAATTCTGACCGGACTGACGAGCTAACGGCTAGTCTGAGCGACACCAAGGTCAAAGTGGATTCCTGCCATCTTAAAACAACTTCAGTCTTCAAAGAAAATCATAGCAGTTCATGTTTCTTATAAACCCTTACAGCACAGTTAGTTTGCGTCACATGTTTTATTCAGGCCAGCGGGTCCCAAATATTTCACCTTTTGATCTACAAAATAAAAGCTGCAACGACTCATGACCCCATCTATTGCTGGTTGAATTACACACAAGTGTAATGATCGAGCGTGGCGAACCCAATACGCAGACGCATGGCTTTGAGAAAAATAAAGCTAATTTATGTACAAAAAGAAAACAAAAAGCTGACGTGACATCAAAAAGATGAAATAACAAAAACGAGGAGCAAAAACCATACGAGCATGACCGTGGCGTGGACGAAAACACAAGAGCGTGACATCAGGCAAAAGGAAAGGAATGAACCAGCGAGGAACGAATGAAAAGAGACCGGTTTTTAAAGAAACAGAGGGTGAGTGGGAAATGGGTTACAGCTGGGACATGACGAGCAACAGGTGAGGTGGGCGTGGCAGGCAGACCGATAATAAGAGAGATGAGGGCAGGTGAACAGTGACACGGGAAAACAACAAAGAAAAACACAATACACAAGAACAGAAAAATAACACAGATCAACTAAAATCATGACAAAAAGTTGTTTATAAGACATTTAACAAAGAGCCTCAACAACTATTATTTTATTTTTATCCATTTATGATTATTGTTTTTATCTCTTTGGAACAGTTAAGGCTATACACACTGTTCGCTACCATTAAAAAAAATGATTTTGTTTAGTTCTTCACAAGACCCCCCACTCGATGTTTCTTGAGCTACAGCACGGTCCTAACCCTAACTTTTAAAAGTTTCCCCACAGAAACTGTTTTTCATTTTTTCAGCCTCACATCCAGACGGAAACAGGGTTGGCTTTCAAATGCTTTAAAAATAAAAACAACAAAAAAAAAACTACACCTCAGTGAATTTTGCATTTCACCGTTATTTCATCCATCCATCCATCTTCTACTGCTTATCTTTGGTCGGATCATGAAGACAACAGGTCCAGGAGAAAAACCAAGACATCCCTGTCCCCAGCGGCACTCTCCAGCTTCTGTGTCTACCCTGAGGTCTCTTCCCAGTGGGACATGCCCGAAAAACCTTCAAAGAGAGGTGTCCAGGAGGCATCCTAATCAGATGCTCAAACCACCTCAGCTGACTCCTTTCGATGAGGAGGAGCAGCAGCTCTACTCTGAGCTCCACGCGGATGACGGAGCTCCTCACCTTATCTCTAAGGCTGAGTCCAGCCACCCTACAAAGGAAGCTCATTTCAGCTGCTAGTATCTGATTATTTCAGCAGAAATGTTTTTTGATTTTCCTGCTGGAAGTGCTCCAGGCTGCATTGGAAGTGCTACTGCTAAGAACCCTTAGCAAACTACCATAGCATTCTGTGTGTAGTGTGAAATTGACAAGGATGTAAAGGTTTATAAATTAGCATTTGCATAAACTGCTATGAGATTTTAACAGTCCATTTTGGTCTTTCTTTGGCCTTAGATCAACCAGCGGTTGTCATACATGTAAAAACACACACGGTACATTTGTTTACTCCACCGTCATTTATTCACAGACAAGATAGGTAACAAGTAAGTGACAAGGCAGCAGTCCAGATGGGAAGAAAGTTGCAAGTTTTATCCCTGCAGGTGGTTGTGCATCTTGTGCTCCTAATCTTGTCCATATGGCTTCTCAGCTGAACCCTTAAAGCCAGATAACAGTCCTCAACTCACCAGAGGCAGCTGAGAAAGGGAAAAATCCACACGTAAACATGCTAAATTTGTAGCTGTATTCACTAAAGAAGTGACCATCCAGGAATGCACTGCCAGTTACCTCTTGGATTAGTTCACCTGGTTTGAACTGCCCATTTTTCAACTTCAGATGTATTCAATTATAACCCACTTTCCTCGTTTCCTAGTTTCCTAATTTCGTGCGCCTGACTTTCTGCAGCTGTTTCTTCAGCGCAGATGGGGCAAGAGGTTGAGCAAAAAGGTACAGTGTGTTTTTTATTCAGTGGTGTGCAGTTTGAACCCGTCAGAGAAAAGAACAGCTAAACGAGGATTAAAGGACCTAAGCTGGGTGAAGGAAGGCGTCATAAAATGACGGTGAGGACATCTGTGTGTTTGCCAGCTCCCAACATGTGAGTGCAAGAGCTTTGAGATGAAAGAAGGGAGGGCAGGGCTGGCTTGCTTTCCTTTGCACCAAAGCCAAAAAAGGACATTGTGGTGGATGTCAAAGGGTCAGCCAACGGAGCTTGTAGGCATTGCTGCTTCTGTTTGTGTCTGTGGGTCTTGTGTGCATCTGCTGGTAAAATATCTTCTGGACTACTGAACAGATTTTAAAGAAACTCTCAGAAAGTAATTATTGGCTGTACATCTACAGCCGATTAACTTTAAGATGGCCACCACAGCTAATCGACCTTAGTCAACCCAAAAATGACTATGACTCAGTCAGCCGTTTTACTGATATTAAGCTAAAATGTGTAGTGGTAGCAGATGAAAATCCTCCCCAGCACAGACTTTGAGCTCTAACAGATCCCTCAGGATCTTTCGATATTGCGTCAGCACGTTTTGAGTCTGAACTTCTTAATGAAGTATTTGCAGAGGTGCAGGTAAGTTTGGCAAATCCTACACACTTAGAGACTTCTGCACATTTGCATTAATCTCTAAAGAACTTTGATGGCACGTTGTACTGCTCTCCCACCCATGTACCGATGTCTCGTCTTAACTTCTAAATGTGTGTATTTAAAAAGCTCCTCTAAAGTATCAGCTCCATACAAAATAATACCAACTGTGTGTGTTCATGCCACAGCAGCCTTTTGATTTGATCTTTTGGTATACAGGCTAAAACACACAAGCCATGTTTTATTAACCCATCATCCATCCTGACCTTTCTGCTGTTACTGTTGCTTCTACCTCTTTAACTACTAAACACTGTTTTTTTTTTCTCTTTTTATTTGTTTAAAGGACCATCTCACAATAACACATAGTTATCCGACAATGAAATCAGACTTGTTTGTTTGTAATTTAATTGCTGGGGAGCAGTATTATGTATCGCTGTTTGTTTAAACCAAGAATAATCCTTGAGTTAATTACTGTCATTGGTAATTGAAGCAGCTAAATAGAAATCTGTTGTCTTGGACTCAACACGAGTCTTTTGTCCTCAGCCTCTTCCTCGAGATCAATTTTGCAGTCACTGCACACACACACACACACACACACACACACACATACACACAACCACAGCATGGTACTCTGTTCGCCTCTCTTTCCCTGTAAGCCAGTGACTCTCATGTGCCAGAACAACAAATCCAGTAATTTCCTGTCGAGTTGCAAGAATGTGGGATCACTCAGTTCTTCGAGTTCTTTTTTTTCAAATTTAATTTTGTTGTGCTGAACTCACTTTGATTTCTGTGATTTAAGGGCTCAAACAGAACATACTGAGAGGGAAATCTGAAAAACACAGCGCACTGAAAACACCAGCACATGTGTGAAGATGGCTTTTTTTTTTTTTAAATGTTGGCTTGCTTGTACGACCCTGCGAGACTTTGTCTTGGGTTGACTCTCGGCTTTATGAGTTGGGCGCTAATCTAAGAAGTAAAAATACACTTTGATTGTAAAATGACATACTGCAGGGCTACAAAGTTCAGACAGACAGAGGACATGAATGATGATGAAGCCCAGAGTTCATAAATTCTATATTCGATGGGAAAATTACTATATTTTGACTCCTATGGCTGGCTGGACGTTACTTCATTTCTCCATTTTTCTGCACCCCAATATACTACATGATCTCACAAAACTTACTTTATTAATCCCTAAACACCAATATGCTTTCATGCGGACGTCAAAAAGCATACATGCATTTTAGTCATATATCTGGCAACTACTACTAAGCTACTAAGATCATAACAACTTACATGAGAACAATAACAACAACAAGAAGCGATCAAACTATTCATTGTCATCTTAAACCAATAAAACAACAAGAAAAACAGGAACACAGTGCAAGGCATGCTGGGAATCTTTATTTAACTACTCCCCAACATGACTGCTGGAAAAGCCACTACCTCCTATTTCTACATAAATAATCAGGTTTTGCTAAATTGACAGCTGTGTAAAAGTTCATGAATAAAACTTTTGAATTTTTTAAGACTGGAGTTGTTTTATGATGCCCCCCCCAGACACACACACACCTGTCAGAATTCAACTCTTACTTCTTCAAACTGAGGTTGTTCAATGAGCCATCTACAACAGGTAAGATATTCATTGTTCAACAGTTATACAAAATCCCACAGCAAAAGATCTGAACTATTGATTTCTAAGACTGAGCCATAAAACGATCAGTTCTTCCTTTTTAGTTTTAACTAAAGGCAAGCTCCCATAAAGAAAATAGTTGTGTTTTAGTGCAACTTGTTTAAAAGTTGGAATCATTGCCTAGTAAAAGGTCAACCATCTTACCAAGTTTGTGATTTTATTTTCTCCTTTCAGTTTTAAACATTAAAGCATGAATAAAATATTCTAAGCAAACCTTTTGCTCTCTCGTTCGACCTAAAGACTGGCACATGCACTTTTTGTGTCCACTTTCAGACTCAGAAACAGTCTGACATCCAAACAGCCGGCAGGCTTCAGAGCTGGTCTCTGTTTGGATGTTTGGCTCTGCGTTTCGTTCGGTTGCCATGGCTGTTGTGAGATAAAAGCAACCAAAAGATAATTTGACACAGTTCCCTCTCTGTTCTCTGTCCAACTTGACCTGCCCTCCTCACCCAACACCCGACCACCCACTTTAATGATTAACCCAAGATAAGCTTCAGCACAAAGCCCCCTCTCTTATGCCCTCATTGCTTTCCCCCTCCCACAAGCTTTCTTTCTTCCTCCACTTTCTGGAAGTGTCTGTAAATGTCAGACACTTGGGGCAGGAAAATGTTTAAGATGTCAGCAAAATAAGCCCATTCAGCCTCAATCCATGGCTGAACCTAAAACAACATTTAGCTGCAGCTGCAGAAAAAGTGCAGTCCAACTCCAAATTAGCATAGGATTGTCTTTAGCAGGCATTAGGACAAAAATGTAATTAAAATAGATGGTTTTATCTTAGTACTCCGGTTTCCTCCCACAGACCAAAAACATGCATGTTAGGTTAATTGGAAACTCTTAAAATGGTCCCTAGGTGTGAGTGAGAGAGTGAATGGTTGTTTGTCTCGTTTGTCTCTATGTGTCCCTGTGATGGACTTGTGACCTGTCCAGGGTGTCCCCCGCCTCTCACACAGTGACTGCTGGAGATAGGCACCAGCTCCCCGCGACCCGGAATGGAAAAAGTGGGTAAAGAAAATGGATGGATGGATGGTTTTATTATAGTGAAGCTCCTACTACCTAAATGACGTCAGGAGGAAAATACGCAGCCATCTAAAAGAGTTTTCCTCCTCTTTTTTTTTTTTGTGATATTCATTCCTCCCACGGTGTGAGCCAAATATCATTATCTCAGTTTGATACTCCTTGTGTATAATTAGTGTCGTGCACATGTGGTGGCATTCCTGCAGCGTTAATGATGCTCTGCAGGTTTTAAGACGAAGGTGGTGAGTGGAAATTTAAATATACCCTGGATATAGGGGTCAGGTGGGTGGCTGAATGCCTCAAAATGGCTTTTTTATGTTAATTTCTAGCAAGATTTTGAGTCCTTTCTCAGTGTTCCTCTAAGTTTATTCTTCTTTCAAATCAGGACTGTTCTCTCAGAGATATTAGACTCACTGTCACTTCCCTTCCCCTTCTTCACTCCCTCCTCCTCCTCCTCCTTCATTGGAGTGACCGTTGGAGCTGACTGCTTGGTCAAAAGGAGGAAAAGGCAATGATGTCAGCAGACTGCGTCAATTTCTCAGGGGCACATTTGCCCCCCTCTCCTCTTACCCAAACCGAAGCCTTCGATTTACATCAGCGCTAATCAAATCTTCACCATCGATGTTGCATTTTTATGCATGCGCGTCAATTTCCTCCTCCTGTTTGATTTGCAGAGAGGCAGAGAGACATGGCTGTTGTGCACATGTTGGGCTAAACAGATGCAGACAGATGCAAACAATGGGCAGCCTCACACACACGCAGTGCACGGGGAAAGCAGTGTGTAACCTTAAAGTTGATCATCAGAGGGTTTTTCCCCTCTTATTTGATCACTGAATCCTTTCAGTTGTGTCTGAATGAATCCATCATGGTCTCCCTTTGGGTTGTGACGTTTTGGAGGAAATAAAACAACAGATTTCTTCGGTTTTCTGTGTTTCGGTGCACGTTTCCTGTTACAGAGTCACAAAGTCGTGTGTTCCTGCGTGCCCGGTCTTTCAGTGAAATGAGTCATCTGTGGTTTGCATTTATATTTGACTGCATCACAGAGTGGCACAAACACTGAGCTCAGAGCAACAGCACAAGTTTGGTTTCAAAGTTGGTAGAGGATCAGGGTGGAGGGAAATGCGTCAACAAGTTATTAAAGTTTGTTGGTTCCACAAATCTGACGCTGACGCTTTGTCTGATTATGAAAATGCTGTGCAGATTTACAACTTCAGAAGGGAGTTTATTTCCCAGAGCAAATGTGAGGCTGTTAATGTGCTGAATTTATTCATGTCAAACTTGTGAAAATTTATCCTGAGCTGCAACTGAAAAAGGATCTTCTTTTATAATAATCAGATATTTCGAAAACTGAGTCCAAGAGTCATCCAGGTTTGAAAAAATGTTGGATTCACTCTTCCTGCAAGACAACTCAGAATCACCTGTTACTGGAAATTGTTTTGTTGATAGATCACCTTTCCCTAAATCTATGACCTCAGAACATACTGAGCACTAAACCTGTGTTTAAAAAGCATCAAAGCATCACACTTAGCTTTACTATACTCTTCTAGATACGTCTAAGAGGCCCTGTTGTCACATTTCACCACCCTGCTCTGTATGCAAACAAACATGCAGCCTCTTACGTGGCCTGCGCACATACCTCAGGCCCTGACTATTACTCTAAATACTTTTTAAACTGCTATTTCTTTTGTCACCATTTGAAAAAATTATATTTTTGTCCACATGAACGACAAAACAGCTGAAAAACCCATGCCACGCCAGTAGGTGGCGATAACGTTCACATTAGTGACATCAAATTACAGAAAGAGAACATTCTCGGTATGCATCTAAAGATTTTCCCAAAACATTTGAAGCCTGTTTTTATTTTTTGTTGCTGTTTGTTTTTAACACCATTTGCGCAACAGATGTAGAAACTGCAACAATGGCGCCATTTTTGTTGCTTTTAGTGCAAAACGCAATAGTTGTCACGCACAAAGTAGATAATAAGTCATAATTTCTTAAAAGCTCCATTTGTTAATGGTGTGTTCAATTTGTTGCTTAAAAGTCTAAAGTTTGGAGTTCTTATTGGTAAAAATTAACTGGAAGTCAAAATTCTGACTTTGAAAGTTTTTTCCCCATTTATGACTTCAAAATCTAATATGGCTGCCTTGTACACAAAAAGCTGTGATAACTGCAGTAATAAACCTTATATTTTTACTTCAGTGAAGATCTATTTTAGTATATAGGTCACATAAATATTACTTTCTAACCTCTATTAACGAACACGCAGTCACAGAGTTTGAATGCATAAGAGCAGCAAAATTTTGTTATTGCCTTGAATTGCTGATAGTTAGCACAACAATGCACAAATCCAAATGTTTTTTTTGGCTTATTATAGGACACGGAAATGTCATTTCCGGATCCAAGGTAAATAAATCGCAGCACAAGTCTTCACGGACACTTCAGAAATGCTGTTTGCATGTGAATGTGAGGTACAAACTAAGCACAAAAAGGTTGTTTTGCAAAATATTCATGTTAGCGCATGCAGGGCTTAGATATCTTGGTTTCAGAGCCTGACATGGTCAAACATAAAAAGCACCATCTGCAGCCACACGGTCACTTTAATGTCCTCTCTCTCTTTTTCTTTTTTTCTTGTGTAGCCTAATCTAAAACAATGAGTTATTAATGCCTCAGATAATGGATTAGCTGATCCATACTCTCAAGAACATCGCACACTGATGGTGCTAAACATTTGATGACACTTATTTCAGAATCCTGCAAAGGAAAAGAAAACATTTCCAACTGTTTTAAGATCTCGTTTGTAAAAACTCTGTTTTAATAGGGTGAAAACTTGAATGCACTTTGTTACCATAAAGGGCAGAATTCCAGCCAGATGACAGTTTTCTCCTCTGATCGTCATTGGGCTCCCTCAGCATCTGCTAAGGTTTGACTCTGAGCCTGCTGAAGCAGCCCTGCAGAAGTGAGCTGGAGGGAAAGTGGAGTGTGAGGTAACCCATTAGCTGGTTAGAGCTGTCAGAGGGGCTGTGACCGCACACACAAAGCGTTTGTGGTGCATTTACGTCAGACAGCAGCTGTGGTTCATCCCTCCTCCCCTCAATGCTATGACGGTTAGCCAGACGGGTTTTAAGAGTGGGAAAGAAAAACAGGGCACAGAGCCGCGTTGTTTGCAGACATGGTGATACGCTCGACAATGCAGCCACACACACAAATGAGATTTAAATGGTTGCTCATGGCATTTTCGGAGAGGTGCCAAAGAAAGACTGACACACACATAAAACTTCCATATGTAATCTGCATCTGCTATAATCCCGCTTGGCATTTAGATGCACACAGCAGAGTGATTATAACAGGTGTCATGTCATATTTAAAACAGGATTAGACTGGCTTCAGCTTGCATGTGTGCAGCAGCAAATGTCTGCACAAGGGTGTGAAATCACCCGGCTGCAGACTCATAAATGGTGTTTATTGCTTTAATTAGGGAGTGTACGATGTGACGTCTGCTAAGTGCATTTCTGCTTCCAACTTTTAATTGGTGGAAACTTGAGAAAATAATAAAAAGGAGAATAAAACAGAGTGTGCTGGAGCTGCTAAAGGTCAAAGGTTTTAAAAAAGAAAAAGAATCAGGAATCAACAAATCAGTT
>JAOXNZ010000188.1:15365913-15387341 GCA_028566095.1 Kryptolebias brasiliensis | reverse complement strand
ATATAAAATGGAAACTCTTTCTGCACTTTTTCAAATGACAAGTATGAACTTTATGATTTTTAAAAAAAAAACAAAAAACAAAAAACTACTCCTTAAACAGAATAATGCTTTCTTGGCACAAAATATTTCAAAGCCAGCTCATCGTTAAAAGATTTTATGTCTACAGTCAATTTCTTTTTCTCTTTCTTAAAAGACGTGTCCTCAGTCTGGTTCTCTTAGCCAACTAAGCTGTAAAATACAACTTAAGGACTGTTTTTGTAGTTTAGATTCAGATGTTCAGGATGTTTAATTTAGACGCCCCCAGTCTCTGCTGGACGAGCCGAACCCCAACAGTCCAGCGAACAGTCAAGCAGCTCAGCTGTACCAGGAGAACAAACGGGAGTACGAGAAGCGCGTCTCCGCTATAGTCGAACAAAGCTGGAGGGACAGTTGACCGGACACTCCTGAAAGCTGCTCGCTCCATTGTCAAGCTGTGCGCGCTGCAAGTTTTAGTGGAGTAACTCTTAATTTTAAAAAATTTTGATCCCCGTTTTTAATTTCAAGCTTTTATGCACTTTACCTTCAACTTCACCATAGTGGATTTTTATTTCCTCTTTTTGGCCCAGTTTGCTTTTTTTTTGTTTTTTCCTACACATCTTTTCTAGACAGTCAGGGGAAGTGTGTGATTATTGCCTTGGTGTTTTGTCAGTATGGACTAAAAGACCATTACTCAAACCAAAAAAAAAAAAAATCTGGTGTTTTCTCTTGCTGTAGAAACTTCCCATGACCCATTATGTTTGTTTGTCCACAAAGATGCTTCATCAGCGAAGTCATGGGCCCCGTTCTGTTGAGCGGTTGATCTCACGTGTCGATTAATTTTCACAACGCAGTGGAATAATGAGCAGCCTGAGCATTACAGCTAAATCGCACATCTCGACGCTGTGTCCTTTGCTGTGTTGTGAACTGTTACATGCATGACATTGTTTTTCACAATCCCGTTGAGTTCTCATGTATATAGCTAAAGAAAGCTGCAACTGAAATTATGTACAGATTTTGCACTGGTTGTCCCTCATGTCACTTTTTCCAGTACTTGTAAATAAACAAAGTCATCCGTAGGTGGGAATGTCTTTTTTTTTTTTTTTAAAACCAAGCATTGTGTTTAACAGCCATTTCCTGATGTTGATAATAAGAGGAACCATGGATTTGTTTAATTTCTTTGCTTGTATTCTTGGGAACAAATACAAGCTTCATTTCCCCTACAAGTGCTTGTAGGGGAACGATTCACAGATGTTCCTCATTTAAAGTGCTTTAGTTTTGTTTAAAATGTTTAATTCATCTTGGCTTAAACAAAATAATTATGCTGTTTTCTGTGGCGTATTCACAGAACACTACATCATATTTAAGGGTTGCCATCACCACATTGATGATCACTTTTGAAGCCCAAGGGTGATCATTAACTGGGACTCCTGAAGCCTTTTTCTAAACATCACATAATTCACATTTTAGCCCAGGATCTGGTTAGACATTTTAGACTACAGGCACAGTAACCAACCCCTTCAATATTCTGTTCAGAATATTTTGTTTATATTCCCTTAAAAACGGAGTTCCTACAAATCCTACATTGGTGGGAAAAAAAGCTACATGTTCAAATGCAGCAGACTGCCTGAGTCTGCAAATTAAATGATCCCGAACATGACTCACAGACATGCTGACAGAAACAATAGGTTCCACTAGAAATGATTTATTTGTTAAATGAGTAGATATAGTTGAACACGTGACATAGCATGCATGATGGAAACAAAGAGGGAAGTTAAGTGCAAGAACAGCTCCGAAAACGTGCACATGCTCCAGTTTTTACTAGTAATTCTTTATAAACCACATGGAGACGAGTTGTTTCTCTGTTCTGCAGCAGTTACAAAAATAACTATCGATTATAATACTGCTTTGTAACAATATTTTAAATAAAATCCAAAACATAAAATTACATTTATTAATTGCGGTGTCAACCGAGGGAGGCAGAGCGAGCTACCTGTTGTAGGCTCTCTCCTTTTTAGCCCTCTCCAGGGCCTTGTCCATGGTCTTTTCATTCTCACCTCGACACTTGGGGCAGTACCACTTGCCTTTGGGCTTATGATTGAGCCCGACGCAGGAGAAGTGGAACCACTCAATGGGGCACTCGTCATTATCACAGCCGATCATCTCGCCGTAGGACACCTGCTCACACAGACAGTACGTCGGCTCGTCTGGATCGATGGGCAGGTCGGGAGGCGACACCTCCCTCTCTGACTTTCCTTTAGATCGTTTCTTCTTCTTGGAAGACGTTTTGGCCCTCTTCTCCCGAGATGCGCCCACTTCCTCTGCGTGATCCAGACCCACATAACATTCCTGACTTTCCCCGTTTTTCTGCCGCCGTGAACGCTTCCCTCCAGCTTTGTCTGCTGCGGCTGAACCCGGCGTGACCTCATCGCGCTTCTTCTCGTGGTGGCCCGACTTCCCCGGGGTGACAGTCGCCGATGAAGAGGACATCAAGGTGGTCGCAGTGGGCGTCGTGGTTGTTGTCTTGGTAACGTGACTTTCTGGGGCGTCTTGAGAGGAGAGGAGGAGCTCCGAATGCCAGTCTATTTGTCGTGTTCGGTTCTCAACCAACTCCACCTGTAACAAAGAGCATGAAGTTTCTGCAGCGTGTTCCAGTTCAGCTGTTTTTATTCAAAACTTTTTGATGAGTTTGTGTAAAAAAAACAAAACAACAACTGTAGGCTCGATCATATATTTCTTAAGATAAAAACAAACACTGCTCTATCTTCATCAGTCGCACAAATTTAGACTTAGAGGTTTTGCCAACGAGCAGCTCCGTTGTGCTCCAACTTACCATTTGACCAGCAATCTGGATCTTTTCATCCCCGAGCTCCTGACTGCGGATCAGCGCCCTCTGAATGGATAACTGAAGCTTGCGCCTCTGAAGTAAGTCGGACTCGTGGCGATACCGTTCATACGCATCGTCAAGCTCCTTCAGAACATCTGAAACACAGTCAACCCCAAACGGTGCCAAATGTCAGCAATAATCCTTGTTTTAACAAATTCTCTTAGCCATTTTATGCACTTCCAGTAGTATAATTTTGAATGCTTTAAGTAATTAGGAATAAAGTTTTTGTGCATTAAGCTGCTGTACCTTGATACTTGGCATCAACTTCCCTCATGAGGGACACGCTCCTCTGCAAGTCAAAAGGTAGAGACTCCACCAGATCCAGATACTCCTCCACATAATTCACAACTACGTGCCCGGGGTCACCATTGGTCGGGTTCAGCATTGCGGGTCCTCCTTAACCCGACACACTCCTCCAACCTGCAAACACTAAAGTGTTAACATTTTCACTGCTGCTGTAAAGCCACCCTCCTCCAGTGATGCATTTTCCATGGTATATCTTTCAAAATAATTTGGGGTAAATAAATGCAACGTCTCCTTACAAGTTGATCCCTGGCTGGTGCTCTACAGAGTAACATTTAATTGTATTTAGCTCGTTAGCCGGCTGTAAACGAGAGCATGTTCGTTTTGTGACACAGTTACGCCTACACCGAACAGTCACCCCAGTCTTCTACACCGTAAATAACAAACCGAGCCTTTAGAAACGCAACCCGACGGTACACGACCGAACCAGAATTGGGTCAGTTTAAACGGGTTTAGTTCGTGTTCGCTGAACCGTAACTGTTAGCTAAGTTAGCCTGCTAGCTTGCAACGTTACTTAACGAAACGTGGCACAAACGGAGAGAAGATAGAAACAATGCAAATCTGTGGTACGTCGTGTGTAAGCTGTGTGCGTAAGCTCTTACCTCTTGATATATGTATTTCTTTTTTTAAACTGTCTCTCACTCTCGATGCTTTCACTGCTAACGCCTGATTGACTATAACTACAGTAAGCAACACAGGTCGCAAGCTGCTATTGTGCCAGCTGTGCGCATGCGCTGTACTTTCAGAGCGGCAACAACACTGGGAGGATTCTCACCGCTGTTTATCGTATGAATCCTCCCTAGAAAATGTTAAAGAATATTAACCAGTTTGTGACAAAATAACCTTCCTTCAAGTGGAATACGGACTCCTTGTATTATAATAAACTTATAGTGTTCGTGATCAAAGTCAGACAGCTGTTGTTGCAGTTTTTGTATAGAAATATTCACCATGTTTGATGAGCCAACATCGCCATCTTGTGGCAGTCGCCAGCATCGACTTCCTGTCATGATGGACTGGTTAAAACAAGCGTACGATTTACTAATTATATGTAATTAACCCATACTCCCTTGTGAACTTGATGCATTTCCACTTTTTGTACCATCCAGTGACATAATTGAGTATTTGTTTTATTTTTAAGCTTTTTATAATATACTTAAAATAAACATCCGAGTGCATGTTTTTGTTTACCAGATTCAAAGTGCTTTGTTTGACCAGACGGTCCACACTCTGACTTTTATTCACCATGTTAAGAACACATTTAAACGTTTACTGTAATATAGCTTTATACTGGAAGTTAGATTTTCAGGCTTCAAACAGCTTCCTGAAGGCCGAACCGATCTCCTGGATCATATCTGAGGTGGTGGTGGACCTGCCGTGTCGCTGAAATGCTTGACTGTTGCACTGTCTGGTAAGTGAACAGGCACCGAATGCTGCAACCACAGATGGATTCATACTGAAAGAAGGGAAAAGTTAGGTATTAGGAAACACAGACTCTACAGTTATTAGATACAAATCTATCTGCTGCTTTTTTTTTTATTTAGCTTTTTCACAATGATCAATCATGATGTTATATCTGCCTCTGTGTGTATGGGTGTGTGTGTGATTGTTAGCAAAATACTTCATGAACCACTGGATGAATTTAAGTCAAACTCTCAAAAAGTGACAATTGGATGCCCATCTACAACTGAAGTCAACCCAAATCGATAAGGCTGCCACAACCAGCTGAAAATACAAAAATGGCTACAACTCAGTCAGTTCTACAGATATTGAGCTAAAATCTGTTGTGGTAGTAGCTGAGAGCCATCCCCAACACATACCCCAAGCACTAACAGCTTACACAAGGTCTCTGTTTAAAACTTTGGCATATAAGGCGGTGGGCGACATGCCTTCCTTCAAAGAATGCTACTTTCATTGTAATATATATCTTGTCTGATAATATAAAGTTTAAAATTTAATGGAGCCCTCACCTTCTGATCACTCCTGCCGCTGAAGCAGAATGAGCCCAGTGTGCCAGGACTCCCATAGAGCCAGACAGGAGATCACCTTGTCCACCACATCTTCTCCCACTGCCTTCAACACTACACGAGTACACTAAAAAACAGTATCGCACAACATAAAGTCACCAGAAAAAGATGCTTCCCAGACTAAATAAATAAACAATTGGAAATTCATAACATTGAAAATGATCAGCTGGGAGAGTTAAAAACATGCCTGAAGTTGCGTTTGATACCAACCCTTACTGCCGTCTGAAATAAGGTCCTGTTCACCCTTCAGCACCAGAGTGAGGTTGCCCATAGCTCCGCTGAGCTGCATGACGCTGCGTGAATGATCACTGCTGTTCATGGGCTCGTGGTGCTAAAAACAACAGCACGAAAAACCTGCATCAGGGTAAAGAACTGGCATGAAATGTTGACTAACAGAACTCTGCCAAAATAAACCCACCAGCGCCTCAAACAGTCGAGTGAACTCCATGAAGTTAGGTGTGAGGATACCCTTCTGGTACCCCTGGATGACAGATGGCTGTTGTGTAACGAGCCATAATCCATCCTGTTGAAAACGACCAACGCCTGAATGACTCTGCACAAAGAAGCTCATGTGTTCAACGGCTCAAACTGGGTTTTAATCCAACACTTACTGCGTCAA
Organism: Kryptolebias brasiliensis; assembly: GCA_028566095.1. NCBI lineage: Eukaryota > Metazoa > Chordata > Actinopteri > Cyprinodontiformes > Rivulidae > Kryptolebias > Kryptolebias brasiliensis. The sequence continues at coordinate 15,381,493 of JAOXNZ010000188.1, read as the reverse complement.
TAACTATAGGAATATCTCTTGCTTTGGACCTCTCGATCACCTCCTGAAAAAGAGAACGTATTATCCATCTTTTTGTCCAAAACATGTATTACCGTCAGGTGTATTCCATCTCTTTTGAGTGCAGAGATGAGTATCTTCCACATGCCTTGGTTGTTTTCAGTAAAGAGTCTTCTCTGCCCAGGCCAGGTCCCACAACGAGGCTGTGAAGTCTTGGGAGCCACTTCTCGATTTCTTCCACTGCATTTGGACTGTCCCTTCACACACACACACACACACACACACACACACGTCAGAGGTGTTTGGAAAAATCAAAGCAAAAAAATTAATCTGACAAATTGCGTCAGCACCAAACTAACACACAATGATCAGATCGAAAAAAAAAAAAAAATACTACAATATTTCATGTCCTGCTCAAGTGATATTTAATTACTGATCAATGTGGGTTTGTACTTACAGAACAGGGTGCACTATAAGCTCAGGGCTGTATGATTTTATTACAGTCGCAGCATCTTTCGTGCAGAACACGTGAGACAAGTCAGCCCCCTGAAAATAGAAAAAAAAAAAAAAAAGGTGCTGACTTTGACTCAAAGCTGAGCTGTAAAACCTCAGAGTTCAGAATTACACCTCACCACTTTGAGTGCAGAGATGGCAGCAAAATACGGAGCTCCAGTGTAGCTTTATGGAGAGAAATGAAAAAGATTGAGGGCAAATGTTTTCGTGCAATGTCATGTTGTTGTTTTTTTTGCTGTAGTTGCATTTGCAGCATACTCTTGGCATCCTCCGATGATCCCAATACGCCCGTCTTGTCCCTTGTGCTTCTTGGATGTCAGTGGAGGGACGGCGCTCTTCACCAGTGAGAAGATGTCATCGTCCATGGCTCTGTGTGATGAAGAGCCCAAACTATAGTAGCGCTCAAACACTGAGGAAACAAACAGGACAGTTTTAACATCGAAAAAAAAAAAAGATCATTTGACTTAATTTGTGTCAATCCATTTGTAATAAGCAAAGTGTCAAATGTTGGATCAGGATGACATTACAGCCGACTCGTTTCTTTCCCTTTACGCGCTCCACCTCCACGGCACCCGAGACAATACCTAATGGATCTGTGATCAAAGAGTCTTTCTGGGGCGAAGTGCGTCCACGCGCGTGTGACGGGGAGGCGCTGGCGAAGACCGAAGCGCGGGCCCGAGGATCGGCCGCCTTGGCCGCGGAGCCGGGTCTGGCCGAGGAGATGCTGGAGAACATCTGGGCGAGCATCTGGAGCATGTGCAGCTCTCGGGCGTGCTCGGTCTCCCGGCGTCGGTCCTCCACCTGCAGGCGCTGCTCCTCCACGCGGTAAAAATTCTCCTCGGCTTGGGCGCTCTGCTCCAGGAACTGCTCCATCAGTTTCTCCATGGGGAAGTTGGAGCGCCGCTTCCTGGGTCGCTTGGGCGCTCTCGCTGGCAGATTACCGGCTGACTGGCTGCTGTTCTGCGGTCTTGATGTGGTGCCTAAAGGAAAGATGGCAATTTAGAAACTTTTAAAAGCCTCTCATCACTCCAGCAGCAGAGGAAAGTAAAAGATATGGAGAAAGCACTCACTGTTATTGCCAACGGTGACTTTAAGCGGTACAGGGATGGGGACAGTCGGGTATTCCAGCTTGACTTCAGTCTCAGCAGGATAGGGACACTCTCCTGTGCTCTCCACATCCTGAGCATCCTCTCCATCCTCCTCCAGGCCGTCCCCGGCCTCCTCCACTCCCGCCCCGCTCTCCATCATCAGCTCCTGCGCGTCGAGAGCCGGCCGGTTGCTCAAAATCCTCTCCATGATGTCGTAGAACTTGCAGATCTTGTGGTACTGCCCGTTGTTCCGCAGGTTCCCCTCCTTGGCCAACAGGTACTGCCTCTTGAGGCTCTTGATCCGCACCCTGCACTGCTCCGGCGTCCTCTCGAAGCCCATGGCCCCGAGCCTGCGGGAAACGTCGCGGTACACGAAGCTGTTTCGGAAGTTCCCGTCCAGCGCCACCTGGATGTCCTGCTCCCCCCAGATGTTCAACAAGGTCCGCGTCTCTACGTCCGACCACAGGAAGCCCCGCGTCGTGTTGGCTAGCATCCTAGCTGGACCGAACCGGTCTTGTCCCCCAGCCCGAGGAGCTGAATGTTGACACGGCAGAATAATGGAGGAGGTCAGATCCAGAACTGCATCAAAGCGGCGGGACGCAGCTAACCCAAACAACGTCCAGTGGCCATTTTGACACTAGCTCACAGGAAGTCCTTGAAGTGGCGACAAATTTAGCCTTAAACTTTAGGTTCATAACAAAACCGTGTGGAAGCGAACTCTGCGTGTACTAGCCGAACCTTCGCAGTCTCTGTTTATCCCCTCACGTCGTGATAAAAATGCGTAGCTCGGTTTTTTTGGGGACAAACTGAATAGGGGTCAGCTTCCGGAGCGGTTAGCGCAACCTTTGCCTTCATTGAGGGAATTTCCAAACTGACCTCTGATCAGTCCTCTGAGGTTAATTTTTACCGCCCGCCCCGTCGGTGAGGTGTCTGCTGGGTCCTAAAGCCCGCGAACGCTACAGAACAGCGGCTCGTCTAAAAGAAGAGCTAACCCTAATTTAGCCACAACACAGCGGTGATAAAGTAAAATCTCAAATGGTTTCCTTCACGTTACCTTTCTCGTTCAAAAAGATGAGCGTGGCAAGAATCGACAGCGCAACTGTGATCAACGAAAACGAAAGCGGCGTCTGAATCTGTTGCTGAGGCATCGTTGTTTTTGTAAAACTGCTGCCACCGACGGTCAGAGCTTCTCCACGCCTGGAGGACCACCCCCCCTCACCCTGCTCGGCAGAGTCCTTCTTACCTAAACGGGAACTGCGTTTCAACGCCGAAAAGTGCACACAAAAGCTCCTGGTCATGAGGCGTCCTGACCCGGAGTAGCCCAGAAGAGAAGGGTGGTGGTGCGTTCAGAGGCTCCTCGGATAATCTAGTGTCAAAACAAACCAACGCGGTCAATAGCGCGAACCTCGGCTAGCAGACAAACCGGAAGTACTTTCAAATATAGTCGCTTTTGGAATATCGCGACAAAGTTTCTAAAAAGTTTTTATTGTTGTCAATAACGTTAATAATCACTTGTTTTAAGACGCAATAAACAAGTGAGACTTCAAAGTATAAACGAGGGAAACACTTTTTATGATAACTACTAAGAAAATAATGAAGCTACACGGTCATTATTCTAATCTTTACTCGTCAATATATGTTTCATTTAGGTACTGTATTTAGGAAATGGTGAGTATGTCTGAACTGTTTGTTTTATTATTATTTACAAAGGGGAATTTTGCAGAGTTAATTGCTGAAGTTTAAAAACTGCAACTGATCAATTTAGATACGTGGGTCATTTTTGCCCTGCGTTTTGTCTTGTGGGTAAAACTGGCTAGTGCACAGTATTTATTTAACTTAAATGTGCAAATGTGGTTTGTACAACACTATGGTCAACTAGTCAGACGGTCTCAGATGTTTTTGTTCAAGTCACAAAAACAGATGTGATTCTATATCTCTTAGGAACAAGTTACCTGTTCATTTAAGAACCACTCTGAGGCAACGCTGGTAGAGCAACTTACACACTTCCTGTGTAATCATCAACAGTGCAACTGAGATAATAGCAATAATTAATATGTTGGTCACAATAAACATATTATTACTTTGAAAATAAAAAACATGCAGAATGCCATCTAATTCTAACAACAGAAACACATTTGAAAAACAAACAAACAAACAAAAAACATAACTTTTATTAAAACACACACACAAAACAAAGAAACTTACAGAAAACTTAACAAAGCAGAAAAAAAGTATATTTTTATGTTCTGATTTATAAATTGTTGTGGTTTGTATCTTTAGGTTGGTATATAACGGGATTTGCTCAAAGGTCATATTTTGCTACTACTACAACTACTACTAATATAACAACTACTACTACTAATAATAATAAATTGGTTTACAATTTAGGCCGAATTAGACTGTTTAGTATCATTTATTGTAATTATTTATATATTATATTAAATCAATCATACCTAATATGTTAATTTTCATGTTAATATATTAGGCAGTTCACTGAGAAATGATAATCTGTCATTTTGGAAACACAGTTGCACAACACGGTCCTGATTTACAGGAAAACATGTCCCAGTCCAGAGCCTCAAACACTACGCTGACCTTAAAAACTGCAGACCTGTGTCTGAGCCCCCACCAGGCCCGCGGGCCTCACTTGACGGGCGCTTTCGCACGAGGAGCCTGTGAGTCAGAACTCTGGGTGAAGCCTGACCCTCGGTGCAGTTCCTCACCAACTTCCTGTTTGGCGTCGCTGACTTTTTAAAGTTCACGCTCTCGCTCCGGACGGGACAACGAGCTGAACAAGTGCCAGGTCATGTGGCGAAAACGAGCTGCTGGTTCATAAAATGACATTTGGCTCCTAAACTCGCGACTCGGACCGCGTATCTTCTCCTCCTCCGTCGCCGGGGTTGACCAGGACCTCCACCCCCCCCCCCGCGCGGTGCTGTAAGCGGGACTGGAGCTCTTCAACATGCCCGACATGTCGAAGATGAAGAAGCCCGACGTGAAGATAGTCCTGCTGGGCGACATGAACGTGGGGAAGACGTCGCTGCTCCACAGATACATGGAGAGGAGGTTTAAAGACACCGTCAGCACCGTCGGAGGGGCGTTTTACCTCAAACAGTGGGGGCCTTACAACATCTCCATCTGGGACACAGCCGGTAACACCACGTTTTATGGGTTTATTCCTCTTCCTCCGTTTGAATTACCTGTCGGAGCGTGACTCCACCCGAGGCAGTCAGCAGCGTGTGACCTCTGCTAGGAACAACATGAGAAAACTCACACGATCCGCTCCTTTTAGGCCACACAGGAGGCACAAAACAACCCGGCAATGCAACACACCGGGGGCTACATCCTCAAACCAGGGCCTGGCTGTGCATCTAAACTCTTAATGTTTAGGCAAATGGGGGAAAGTTGTTCACCTAGTTTGTTTGGGATCAGGAGTGAGCACACAAACTACTGGTTTTAAATGGTTAATCCTAAATTTAGAGCTCAGTAATAACAGATTGGCATCAATAAAGTAAAATGTAATAGAAAGTTTGTTTTCTGCAGTCTGGTTTGATCAGAGGCTAACGTGAAACTAAAACAGCTCGAGTTTTGGCTTCATAGCAGGATGTCTGAGGACTTTTCTTGGCTCTCTGGGCTTTGCTTCAGAGCCACAAGTTTGTCTGACTAATTTCAGGGCAAAACAAACGAAGTCTTTAAATGTGGGAGAAAGGCAGACTTTGTAACCTTAAAAGTCGCTTTGAGTTTATCATTTGCATTTAAAGCAGCGTGTGAATTCTACACGCGCGGCCAACCAAAATGCACCTCAGGCCCTCAGTTTAAAGCCCTGGTGTGGTGTTATGATTGACATTTGACCTTCCTGTTGTTTTGCTAACAGGACCTATAGATTGAGCTACAAATGTCGAGCCATTCATTGTTTCCTGCGCAGTGGGTCATGGAATCAGCGTGTGCCTCGTCATGTGCTGCATTGCTCAATGTTAGGCCAAAGTGACCCAATCAAAGCACTTTTGCGAAACGCACTCGCATGTTCTGGACCCTAAAGCGGTGGCTCTCAGCTGGTTGGGGACCCAGCGTGGCGCCTTGGGGTCCCAAATCGAGGCAAACGTTCATCTTCTCCAAACCATCCATTTGAAAGGTAGTTATGTTTGCCAAGTTTGGCGATGGACCGAAACGAGCAGCAAGTGGCCACGCTCGAGAGGGAGACGCTGCGCTTCCCTTTAGGCTCGGTTAGCTCAAAACCAAAACGCTTCAGTAGCTTCAGCGTTTTTTTTTGTTTTTAAACAGACTCGGTGCTTTCACACACAAACGTGAAATAAAGTGAAAATACGTTTCAAAAGGACTCAAAATGTCCTTTAGCTGAGTACCTACCCAGTGAATATTTAACATTGTCTTACTCAGGCAATCAGAGGGTTGCTTTTTGCCCAGGCAAAGGCCCGCAACCCACCAGTTGAGAATCACTTTCCTTTAAAGTTTTTTTTGTTCCTAACTCCCTGCTGTGTGCCTTCAAAGTGACGACCCCTGAAATATCACGTATCTGCTCTGGTAGAGAGACTTTAAAATGGCTTTAAGTGTTTGGACTTAGTTGAAAAAGTGCATTCAGTTGAATTATGATCTAACCTGGAGTGCTGGTTATGAAATGAGGATATGAATGGTCAGCATTTATCTGCTTTAAAAAAATAATTATATATATATTTATTTAATTAAAATGGTTTGGAATATCTGTGGCTGTGTGAGTCAGGAGGTGCTCTTTCTTTACCCTGTTGGAACGTTAAAAACTCTAAATTTCTGTCCTTTTTCCTTCTGAGTGGCCACGCTCTTCAGGCTTTCCCAGGGTCTGTAAGAAGTTTTCTGTCTGGTTTCTGTACCTGACCGTGGCAGCATGTTGTGCAACGTGTGCCTAGAAATGAGGAAAGTGGCCAAACGAAGGACGAAAGAAGAAGTTTCAGGCCTGAACAGTATCTGCAGCGGATCAACCGTGTCTGAAAGGAACGGCTTTAAGAAAACAATCCAACGCACAACCTGAGAAAACGCACCGTCCTTTAGCTGATCAGCAGCTGTTTGTCAAGTTTCCAGCTAACTGGGAATCATCTTGTTTGTTGTTGTTGTTGTTTTTATGCCAGAATGATAAGTAGCTAAACGGGCAAAAACACCCTTTAAAAAGGACTGGGCACGGGACTGAAAATGAGTGAAATAGTCAGGCTTTTCACAAATATCACTTATAAATGACCTTTCATACAGCTCGTTCCTATGATGACTGTTTACCTGCCGTCTAAAGTATTAATAATTAATTATAGTAATAATTAGACAGCACAAAAAGCAAACAGGCAGTCACTCTTATTGGGGGTTTTATACGGGGGTTATTTGAATTATTAAAGTACTTGTGGGCTTATACCTGTGGCATAAAAAGGACAAATCTTGGATTGAAAGTAAAAAGTCACACGTGTAACATTTATCTTTTTATTTATTTATATGTTACCCAACAGCATATATTAGTGTCTGCTCCCTGCATTTTGGCAGAGAGTTTGTCACAAACCTCCAGTGTTGCGTTTCCACATGCTTGTTTAGCCACAAAAAGCCCCTGCTTAGTCATCTTGAACTTTTACATACTTATTTGACCAGCAGTGACTGATAAACCCAGCTGTCATTTACTGTTGGGCCTTGAATACTCCAGCCCCGACGTTGGTCGAGACGGGAACGGTTCATGTTGTTTCTGCTTTTTATTAATCTCTAAACTGCTCTACATTCTTGTATTGTGTAAACATGAATTCCAGTAAACCTTCTTAGTCAAACACACATTTCCCAGGGACTGGAGCTGGTGGGCCGAGGAGATTAAAGAAGGCCAGGCCGTGTCGCTGCAGAGCCACTTCCTGCCTCGCTCCGTGACCTCTGTCACAGCTCGCTGTTACCTCCGGTCCGGCGGCGCCGGGGGGAGAAACCACAGATCAGCACCACTGAGTCACTTTAGAGTTATTGTTTTACAACTTCTGGACGGGTTCATTAAGACGTTTTTCCTTCTGATTGTTTTTTTTTTTTACCCTTTCAGTTTCAATCTAAAGTCAAGTTCAAGTTTTTAAAGATGGTGAAGACTTGACTGTCACGAAAACCACCCGTCTGTTTCCTGTTTGCATTAAACAGTGTTTCCTAGAAACACTAGAAGGACTCAGTAGTTGTCTTTTCTGTCTTACTAGAGTTAGCAGCATAAAAAAGGGACTATATGTAGACTGGAGGTGTAAAATGGAACAAAGAACTGATCTGACTGTAGCGGGCTGTTTCAGCTTTGCTGCTGATGGTCGTTAGATAAACTGCAGGCCTTCTTTGTTGCAAACATCTTTTATACATTTAACGGAAGACCGCCAAAGGTGTAAAATCAGTGGAAATGTTGAGTAAACAGTCAGAATGGGCCCCAGTGGACGGTATTTGTCAGACGTGCAGGATTAAACTATCCGCACAAACCCACCTGATGTGAAACGTCAAAATCCAGTTTTTACATGGATTCAGATTGAACCATTTTCAGCTAAAGGTTGTTGGTTTATATTAGAATACAAAACTCAAATAAGACACAAGAACACTGAAAAACAATGAAACTGGTTGCTTTTTTTTCACTGAACTGAATATTTTTGGGGTTTCTGCTCGGTTAAAGCAAAACTAACTAATCTGTCATTAATGTGATAGATTAAAAACTTTTAATTACTGTTTATTGAACAGTTGCTATTTTGTTGAATACCAGTAAAAAGCCTTAGTTTGACCTCTCTGCATTCATTCCTGTAATTTTAAATGTCGTAACATTTAGTTTTTGCTAAAACCATCTATTAAACTACATGGTGATATTTAATCCTTCTTAAAGGTCAAACCTATTACTGCACTGCTGTATTAAACTTCGTCAGTTTGACCAAAGTAAAACAAATGATTAAACATAAGTACATCACTGACGTTCCCCGCTGTATCATTGTATCCAAACACAATGAGCTCTTTGAAGAATCTGCATATTTCAGCAACAAAGGAAGCTTGTGTTTCCAAACTGCTGACTGTCGAACACAAAACTCCCTCTGCCGCTCCTACGCTGCTGTCCACTTCTGAAGAGCCTACATGTACTAATCAACTACATAAAACACTGAAACGGGGGAAACTCATACAGCACGTTGTTGTTTGTGGGTTTCAGGTTAAGTTTCTTCTCATGAACTGTTGACCGCTTCCTGTCTCCTCAGGCCGGGAACAGTTCCACGGTTTGGGCTCCATGTACTGCCGAGGTGCAGCCGCTATCATCCTCACCTACGACGTCACGAGTTGGCAGAGCCTCGGCGAGCTGGAGGAGCGCTTCCTGTCCCTGACTGACACTGCCAACCACGACTGCATCTACGCTTTAGTGGGAAACAAGGTGGATCTCACTGATGCCAAAGCCCAGCTGTCCCAGGACTTCGACGGACTCTCTGAGGATCGATCTGCCGCCGGCGACGAGGAGGAGAGGACAGAACTGCAGGCGCCTCCGGCCTCCCCCGTGTCCCTCTCCGGCTCGGTGCTTCGCAAACAGGTGACACTCGAGGACGCGGCGTCTCTTTACGGGAGAATCATGCGGTACAAAGGTCAGGACGAGAAGAGCAAAATGCCAGCAGACAAGATGTGCTTCGAGACGAGCGCCAAGACCGGCTACAACGTGGACGCGCTGTTCGAGACGCTGTTCGATCTGGTGCTGCCGTCCATCCTGAGGAAGAGGAACGAGGACAAGGAGTCTCCGACGGTGGATCTGGAAGAAGTCGGCAGCAAGCGGTCCAAATCTTCCTGCTGTTAGGAACCAAAACAGGAGCCAAGAGGCTTCCACCAGCAGACTCGTTTTTAACAATCAGCATGTTGGTCTGACCACCAGATTCATACTGTGATGGTACTAATGTTTCACCCGATCTGAGACTCAATAGAAAACGTGCACACACACACACACACACGTTCTTAATGCTGTGAAGATTGTCAGGAGAAGCAAATATAGATGATGATCTGAGAAATTTAGCTTCTTTTTTATGAGGAAGGGAAATATCACTCTGTCTACAACCTTCCACTTTAATGAATGAAACTGCACTTATGTGTCCCAAAGATGTCTGAGAGCAGGAAAGAAATAGATTGAAAGAAAAAAAAAGACAATCTTTGCTCTTTGTAAATGTTTTACTCTTATAATGTCACAGATTTAACGGCACTAATTGTTAGCAGGGTGACACATTCCACTGTTACTTTAATCACAAATCACTTTATTTTCACCTAATTATTTTTTTTACTAGTCTTGATACTGATCTTTATATTTTATTGAGCAAATGAGTGTAAAATATCCCTGTTGAACTTTTAAAAAGTACTGTGATAATAAAGAGTTTTATTTTGCAGTTGACTATTTTGTCACATTTAAAAGTTTTGCGGTGAAATCGTTTAAAAATATATACTTTATTTGAGAAAACAGTCTTGTTAGAAATGATCAATTTGACACAAGTAAAGCAAATTTTTAAAAATGTTTTATTTATTTATTTTTTTTAGCTTTAATGGCTTATTTTTAAACCGTTGTGCCAAGGCTATGTAGAACGTTTTGCCTGCTTTCTAAGCTCTGTAAAAGGCTGTAATCTGACCCGGGATCAGTGATCCTGTGTGTTTACGTTCTGGCCTGTTGGGAAGTCAGTGCAGCTTTAAAAACAAAAAAACACTGTAGCTGAAAGTATCTGTGGTTTAAAAAAAAAAAAGCTCTACATTTAAAGCTCCGTTTCACTTCATGGCATAATTGGAATCAGTGCATTGTGTGAACACATGGAAAACGGGTAAAGCTGATTTAGCAGTAGCTGATACATGCATAAAAACAGGTTAATGTAATTTTAAAAACTAAGCTTTGTACATGCAGCAGAAACAAAGCAGGGTAGTTAAACCTTATCTGGCTGGGAAGACGTGTTAGTGGCTTTATGGTGAGCTGTAGAGCCTAAACCACCGGAACGTGTGGTTAAACTGAAGCGGTGTGTACATAGATCTGTGCATCTTTGGTTCAGCTGTAATTTACGGTCTCTGATGGTTAACTGGTATAGCTGAGGTAATAAGTTAAAAAGTAAGCACCAAAACATATTTAACACATAATAAAATTAACTTTCGTCTCATATTTGAGTTGTTCTCGTTATAGGACTTCTCTTGTTTTATATACAGTGCATCCTGAAGGCATCACAGAGTCATTGCAAAACAAATTCAAGTCTCTCTCACAGGTTCTTCATGCAGACTTGGCAGCGGCTGATGTGCGAAAGGAGCTGGCCTGCTTTTAGTGTCTGAGACGCCGGCTGAGAGTGGAAATCCTGGTTCATGATCGTCAGCCAGAAGCTGTATTTGTTGGCGAAGTAATGACACGTGCCTTTGGCCCCATTACACTCGATGAATGGCGCAGTGCGGAAGTCCTCCAGGCAGGAACCGGGCGACGACAGGGACTGACCGCCGCCTTCGTTTCCTGCTGCCGTATGCTGCGGGGGGAAGTCAGATCAGGTCAAGTGCACATGAGGATTGTTAGGTGTTAAGACATTTATACAGAGATTAAAACCACAAAAATGACCTCATTTTACCAAAGAAAAAGGGGGAGAGGCTTCCTTGTTTAAAATAGACTTAACTAAAGTAGAAAGCTGCTTTGTTTGACCAATCAAAAAAAGATATTTGGAAATCTGTGGTATGATTTGAGGAACATTAGTGCAGAGTTACTTGCGAATCATTGAAAGTTACATCAATGTTGAATGAGACACAGATCAACAATAAAACCATGAAAACCAAGAGGTAAAGTTATCAAAGCTGTTTTTTTTTAATGGCTCAATGAACAAAACGAAGTATGGGGGGAAAACTAGGCTAAAAATGACTTTAAAAAGCTACAAATGTGCAAAATAAACTTTCAAGGACCTGAAGAAAAGTTGCAAAGTTTTCACTCAGGGCCACTTCTTGACGTCGGGGGGAAAAAAGGTTTCTGTTCTAGGAAGTACAATAAGGCTGTAGTCACACCTGATAGTCCGGTAGACTCGGTTCGACTGGGGACCAAAATTGCAACATTTGTTCCGTTTTCAGCTGCTGCGGTTTGCATTCACACTGCACTGAGTCAATCCAGCCAAACCCTTCTGAGCAACCTGTCCCCCCCCCTCACCTGTGGTGGCGCTGCACCAAGAACTACTGAAGGAAACAACATGAAAACCTCTGAAGAAGACACTGAGCGCAACTTCCTTCTTCTGGAAAAGTAAACAAAAATGGAGTGGTGTCAAAATTTAGTGGTTTTAGGATTTCTGTTTTGTCTCCACGTCTGACCACTGAGCCATTTCTCCCGCTAGTTGTAGAAGAAAGTCTTTGTTTTGGTTGTATTCACCCAGAAGAGCCTGTGCTATAGTCCACTTCCTGCTTTAGGAGCGTCTCCAGTCCGACTGCATTCACATATGCATTTGAACGGCGCCAGAGTTCACTTCAACCGAACCGAGACCGAGGTTTTTACCTAGAGTTCAATTAAAGCGGACGAAACAGGGCTGGTGTGACTGCACCCTATGACTCAAGACTAGCTCAACGTTGTAAAAAAAGTGGTTTGCACCTGAATAAATAGGATAAAACTAAGCTTCAGTTTATCCCCCTTTTACCTGCAAAGTAACTATACCAAAACTTGCCTTTACTTTCAATTATATTAATGTTTGACAAATTCCTACTAATGTATAATGGTGTTTGCTGTCTTGGACACGTCACTTCGGGTTTTCTGATGTGGGAAATGTCCACCTGAGACTGGAACTCACCATGAGGAAGGAGTAGCCGATCCACAGGCTGCGCCAGCCCACCGGACACTGAGGGATGCTGGTGTCCTGACTGTGAACCGTGATCGCAACCGACGGTGCTTCACATACGGCACAGCGGCTTATGTACGGTTTGATTTCTGTTTCTTCCACGGGCATCATAGGAAGGGGGGCAGTGGTGGACAGCCAGTAGGACTTATCGTTTCGGCTGGCGTAGTAACAAACGTCTCCGGGGTTGCAGTACAGGAAGGGCATGGTGCTGAAGCGTCGGAGGCAGGAGCCCGCCAAACCTGAAGAGTGAGAGACAGAAAACAAGGGTTTTAATAATAAAAACCATTAAGCATGTCTTAAAATAAGCTTAATCTCTGTCAAGTGAAATTGTGGTCTAATAAATCTGAATTTATATTGTTAATAAAGAGCTTGATGTTGTGTTTAATTTGAAGGATGTGTTTCTGCTCATCTCCTAAACTTTTCCCCAGCCACATAGGCTCATGGTTTCTATTTTGGAAATTCCAGCTTCTTTAAGTCTGAACTGTTTTCTAAGAAACCATTAATTAAATCTGATGGGAATGGCAGTTTTAGAATTTCCCGTCATTTCTATCAGAGGTTTTCTGATTTCTAGTAGATTAAAAGAAATAAAAACTTTAAAGGTAAACATCTGTTCTGCATTTTAGAAAAAGTTTATTCACTTAGGCACCGAATCAGATGATTTAAGGAAAAGTCTTTCCAAGACTTTCTCATAACCTTTGCAAATAGGTTTGGTCAACAGTTCTTCATGCTTTCTAAAGGTCCTTTAAAGATTTCCTTTGGCTGCTTTGTCCCTTTATCACCTCAGAGTTTTGAGGTTTACGTGGACTCACCGAGGTCCTGGTTGTGGGATTTTTCCTGGCCCTCAAAGTACAGCAGGCTGTAGCCGTCCCACAGTTTGGACATTCCCACGGGACACATGGGGGTCTCGACTGTCTGGCTGTGTTTCACCAGCAAATAGCCCACGCTGACACTGCGGCCAGGCATACCAGGTAAGCCGGAGACACCAGGGTTACCACGGCGACCTGTTAAGGATAGAGGAGTTTAACTGTCCGGTGAAGTAATTAACATTAATCTACAGAACTATATGAAGCGGATCCACAGACCAATCATAAGCATGTTACCTAAAACTGTGCAGCTACAATAACCACCTAAAGATACATACGCATTTTAAACTTTTTAGTTTGTCTCTGATGATTAAAAAAGGCAAATCTTTAGTGGTATTGTCAGTAAATTAAACTTTCACCAAAAATAACAATCAAACCTTCTTTGTAACCAGTTTCCTGCTGTTAATCTTTTAATCCAAGATTATTACCCTAATCCCAAGGTGCCCCACATTGTCAGACTTACCTTCCATGCCTTGCAGACCAGGGTGACCCGTCTGCCCAAATTGTCCGCGAAATCCAGGCACTCCTGGAGTCCCACTAACCCCAGGCATACCTCTCTCTCCATAGGGTCCTATGAAGCCTGCACGATAAACAGATACGTGTCTTACTGTGCTGCACATTTAGGTGACCAAGGGGTGTCCCCGTGTTTGGACCTGGACTGAGTGTTCAACATTAAATGTCCTCTGATAAGTAACCTTGATCTCCAGGTGGCCCTTGTGGTCCCGGTTCCCCTCTATTCCCGTTTGGTCCTTGGATGCCATGCGGTCCTGGAGGTCCTCTCTCTCCTGGAACTCTGACGGGTATCGGAGTTGGACCCTGGCTGCCTGATAGCCCGGGAAAACCTGTGGAATAGATTTTTATTTTATTTTATTTTTTAACTCAGAAGGAAAACTGAAAACATAAGAATGAGAACTTGTGGCTCAGGTGGTATGAGGTGTGACAACTCACTAGGAAAACACACAAACAACACTTTGCCTTCTGTGTACTGGTGTGTGATTGAACGAATGACATGAGACAAAAGACCATAAAGTGGCTGCAGGAGTGTTTGAATCCATATATGTAGGAAAAAAAAAACACTGCAGAAAAACACTTTGGAAGAGCTGAACATTTATCATGACTTTTTTATTAGGAGCTGATAACTGACCTGGGAACCCAGTGTTTCCTTTGGGACCCAACGGCCCTCTTTCTCCCTTTACGCCAATATGGCCAGGAAATCCCATGACTCCTTGGTCTCCTTTCCCCCCTTTAAATAAATATATATTTATTGTATTTTATTACATAATTCACAAAAGTTTGACAAAAGAAAAAACAAGACAATCCACCGAAAACAGCTAATAAGATTACTGAATAAAAAAGATGCTTTTATTTAGTCCATACCTTTCCTCCCAGAGACACCGTGAGGGCCCCGGTATCCAGCTGGACCAAAATCTCCTCTGAAACCTTTAGTACCTGGGAATCCGGGAAACCCTGTTGTTCCTGGTAAACCCTTTTCTCCGGGGAAAGCATCTAAACCCGGCAATCCTCTGGTTCCAGGAGAACCTAAAATGAAGCAAAAGAAAGAAAGAAAAAGCCGAGCAAACCAAGGTGACGTCATGACATTTATTGAAATGTAAACGGTCACAGAATATAATGGCTCCTATCATATATTGTAACCATACTGTAGCTTATAGTAAAAGCTATATGCTATAGTAAAATACTGTACTTGAGCCAAACTGTTTCTTTATTAATTAAGAACTGTTATAAAACATGTGTGAGTAGTTATATTTGGTATATATCTGGTAGTATTACAAGTTTATTTTCGTAATACTACGACTTTATTCTCAAAATATTATGACTTTATTTTTGTAATACTACAACTTCATTCTTATAATTTTATGACTTTTTTCTCATAAATTAATATTTTTTTTCTTAGCGTGGCCCTAATACTCCATCGTAGAAGCACAATAGCGGGCACAGCTGCTTTCTTGCCAACTTAGTGACTTGCTATATTTAGCGAGTTCTCAGATCCCTCTAGCGAGTAGAGCTAGCAATTCCACGACACATTACTGTCTTTTGGTTAAATTTGATATTCTAACAAATTTGATTTATGTAGTGTGGGTTCAGGCAAAGAATTAAAGTCATAAAATTATTTCATAAAGTTTATTTGTAGTTCTAAACACATCTTTTTGTTTTGGCAACACTGATATTCCTCTCTCCTACAGCCTGATCAACATGACCAAATATGCAAATTAGGCAACTCCATCCAGCAGCCTAAGCAGGGAGACCCAGACTTCCCTCTCCCCAGCCACTTGGGCCAGCTCCTCTGGGGGAATCCCAAGGC
>JAOXNZ010000188.1:15323957-15336004 GCA_028566095.1 Kryptolebias brasiliensis | reverse complement strand
CCACGTGTGCACAGGGAGAACATGTAAACTCCACCCAGAAAGGCCCCAGGCCGGGATGAGATCCTACAACCTTCTTGTTGGGAGGAGACAGCTCTAACCACTACACCACTGTGCCAACCCAACAAAAATATATATATTTTTATTTTTCACTTGGTTCAGTCACACAATGCGAAGTGTTGCATCAAACCTAATGGTACAAAATCATCAGAAAGTAACTATTGGATGTACGTATCTACAACTCATTAATGTTTGGAGCTAAGCAACGTTAACAAACACAAAAACGGCTATAACTCTGTCATTTGAACAGATCTTGAGCTAAAATTCAGTGTGGTGGTAGCTGACAGTGATTCCCATCACATACTCTGAGCGCAAAGAAATGACAAAATTTTTGTATAAACTAAATTTTTGTGTAATTTTTTTAAACTTTGAAGTTAATTGTTAAAGTTAATTCTGTTCATCTTTTAGCAAAATATCACATGAACCAGTGGACACATTTTAATGGAATCACTTTATTTACGTCAACAACTGATTAACTTTTGGAGTCAAACCAGTCAAACAGAACTGTGGATTCCCTAACATTCACTAATAAATATAGAACAGTACTATCACTGTGAAATATTTATTAAAATAAAAACCAACGGAGGTGAAAACAAACATTTTATTACTGCAGCTATCATGACTTTTTATACATGAGGCAGAAATATTGGATTTTGAGGTTGGTCTTGATGAAGAACCTCCGACTTTTTGAGTCAAAATTTGAACTTTGGGGGTGTTCCTGTTTACTTTTTTGACTCAGAATTAAGAAATTCTGACTTCCAAATACAAATAAAACGCACCATAAATTTGTTGGTTTCAGAACAGCGGAAAGGAGCACTTGTCTGAAGAGACATTTAGGTGGTTTAAAGGTGCAAATTACTGATTTGGTCAACATATTCATACATAACCAGACTAGATCTGCTTGATTGGTTGTCAGGAAGTTAGTTACTTGTCTCCCCTTAAGCAGCAAACTTTGTTTCACCCAGAATACTGCAGGTGAGCTCTATGAGTACACCGTGCCACCTTCATTTATAGCACGTTTTATTCTTCAAATGCAGGATTTTGCACAAGAGATAAAAAACATACTAATAAATCAAAACTCCAAAATGTAGTGAATTGCTGAAGAGATCAAACACTGGCAGTCTGGGACTAAAAAAAAACAAAAACTTAAAAAGAAGTGAAAAATGACTCAAAATCTGATGAAGCACACGCCTGAATCAAAACACAACCTTTAGACATGCAGAATCTCGGTTACTCACTCTTAGCTTGTTATCTCAAGATGTTTAGTCTATGTCTGAATTTAAAACCAGCGTTTTTTTTTGTCTTCCATTTTTCACTCTAATGGGTCTCGCACACTTTACATACTCCCTTCACTCTGACCTCTTTTATTTTTAAACAGAGGGTAATGTTTTAGATGTCGTCACTTTGGCTGTAAGAATGTGCAATAAATTCTTCTTCCTTTTCTTTTGGCTGTTCCCTTTTTAGGGGTCGCCGCAGCGAGTCTTCCTTCTCCATCTAACTCTGTCCTCTGTGTCCTCTGTCCTCACTCCAACTGCCTCCATGTCCTCTCTAACTGCATCCATTTGTAATAAGTGTTTCATTTCACTACCAGCAGCACAGCTCAAATAATCATTATCTAATATAATTTACACTGCACTGAAGAAATTGTGGCTCATCATTAGTGCTGCTTAAAGGGTTTTTATTATTTTGTATTTATGTGAGCTAAAAAAATATCAGATTTCAAAAAAGGTCCAAAAATAGATCAGGAAACCCAAGCAAATAATTCTGGGGCATATATTTATAGAATAATCCTTATTATTTGACTCAAAATTACAAAATCTTACATCTTCATCATAATTTTAGAGCTTTAACTGTGATTTCCAAACACAGATATGAATCATTTTTTAGCTGCTTCTCTTTACTGAAAAATTATTATTGTTCAACGCCATGAAAGGCGGGCAATCGTGCATTTCCCTGTGTCTCTGTGTGCCTGCTCATTTGT
The DNA here is from genome assembly GCA_028566095.1 of Kryptolebias brasiliensis. Taxonomy (NCBI): domain Eukaryota; kingdom Metazoa; phylum Chordata; class Actinopteri; order Cyprinodontiformes; family Rivulidae; genus Kryptolebias; species Kryptolebias brasiliensis. Next base: position 15,333,966 of record JAOXNZ010000188.1, on the reverse strand, counting down.
CTGTTAGTAAAGTATTTCGTAAACCAGTGAGTAGATTTCATTAAAACCTTCAGAAAGTAATCATTGGCTGAACATCTACAACTGGTTAAACTTTGGAGTCAACCAAATTCCTGGTGGCCACCACAGCAAATCAAACCTGGCAAACACAAAAATGACCAGAACTCTGTCAATTTAAGAAATAAAGCTCAAATTTGGTGTGGTAGTAGCTGAGAGTTACCCCCAACACATACTCTGAACAGATGGTGCAAGATCTTTGTTTAAAACTTAAACATACAAGGTGGCCGGTAATGTGCATTCCTTCAACAAATGTGACTTTATTTAAAAATGGTTTATGTTTGAATAAAAACAAATTGTTTTGGACACTGTCAAAGGCTGCTATGTGCTGTAGTTGCTCAAACATGAAGCTTCTTCGAGGGGAATAAAAGTGGAATAGATGCTTTGCACTTATCTGAAGGATAAAACATCATTTTCACATGATTCCAACACTGAATAATTTAAAGCTTCATGTGTAATAATGGCCTTATTTAATACTCTAAACTGAGAAGTGAGTCGTAGAGCTGGTTGACATGGATGGAAAGAAGGGAAAACAAAGGGAGGGAAAAAAGAGAGAGGTATGTTTGTTGAGCTGTTTAGAACGGTAGTTAAAGTTCAGGACTTACCCTGGCACCCTTCTCTGGGAAGCATTTACAGCCTCCGCTGCAGTCTCTTCCCCCACACGGGCCACTGTTCTTCTTCCCACCCTGTCAGACACAAATCAGACAACATGCAGGTAAGAAAAGAACTGTTAGAGGTCAGAGTTCAGGATGTCACATATCCACAACACTGCAACATGTTGCTTTTCACTATTTCTGCTTAAACCCAGCAGCGATAAGTCTCCTGGTGATAGTGGGGGTAAACTGTTTTGTGCTGTTGGTGTGAACAGCTGTGTTTGTGCGCTCTGCGGTTTGTGAATGCACTTTTTGTTTATACCAGCAGGTCTGTTGCACCGGAGCGGATGATTGTCACACTGCTGTCTGCACAGTTGTTGTGCCTGGGGCATGTTTTAGATGTGGCTCAAATGAGTTGAGACGAACATTTAGACATTTTGGACAATTCTGGGGCTAAGAAAAGAGGCTAGTCCGGCCGCTGACAGAGACAATTCCTCTTTAGATGTCTGCATTCCAACCAAGCCACCCACCATCACAGGGCTGATCTGTCTTAGACATGACCCAAGCACACAAAGACACAAACAGCCCCCAGGGGTCAACGTGGACATCACATGATCAAAGAAATCCGTCACAGCATGTCCTGACTCAGAGGAGTCAGGACCCTGAGCTAGCTGAGGTGGCTGGACACATTTTCAAGACAAAATTAAGTCCTGGTGTTTCAAAATAAAGTCCCACACAAATCCCAACTGAGTGGACTGTTTGGATTAGGTGCTCTGATTTCATTTTTAGCTCACTGGAAGCAAATATGCTAAAAACTGAGAGCTTTACAAAACTGTAAACACATTGGTTTTACCACAAAATTCCAAACAGGTTAAAACAAATGAAAATATCAGATGGATACCACTTTGATACTGCAGGAGAAAATTAGGAATTGGGAAGCGTTAAATGTTTTTATAGCAGTGTCGGAAAGGTTACTATGGAAATGCACTACTGCTATTTGCACTTGCAAATAACCATAACAGTCTGTGTAATTAATCATGTAATATACATCTAAAATGGCATCTACATGAGCTCCTATGAAATTTTTGAGAGTGGAGTTGTTTTTGGTTTTGCGCTAACAAACCGTTGGCTTGTCAGTCTGGTCAGGATTAAACTCTCTTAAACTCTAATAAACTCTCTTAAACTCTATTTCTCCAAACTGATGTCGTTGGAGAGAGGAGTTGAGCATCAGGATGTACTGCAAGAAGTCGTGACTTAACTTGTTTGCGATAAAAATGACTCTGTTGGTATCAATTTATTTAGTTGATTAATAATTGGCTTTCATAAAAAAAAAAACAGAAAAACTAAAACACACTATTATATGTTGCATTAAGACGTTAGCTAACTTTACATGCTTGAATTAACAGACTGATCCAAATACTTGTTCATACTTGTTGAGCTGATTTCTGAATGCATTGATTCTCTGTAGCTGTTCCTGTTTTAATGTCTCACCATAATTTCCTTTTTAAAACTTTTCCATATGATGTCCTACAGTAAATAGTTGTGAAACATGTAAACTGCGAGCACACCATCAACTTTCATGTGTAGGGGAAGAGGCAACAAGGCCATTCAATGTCCTCCTCTCAGAAAAAGGCTCAGTCCAGTTGATTTATGTTGTGACGCTGTTGTAACTTCCTACGTCCTCCACCTACACATCCATAACACAGCCTGCTTGGGCAACAAAATGCCTAAATACCCTTGTTAAACATCTAAATGACCACTTCATGCCCACATTGGCAACAAAGTGGAAGATAAAGAATCAGAATAATTCTCCCTCCTCAGTCTGGCAGCAGATCCCAGCAGCCCCACTTACAAAGACCACATTGAAGTGCTTTCCAAACACAAAAACCTCCTTCTTACTGAACAGTCGTCGTCCTTAATGACCCCCTATCTCCGACAGAATGAGCCCCTTCCTCTCTGTTATGGAATGCACAAGGAGGCATTTAGATTTTTGTTTTACAATTTGTTTACTATAAGTGAATCTGAAGGCTTCCTTTCATCTTGATGTTAGATATAACTTACTTAGACATGCTGGTTTAAAATTAGCCATAGAGGGTTTCTCAAATGTGATCCTTTATCATTTTTTTTTTCCAAGTTTGAACAGAGATAAATAAAGACTCCTCTGTAAGACAAATGCCTTTTCAATTTGTTTAGCTTCTGGATGGCAGATGCAAAAAAAAAAAAATCAAAAATAAAGGTCACCTCATCACAGTGAGGATGTAACACAGTACCGTCATGACCTTTCTCCACACCGAGATGGAAATCCAAAACATAGACAATGGCCTGCGTCATTCCCGGACAGACACACAAAGGACTGGCTTCCTTAAAAGTAATTACACATCGCAGATAAATGCACCATCAATTCAACTTTACAGTTTACGAGCTGAAAATAGTTGCAGACAGTTACAGCAGAGGACAATGGGACTGAGCTACAGTATCCTGTTTTCTCCACCCAAAGTCACAATAACCCACTGTTTGACCAAATTACCTTTTCCATACTTTTGGTATGTCGCGGAAACATGTGCAATGGTAATAAGGAGGCAAAGTGAATTGTGACACTTCAATAAAGCTTTCTGACACTAATCCCCCACTGTTTAGCAAAAGTTTGGACACATAAGTCGGTTTTTATAGAATAATAGTGAGACTGGAATTTGTTTACAGCAGCATAAGTTACATTTTCCTCATTTATAAGCCTTTTGGGAATGGTTGACTTGTGGTTTATTGTTCAAAGTTTAGAAAATGCATTTTGCTGCTTCCTGCTGAGTGTTCAGCAAATCTGCTTCTGGGCAGGTTATTAATATTAGACTAATCCTCATTGTTTTGTTAACTATTATTAATTGGAATAAAGTGGACCATCCCTTTGCTTTGTTGTACTGTGCTGCACTGAACTGCATTGTGTTGAATCAAAACTCATCAAACCGTTTCAGTTGAAGCACAATCATTCTTTTTCACTACAACCACTGTTTGACTGCCTCGCAAAGGTAAAAGCTTGGATGGCCTCAAATCTTCTAAACTTCAATGAAAATAAGAAAATAGAAGCTATTATTTTTGGTCCTTCTCTAGATCTAGGTAGCCTAGAGTGATTTGTAAAATCTCACGTTAAAGATCTTGGGCTGATCCTTGATTCCAATTTTAAACTTTGAGAAACAGATTAGCTTTGTAGTAAAAAGATCTTTTTTTAAACTGAGACTTTTGTCTAAAGTGAAACCTTTCTTATCTTTTAATGATTTTGAATGGGTGATTCATGCGTTCACTAGCTCCCAACTGGATTATTGTAACTCTTTGTATGTTAGTGTTACCCAGGCCGCTGCAGCTCGTCTTTTAACATGAACAAAAAAGGGTAAACATGTCTCCCCAGTGCTCGCTTCCCTTCACTGGCTCCCTGTTCATTTCAGAATTTATTTTAAAGTTTTATTGTTGACCTATTAGGCCCTGAATGGGCAGGCTCCTGTATATCTGTCTGACCTCCTGCAGCCTTATGTGCCCTTTAGATCCCTTAGATCTAATATTCATTTGTGTTTAGTTGTCCCGAGGTCCAGGCTGGTCCACAGAGGTGATGGAACCAGCTGCCTCTCCAGAATCAGACAAGCTTCATCTCTTGGTGTTTTTAAATCTCTTCTTAAAACACATTTGTACTCATTGGCGTTTCATACAGAATGAGAGTTCAGGTATGGGCTGTTTTTATGGTTTTATTTTGTCCTATCATGTTTTTAATTGTTTAATTGTTGTTGTAACTTGTGGTTTTTGTGTGCAACCGCAGTGGTTTTTAAATCCGCTATATAAATCAATTGGATTTGATTTGAAATCTTGATTGATTATGACTGAGGGGTGACTCATATTGTGTAATTTATTTTGCTGCTTGTTTATCTTGAATTATTGGATCTTTGGCAGTGTGTCGAGATTGTATCAGCCACAGACCAGAGACATCCCTGACACATAAAGTTGAATGTGGAACATTTTATTTATCATCTTTCATGTGAAGATCGATCAGTGTCACTCAAATTCACCACCAGATAAGCCATTTTGACTTGGTTCATGGAATCAAAAGGCCACAAATTGAACTGACATGAGGGGAAAATTTTTCTAACAAAGTCTATGATAAAGAACATCACATCCTCTGCAAAAATACACAAGGAAAGGTTTGCTGTCTTTTGCATGACATGATGTAACTATTCTTTGTTACAATGAAATCCTGGTTTTCATTTATTTATTTATTTTAAAAATTGAATTATTTTCTGTTTGAGGATGTCAAGAGTCAGGAAAAGATGTTCCAGGGGACACTTCTGGCTCTCGGGCCCTATGTTGGCCACGTCCAGAATCTAACTGAAACTTTGAGGTGACAACCTTTAAAACGCTCTGAAACTCATCCTCTGGTCTGGAAACAATTTACATTACAGTACGTACAATATTATCACACAGATGAATCCAGACCACCTAGAACCACGGCTGAAGTTCATGCTAACTGCTATCATAAATCTGGCACCTTCTGTTCTGTATGTAAACCTGTAATGAAAAACAACCCCATCACTCGCTAAACATGAGAGTTCTGAACGATCTACCAGATGGGGTCTTTTCCCCATTTTCATATAAAGAACAAAGTCATATTCTTTACACTTTTAAATTCTTTAAGACAATAAGAGAAAATGTATTCCCATGCTGCTGCTATAATAATCATCACAAAACGATGTGACATGAAACAATGACCATAAAAAAGGGACCTTTCTGGGATCCAGTTTTCTTTGATTCTTTATCAGTGGCCTCTTGTTTACACTGTGACTCTGGAGTGATGGTCATTTTTTATGTTCGGTGACCAACGTTCACTTCTCTGCTTTGCCTCACAGTCAACAGATATCGCCCACTGTTGATACATAGACAAACCTCTGTGCATTTACATGCACCACGCAGACCACACACACATAAAAGAGGAGAAACTCGAGACCGGCTCATTCTTTCCGACTAGCAGCAGGCTAGTTTCCACAAACACCTTTAATTCATGTTTTTGTACAATTTGGGCTTCAAAGGGTGCCAATCACTAATACCACAAAACATCAAGAACCTCAGGAGAAAGAGGCCATTAGTATAAAAAAAACATTTAAGAAATGCTTCGTTTAAAGGAAACCAATCATTTATTTTATAGAAACACACAACCTTTAAGGGGAACACACTGGTTTGGTGCCTTACGACACGTCACTGCCCTAGATGATTCAACTTGATTTACCTTTAACAATAAAGCCAATTATGCTTTAATTATATGATCCCTTATGTTATGGGTATATATATGGTCTTGTGTTTCTATGAGAGGCATCTACTGTATGTGATTACCATTTAATATGCAGGTGCCAAGCTTTGACTGCTTCAACAACGTGCAGTTTTGGAAGCACACAAGCTGTTCGCATTCATTTATTCTTAAAAAGGAAAGCAGTTTTTATTGCCTTTCTGTTTTTTATTGTGCTGGTGCTCTACTGCACAACTAATAAACTTAAAACCATCTTGAATCAACATAATTTTTTTACGTTCAATTGTTCTCTCTTTACATACAGTACTGTGCAAAGGCCTTGTGTCATCTCACATTTCTTAAAATGTTTCTTTGGACTTTGGCTGCTTTTTTTAACTTATTTTCTGTCCATTTTATGAGGATTGTTTGGTGTTTGTTTAGCTACTTAACTGTAGCCTTTGAATCAATCAGATATAAAACAGCTCAATACAAATAAATTGATCTTTAACTGTGTGCTTTTTGTAAACTGTTTGTCTCCCATATAAGCTTTCCCTCATATATTCTGAACAAGCATAAGGCACATTTTGACATAAAGCTGGCTGGTTTTTGAGATTGTGGTCAGTCTGAGTCACTCTGGTCTTGGTTTCACTGAGTAATGTGTAGATTAGTTAACCACAGACAAAACCACTTCCTAACACTTCCTGTGATCGTCCAAAAGCAGCCAAAGACAACAAAGAACTCAGACAGTTGGACAGGATGGTGACAAGACAAAACAGCACAAATACAGACAAAATAAACTAAAGGGAATAGTAAGTAAATAAAAGTAGAAAGTAATGTTTGTTATATGAAAAGGAGCTGCAAATAGAACGGCTTCTTATGACCCAATTTTTCCATTAAGACCCCCAAAACTTAAGGATGACAGAGGGATTTATGGGAGTTCAGAGCATTTAGAGCCTTACAAAAACATGACTGACAGAATTAGCCCAAATGGATTTATAATCTCAAAAAAAAAAAAAAAAAAGAGAAAGAAAAGGAAAAAATAATGGTGGCTATCAAATGATCTTTTAAACCTGACATGGCTGCGCGGTACATAAAACATACTTGCATGAAATCCAAAAAAATGCATCATAAATAAGACAAAGATATACAAAGAAAGAAACAGGTGTGAGTCCATCGTGTCGACACACAGCTGTACATTCCACATCTCTACCGACAGACTCTAAAACAGCCAACAAAAATGTAGAATTAAATTTAATCATTCTCTCAAAACACTTACAGAGTGAAAGATGGTCTTGACTGCTAGAGGTGTGTATTTTTCATGTGGTACCATTTTCCATAGCAGATCTTGTGACTGGTAATCTTATGATTCTTTTTGTTACACACACACAAATCATGTTACAATCTAAACAGCCACAGATCAGCCTTGTTAGCATGCGCAGCTCTCGGAGATTGAGAATGGCAAACTGCTTCTTTGAGCTGGTTTCTCTGTTTTGATACATGAAACGTGATAGTGAAGCACAAACACCGTTCGTGTGAGAGCCTTGGTGTACGAGGTATCAGATGATCACAGATCGCGGTTGTCTGTCAGGACGAGTGTTTGATCTTTACCAAAGCACACACATGAAAAGAAAGGTGTAAAATATGGCCGTGGTGATAACTGCAATGATGGCTTCTGAGGCCAGAACAGTCATCAGACACTAAATCACACAACAAGGACCACAAGCGTTTAATCTGTGGCAGGAAACACACTTCGTCCCAGATGAGGGATCTGACCTGGAACCTCTCTGGTTTAACCTTGGCTGAGAAGAATGTCTGATCCAAATGCTCAACTAGTTTCCTTCAACAAGCTGCAGAAAATATGAAGATCTCCAAGTACCAACAATAAGACTTAAAAAATATGTTTGAAATAAATGAGTAAACTAGCCAAAGCCCTAAACTCATTTCTGGTTAAAGAGTGTGGTCTTGCTTCTTCCTCTGCCCAACAACAACTACAAATACATTTCTGAGATAACTTGAATCAAATTTGCTCACAGTTTTGCACCATTTGTTATTGGAAGGTCCTATAGAGATTTCACTGGCACTGTTTACATAGTGACTAGCACATTAGGTAACCATTGTCCACTACAGTTTCCACATTAATCCACAAAATACTCTCCATTGTATTTTTGTTTTATGTAGTTTTTTGAAACAAAGACTTTCATTGAATCATTTTTTCATCTTTTTGGCACTGCCTTTTTAGGTTTACACCACATGCTCAGCTTATGATGGTAAATTAGCTTATTTACCCAATAAATAGTTGATCTTTTTTTCTGACTATCAGAGAGATCCTAATGATACAGACACAGTTTAACAACTATGGCCATAGACACTGGACAACTCAACTTATTTACACTAAACCAATTAATGAATCTCATTTTTTTTAGAGCTTTAGCTCCTCACACAAATCAGCAATGTGCCTATAAACCTCCTACTTCAGGTGAAAGCCTGTTAGCTAAACACCAAGGTGAGACTGAGATGTTAGTTGTCAAGCTGACACCAAAATTTATTTGACCTTTTTGTCTGTGAGTTGCTACCAAGACCTTCAGTGTAAAATGTTACAATTAAAAATTTGTGTTCATTTTTGCAATCCTGAGCAAAACACTGTTGTGTTAGCAGATAGCAGCAGGAATAGTTTTTCATGACATTTTCAGGAAAAGTCAAACAGGATACAAGGAACACGTGATTAGATTTGGTGGTGATCCAAATTTTGATCCAGATCGAACTATTTTTTAATCACCCTGTGGCCTCGGTGGAGGTTTGCTCTCTCTAAGTGATTCTAGTTTCCTCTGTCATCAAATCTTACCTAGCGCCTGTGCTAAGTTCCATTTACCCCAGAAGTCAGAACTCATATCTAGGAATGACGTCAGACCATCAGCTTAAATAAAGATGAAAGAAGCGATTCCATTCATTTTAAAAACTGAAGCCAAAATATATTATTTTTTGTGGCTGCCATATTGTATTTGAAGCCAGTGTCTGCACTAGGGATATGGAGCTGCACCATCAACACAAAAGTCCTGCCTACACACCCTTCAATCTCACTAACAGGTTGCTAGTTTGTCAATCAGTGTAACATGACATAACACTTTTTTAAAGCCTCAATTAACTAATTAAAATTAAGCATATTAAAAATGCATATTTGACCATACAGAATCACAAAAAATCAACACTTGAAAAAAGTATCAGAAGTATTATTGTTACTTTTTTAGTCACATTCATTGACATGGACAGCAGGTGGGATGTAAAAATTGTACTACAGCCAGCCACTAGGGGACACGCATTCATTGTGGCTTCAACTTCCAGATTCAGATCCAGTGTCTGGTTATAATATATCTCACTCAATGGATTCCACCGTGAGAGAAGGCAGTTTGGTGCATGTCTTTCAGAAACCAGTTTCTTGTTTAAGCTTTATGTGCAGGATGATTAAATATGATGTATAGAGCTATGAATAAACACCTCATTAGAAATTCATTTGTCAGTGCTAGGATTTGCCAAGGTTACAGCTGCCCTCCATCAGACTAATGAGACAAATGTCAAATAGAAAGAGGAAGCAAGTTGAATTTAAAACACCTGGACACCAAAAAGGTTCTGGGACGTGTCACTGTGTTTCTGACAGATCTGTGACGAACACATGGTGTGAAATATGAATGAATGAGCATCTGCATGATATCTTCCACTAGGTGATACTTCCTTTGCCAGCTGAGAACCGTCTCTGTGAATTATATGTGGAAAAACAACCTAAAGGTTGATATCTGAATCTAAAAGGAAGGTAACTAAAGCAAGAAACTTCTTTCAATCAATAACAACAACAAAGGGTAATATGTTTTATCTTTGAAAATTTAGAGTTCAGATTCAGTCCTTTGAGGCTCTATCCAGATTTACAGTTTAAACCTCAAAAAATGATAAGCATGCTTTGAGTCTGGGTTGATCTCATGGGGCCAATTTTAAAGCTTCTCGCTGTTCTTCAAAGGGAATTAACCCTTTCCATAAAAGCTCAACATCTCAAACAAGATATGTTTGAATCAAACCATTTATAGCCTACATGAATTCAGAGCAACATCAGAAGGGTTCT
>JAOXNZ010000188.1:15251336-15267424 GCA_028566095.1 Kryptolebias brasiliensis | reverse complement strand
AATCACCTTCAACGAGCTTTGGTAAATACGAGCTCAATCTTCTGCCCATAATGCTGCATTGATAGCAAAGTGACAAACTGCAACAAAATCATAAGAACTGCATTTTGGGGAAACCATTTTATGCTAAAGTGAGATTTCAGTGAGCAAACTGCACCATAAATATCGACAAAAACCTCCCGAAACATAAGTCAAACCGAGAACGTGTGTTTGCCAGCGTTTCTGCACTCGATCGGTCGCGAATGTGTTTACGAGACGGTGTGAGAATGTGTCAGGAGCAGGTTTGTGTTGCCGTAACCTTTGTCCTGAGCGGTTCACGTAAAAAGGCCACCACCTTCACCACACCCTCCTGACCCCCACTGAGCTAGGCCAAAGACAGATTACTTTGCAGCATGGCACAAAACACAAACCCAGATGGAGGACGTGCAGGGGGACACGCTTCAAATACTGCCTGAAAACTCTGCAAACAGGAACTTTCACCTGCATCATTAACCCTCCCATGGCCTTTGGGTCAAATTGACCCGAAATTAACAAGGGCTTCTCTCCCTCTCTCTGTCTCTTTCTCTTTTGAGGGCTTCAGGAGGGTTGAGGGTTTAAACGCAAGCTGCAGCTTCCACCGGAGGCTAAAATAGGACCGTTTCAGAACTTTAACACAATTAACAAATCAAATCAGAATGGATTTTCATCTTCAGTCAGCTATTCAAATATAGACCTGGAAATTTACTTAAATGTTCACGACAACAGTATTGTTTCAGCTTTGAATTCTTTGAGATTTAAGTTATTTTCAGAAGGGCAGAAATCTTTGGTCTTAGCCTCGCTCGGACTAGCCATTAGCTCATCAATCCAGTCAGAATTAATCTCTGTTTAATAGCGAAAAGAGCAATCTACAACAGGTAAGACATTAATTGTTTATAACCTTTCCACAGAACCCCTCTTCAAAAGACCCTGAACAGCTACTCTTAAGCCGAACTGCAACCTTGAACCATCTCTTCACCTCTTTTCTTATTACTTGATGTCTCTATCCATCTCAAGAGCCATTATTAGCTGTAGGACACCAGCCATTAGCAGGAAATTTGAAATGCTGTGCTCCTCTCTGTTTTCGCCAACAAATGGTTTTATGGGAGGAGGATCAAGTGGTGAAAAAGTCTGATCCTGCTCTGTTCGACACGGTGAAACCTCGGGTACATCCTGAACCCTCTAGGCTTCTGTGTTATTTGAGAAAGTGAAAGCTGTAGGCACTGTTTTGTTATTCTATCCACAGCACACGGTGCTCCTAATTAATTTTGTTCGAAGTTGCTCATATTTTTACACCAAAACTATTGATCCATTTTTCTAAAACTACATAAAAGACTATTCATGTGGGGGGGAAAAAAATGAAAGCAAATGCCTGTTTTAGTGACTGCAGTACTGGAGCTTAAAGCTTGACCTTGTGACTGGGCGCACAGAGATCCAAATGTGTGACGTCTGACTGATCAGGACCACAATGTGCTGATCCAACAGTGAGTTGTAGGGTTGCATTGCGCAGCATAAACACTCGTGTCTCAGCGAGATTATCGGAAATATGATTCCATCTGCGGAGCTTGGCACTTGTGCGAGGTCTGATCACGATCCCAGCATGATCGGAAATCTGATGTGTCTGGAGGGAGCCAAACATGGTGCTTCCTCCTCCTCTTCCTCTGCCTCCTCTACTTCCTCTGCAGCTATTTTTTTTTTTTTTGCTCATTGCACGGTCAATCCACTCAGGAGTGTGGAAATAACGTGGCGCCGTATGAATGAGAGGAGAGCAGAACGCCTCCGCAGCCGAGCGTAGGAGTAAAAAAGGAGAGTGGACGTCACAGTAACAGAGAGTGCGTGGGCGCGGGAGGAAGAGTGGGAGTGATTTCGTGGGAGGCATTCCAGTACAACTCTCAATCTGTCTTTTATTTTTATTTTTCTCAGTTAAACCTCTACTATTTGTTCAAGCGACTCTTCTTATTTCACCGCCTTTCTCTTGATTTAGCAATTCACACCATCCTGAATTATCTCCAACCAACCGCCCCCTATTTTCAAGACAATATCTTCATTAATCCAGATACTGGGTATGCTACAGCGCTTTCCTTAAAACTTAAGACCACACCACAATAAATTAGCTCCTAAAGGGGGTTGTTCAGACTGAATTGGGATTTTTTTGAAAGGTTATTTACAATTTAGATCTTACCTGTTGTAAATAGCTCAGTTCAGAGAAATATGGCAATTTTAACCAAATTGCTAAACTAGTAGCTAGTCCAAGTACAACTAAGACCAAAGTGGATTGCTGCTGTCTTAAAACAAGTCCAGTCTCCATAATTTTATAGTGGTTTATACGATTGGTTTTTACTAAACTTTTACACTGTCAGTTTGGCATTACATAGTTATTCTGGTATAAATATCATGATAATCCAGGATTCTATGTAATGTAAAATTGATGGCAATGTAATGGTTTATAAAAGTGTTAGCATGAACCCCTCTGAAATTTTTGAAACTGGAGTTATTTCAAAATGACATCAATCCACTGCTATCAATAACCTGAAACAAAATCACTTATTTGTTATTTGTATTTCATTAGTATAATTGATAAATATGTGATATACTGTTTGTTGAATTTGTGGTTTTACTTCCAGAAGTTTTTTTCTCACCAATATCTACAGGCAACAATGAACTGAACGACCTTACATCATGACAGTGTCATCATGGCCTAAAGCTGAAGCCAAAGCAGAGTATACTTCAACAGACAATTTTCCTTTTTTTTGTCAGGAGTCCAGTCTGTCCAGGATTCTCTTACTCCCCCATTTCCCACTCTCTTGGAAAGTCAGGCACAAGAATTACCCAGGGTGGCCTGCTGAGGGTGACTCGCTTCTCATGAAAGATGGCAATTACTCACAGCTGAAGCTCATTCGCCCTCATGATTCACCAGCTACTTAAAGCTGAGCTGAGATGCTATGGTTTGCTGGGTGATTTAATACTACGTGGTGAAAGTTTAGCCTTCAGCTATTTTGCAATCGTTGAGTTATTGTAAAAAATTTTTAAAAAAACCCTACCTGTGCTGTTTTTACCTGTACTCCTCTTGCAGCCATGTTTTGTGTGAACCTACTGGATCCTCCCATGAACAAAACCATCTGTTAGTGATTAGACTTGTGGTTCTTTTCTGGGACCTGGCTTATTGGTTCAGCTCACCAAAACGAGCCAGCTTGAGCTGACTTGAAGACAGTTTTGAGCAGGCTCTTTTTATTCGTAAATAGCTCCTTAAAGAGCTAGCTCAGAGCTTGTTGTCCTATCACTAACTTCAATCCTCCAAATGACAGTTAGCTCAACAACAATCACTTGAAAATCACTCACATGCCTGCTCTCCTTTGTTGCTTTCCACCTCATCCTCTCCTGCTCATCGACATGTAAGGAAATACTAGACTCCATCCACAAGCCTGAAAGTTAAAGTCTGAGTGGGTACAACATCCCCATGGGATGGTCCAAGTGCAAGCTTTAAGTCTTGCTGTGGCCACATACACACACCCACACAGACACTCATCCTGAAACTACAGCATGGCAGCTCCTGTAAACTGGGTCCTGCTGGTTGTGATTCCCAACAATGAGAGAAGGCTGGGACATTTTCTCTAGTGTTATATTAAATCCGTGCTCATGCCCTAGACTCCTGGAACCTGTAGCCTCTGCAAAAAAAAGAAAAAAAATCCCTTAACATTTATCTCTGTAAAGTCCTGTTTTGTCATCTGACTTTATCCTGACGAGCAGTCTTTACTTCCTGTGGCCTTCAAAATAAAACTTTTTACGTACTGTCTGTTGTGCTCTGTCTGTTACCAGCAATTTGGGTCCTGGAAAAAAAGAAATAAATCTATTTATCATGACTTTTATAGCATAAGAAGTTGCGAAAAGGTTCATGTTAAAGTAAACATGATGTTTTCCTTTCATTATAACCAAGGACACACCCCTATTTCCAGGAAAGTTGGGAGATTGTCTAAAATAGAAGAAGTGCATTATGGCCAAGACCTAAAACCACACCTGATAATGCATGACCTTTAGATCTGGCATTGCCAGTTGTCGTTATGATCAATATAGCCACATGAGACGCAGGGTGCTCTAAAACCGTTGTCCCTCGACTCAGTCTACTGCTACAGCTGGATTCATAAACTGTACAGTATTGGAAACTTCACATTTGGTTAGACTCATTTGTTTTGCTTTCATTCACACACACACACACCCATGCACCCCCACCCTTTCCCCCTCTGCTCTCTTTCTCTCTCTCTCTCTCTCGCTCACACACCCACACAGTTCTTCTGAGTACTGTGTGTAAGATTTCACAATATCAATGAATGTCTGAGTCCACCTTACTATTTTCCCTGACCACTTTCACTATCAGCACCAGGTAGCTAATGTCAGTGTGTGTGAGTGTTTTCAGGCCAAGGTGAAAGTGTTTGTTGATATAAAACTGATAGAGGTAGTATTATCACTTGTTTTGTTATTGGCTGTCCAGATCAGACCTTAAAAGGAAAGAACGAAAGATGAAGTATGATTATTTTTATAAGGGGGAAACAGAGATATCACAGGGAAAAGATAAATACAAGTTGACAGAAAACACTTGAGCACAATCAAACTGTCACAAACAATAGTTTGACATTCCACTCACCTGCTCTCCTACTGAGAGTTAGATTAAAAGATCAATACTGCTTCAGTGTCTGTCAATTTAGTGTATCCCTGTAGCTTTGCATTAAGTAGACAGAATGGTCTTGGTTCCAGCTGACTTTCTATGGAGGCATTATGGAGGCCAGTATTTAACGAAGAGGGAGCAACACTCCTTAAATGATTAATAACCACATTGTCACGGGTGTCTCAGAATTTGAGCAATGACAGAAAGAAGCGTAACATTTGGTACATCAGTGGTTGTAAAATGACTGGCAGTCCACACTGGTCTGTCTGGTCCTTCTGGGCCATCTGCATGATCAGATGGTTGGCATTGATGGGCCCTGTGTCTAGGTTTGGGAACACAGTATGGGACATGGCGTAGGTGGATGTCAGACCAAACGGGAACAAGAGACATCCAGAAAAATGCAGGCTAAATTGAATTAAAAGTTAGCCATTAACTGTGAATGCATCCCATTTCCTTAAAAACCTTCACTGAATGACATAACTGCTCAAGCAGAAGTCGAACAGTTGATTCAAATGTATACAAAGCGTGGCGTAACTTATTGGCGCAGAGCATCTGCTCTGTGACAGGGGTCTGTCACCCAGAGGGAACGGCGCTGCAGTTCATCCATCTCTGTTCTGTGGTCACATATGCAGGTCAGGCTTTTAGTGTTAAACGAGGAGAACAAAAGGTACACGCTGTACAGTTCAGACTTTACACCAAAGAGGAACAGTGATTAGGAACTGTTCTTTATCTGTGTGAGAAAAGGACTGTGGGTGATGTGTGAACACTGGCAGCTCAAAGTGTGAAGATAAATGGGCTGTATTTATATAGCACTTTTTCTAGTCTTATTGACCACTCAAAGCACTTTGTAGTACAAACCACACTCACCCATTAATGCACGCAGAGGTTTAGTTCCAAACACAAATGTTGTTTACTATTTTACACAGTCTTGTTCAGTAATACCTGCAAAATTCACTATCTTGTTCATGTGGATGAAGAATCCTCAAACCAGCGATCTACCTGTTCAGCCACCAATCCACCGAAATAACTATATTTGGTTAAACAAACTATTGCGGAAGTTTTACTCTCCAATTTTTAGTCGTAATAGATCATTACGATTGGTGAACTTAGTCCCAATCCCATTTATTAGCATTACCCCTTGACCATTCATTTGAAGTCACAAGAGTAGCAGCTAAAATATTTCACTCCAACACGAGATACCCCTTCAAGGAGTCACAGATTTATTTTATGTAAACAGGCATGATGTAAATATGCCTGTATATGGCTTGTAACACAAGCTATCAAGCCTGTAATAGATTTATGTAACGTTGTTTTAAAATGCTTGTAAAGGAATAATAATATCAAACATATTCATTGGACTATATCAAACTAGACAGTACAATGTTTCATTAAGACAATATGAGATTTTGATAAAATACATTTGACGCTATTTTCACAATTTTGTATGCAAATGAATGCATCAAAACGCATCAAAGTGAACATTACAATGGTTTCTGTGCCAGTAAAAATATTTTTTACACCTTTGCAAGTGTAGCTCATATGCCTTTGTTTCAATTGTGCCGCCAGAAAAATCTCCATTTCACAGGGCTACAAGTCCACACTGGCAATACAAGACCGTGTCCACATGAAAAGTTTTTTCCAAAACGTTTTTTATCAGGCATTTCTAAAAATATCCTCGTAAACACAGCCCTGTCAGTAAAAGTTTCTTCAATCACACGAAAACACCCAAAATGACCCATATTGCTGTTGTAACTATTCCAGGCCTGTAGGTGACGCCGCCACAAAACCGCATCAGAAACAGGAAACAAGGCGTGACACATGCACACAAGGTTTGCAGGATGGGTGTGAAATGTAAACACGAGAGCAAGAACTATATTGTTGTTATGTTAGAAGCGTTTGGGATCGTGGGTTAGGTTAGAGATGGGGCTGCCTAAATGAAAACGCAAGGCTGGTGTTTCAAGATTTTTTCACTTGGGAACTTGTTTTTAAAAAATACCATTTTACCTAAAACATTGTCTCCATGTGGACATAAGGCTGAAGCAAACAAATAAATGTCAATACAAATGTATTCATCAGACAAATCCAAAACTGTTTTTTTTTACTTAGTAAGTAACATTTCTTGTATTTATATTAAACATTTAATTTAAACACACACACAGGCTGCTGGAACTGACTAACTTGGCTGCTTTTTTTTTTTGTGCATGTTGACAGAAGCCCTCCAGTAATGTTAACAAATGTTTCCTCTGAAAGAAAAGCAGTTACAACCGATGAAAAGGCAAAAGTGAGAAAATTATGTGACTATTACATCTCTTTGTTAGCTGCATCTAAGGCCACGTTGAACTTTAATGTGGTGCTATGCATGCGGGTTGGAATCTGTCCTGTTCACATGTTGTGCACCCTGGTTATCGGATGACATTGTCCACAATGGTGTTTGCTCGTTTTGAGAGCTGGATTGTTGTTTTCTCGGCAGCTGCTGAATTATTGACCAAAGCTATCATTACACCAGCAGACCAAGTATTTACAGTACGATTAGGATTGTTGTGCCCCTAATGGGCCTTTCCATTAGCCTTTGTGAAGGCCAGAGTAACACCTGCATCAACATAAAGCTCAGGCACATGTACACACAGACACAAACACTGTCACGTTGCTGTGTGTGTGTGTGTCAGGGCTGTGGAGAGGCACCCTCATGGGAGTTAGTTGTTTTTCAACAGTGGTCTGAGGACGTCAGAAAATGTGCTTACATCATGGCGACACATGCTGGCTCAACAGTATTACAAAAACGTGGCTGTCCTTCAACATCTCAAGAGACTCCAGATTAAACACACAATCACATACAGGAGCCCTGTGGCGACAGTGTGTGTGAAGGATGTAAAGAAGTGAGGCCAATCGTCTGTATTTCTGACCTTTTATGATTTGTACTTCAAGTTTTTTTTTTTTTTTCTCCCATCATTGTTGGCAATGAGGAGGAAGCTATCAGGAGGTGGGAAACTGTGATCCCCTCCAGAGAGATACGAGACACTTTTGGCCTTTCACTTTGGAAACTTCCATGTTTAAAGTCTCCATCATTGACTCTTATTAGCAGATAAACCTACGCAAAGAGACATAGTGTCGATAAGGCATTTTTTCATACAGCAGAGGTCAAACAAAATCTGCTCAAGGATCATATATATTTCTAATTAGACAGTGGTTTTAATTAACAGTTTCTCTGATAACTATGGCCAGTCTGTTTTGCTTTTTTAATTTCTGTCTTCACACATACGTGACTCTGGCCAATTTCTTGCATGTTCTCCCTGTGCATGTGTGGGATTTCTTCAGGTACTCCGGTACAAAATTCACACGCTAGGTTAACTGGCGACTCTAAATTGTCTCATGGTGGGAGTGTAAATAGCCCATATAGCACCTTTTCGACCTCAGCCAGGTTGTGCAAAGCACACACACACTCACACAGTGCTTCCTGTTAAATATGTTACATTCTATATGCAGGCATTTTTTATTCTCACTCATATAGGTATATATTGTGCAGTGGGGGTTTAGTGTGTTGCTCAAGAACAAGTTGGCTGCTGCAAGGGCTGGTAATCAAATCCATGATTCTCCGATTGGAAGATGACCTCCCTACCACTGGGCCAAAGCCCCCTATGGTTGCATAAATGGTTGTGTGTGTGAATCGTTGTTGTCTTGTTTGGCCCTGTGGTGGGCTGGCAAGCCTATCCGGGGTGAGCCCTGCCTCTTGCCCTTTGGCTGGGGTGGGCACTTTCTCCCTGCAGCCATGCACAGGATCAGGTGGGTGTAAAGGAATTAATGCATTGATATATTGTTGTATTGGACTGAATAGACTGTTAGTAATTTATTTTGAATCTGAATCTGTTTTGGACTGAACTGCAGTACATGTAATTGAATTTGATATAAATAATAACGCATCACCTAAACAGTTGTGATTGCTTTTCTGGGATGTAAAAAAGCCAGTTTATTCTTGAGTTGATTTTGTATCTGCAGAATTTTTGCTCTTTGACAGAATTTATTTTTTTTCTGCCCATTTGTTTCTTTCTGTCTGTTTATATATTTGTCCAATTTTTTGTCTTCATGCTTAACCCATTAGTCCCTATTTTGGATTGATCTTATTGGCAGAAAGTGCTGCTGCCCCCGGTACAGGGGCCGCTAGTGATGTAGGGGTTAATGATCCATAGAACTTGTCAGAAAAAGTCAGATCTAACATGAAACATCTCTTTTGGTTTTCCCCCTTTTTTGAAAATCATGTAAGTGTATGTAGCACAGCCTAATTTGATTCTTTATTGTTAATTATAGGATCTAATAATTTTACAAATCGCTTCCCTGCCTTGGACACACAAGGGCCGATGATTAACTGCAACCCTCTGAAATTTTGCAAATGGGCTGAATTGATGCTGACAGACCAGCGCTGTTTCTAGTCTGTATTTATTAAAGGTTGACAGTGCGTAACTGAAGAAAGGGCATTTCTGCTGATGAAGACAAGTGAAACCATTGACGACGGAAGCAAATTGTTCCATTTGAGTACCGTCACACATGAAAGCTCAGATCATCAACCACTCAATTTATTTCGTATGGAAGCCTTTTCCAAACCTCGTGTCAGGGCCCCCCAACCAACAAGACCACAGTTTCTCAGACCCCAGAGACTTTTAAATTTAAAACTAAAGACTGTTACTAATATAATTTTATTTATGATTTACTCTGTACACAGAGGCACATTGATCAACGGTCTGTTCTGTCTCTTGAGATACTTGGAAATGTCAGTTTCTTTGATTCCATATGAAGACATTTAAATGCCACTTAAAGTTTTTGTTGTAAGTTAATTTATGCAGACTGACCTCACTTTTATTTTCCTTAGGTCCACCTTTAACACCCACACATTGGACACTGCATATGAAGAGACATTTTAACACTCATACACATGTAAACTACAGCTAATCATGCACAATGTTCATACCCACAGTATTCAGTGATCCCTCATTTTATCACCTGGAGATGAACAAGGGAAATATTGGTATTTTAATGTAAGGTATTGACAAATTCTGCTGGAACCTTGATCCCCTTTCATGAAACACTTTATGCTGAGCCTGGGAGGCCTTCTTCCTTTCTCAGTGTGAGTCATGAAAGGCAAGGAAAGGCAGCAAAGGGGGTTGAAGTCAACCTTCTGCTGTTAGTCTCTTAGCTGTCAAGGGAGGTAGTGACAGAGCTGTAATGATCAAAATATTAAAGGGTATGACGTAGTGATGACAGATGGTCTGTGCAACATACAATTTATGAGAAGTGCTCCAAGCCAACACCACCAAGCTAGGGTACTATCTCACTGGGCTGTGATTGTTGGTGACTCATTGACGAATGGCATTCGCAAAAGTTTTCAAAATGTCTCAAAACGTTCTTGGGGTGTCTCAGTTTCCTCATTTGAGTCGCAGAGGCTCACAACCTTGCCACTTGAATATTGAACAAGTTCAAAAACCGATACATCTCCGGAGTTGTTCAGCTCACATCTCTTCCACTCTCATCTCTCCTGACGGTCAATGGGGTCATTGTTAATCTCGTTAGCATGTAAGATATTTTGGCCACATGCATGAAGGTGTGAACCCATCTGAGAAGAAGAGACAAAGCAGCATTGCTGGTGTTGAATAGGAGGAACCTAAGACCACCCCTTTTGCGGTCCATTTTTTCCTGTTTTACAGCTGGTTTCTTTCACTGCTTTCTCAAACTATCTATCTTCCATGTCCAAAACACTGACATTATTCTGTCAATACTGTACAGTTGATCAACCTGTTCATCACTTTGCATTTAGTATCTCATCAGCTGGATGGATTGTGATAAAGATAACTTATGAGACTACAGCTTAATTATTGGTACTATAAGGTCAAACGTGCCCCTGGCCATGTCAGTTTTGCAAACTTGAAAAAGCATTTAACATCATGATTTCACTTACATGAAGCCAGAAGATAAATGCAGTAACATTTGAAGACCTAGCATTCCTTGACGAGATGATCTTAGATCATCTTATATTAAGAAATGATGGAGGTATAGTTGTTTTAAACAAACCTTAAAAATAATATTATGCGCAATTCCACGCGACTGGTTATAGCTCTAATCATACCTATAATCATATGTATATTTGATTATATTTTATACATTTTATCATGAGCTGGTTTTGCACGAGAAACAAAGATTTCACTATTAAAGGTAAAATTGTTTTTGTTTTTGATGTTTTGATGTTTTTATTAATGTAACTATTTGGTAAATTTGATTCATTTAAAACTTATTTAGTATCACAGAAAATAGTTTAATTTCTGTTCTTCTGTAAAAATACAACCATGTTGAGCCTTTTTAAAAATATATTCTGGAGGTAAAAAAACATAATTTCATGATATTTTAGCACTTATCACATGAAGGCTGCAATTGTGAATAAAAGTGGCAATACAGTGAATTTAGGAGATTAAATTAATTATTCTGATTATGTTCTGCTATTAGAAGAGTATTAATCAGGGAACATAAACTTCAAATAACATAACTAATCTACTGAATTCCCACCACATTCACAGCAGCACAACAATCCCTTTTCTCAGACGTGACACGTGTGATGTCTCAGAAATTAGATGTAGATGCGAGTTGTAGCAACATGTAAGCAGAAAGACTCACACAACGTGAACACACACACACAGAGGGACACAACACAATACAATCACACAAGTTCATGCGTGCACAAAGGAAAGCATCAGACAAGACACACATTTGTAAATAAAGTCATACTCACTCCAGAGAAAGCATTCAAGCAAATAATTTGAAAAATGAGAATATTTGTTTTTACATAGCATTAGATATATTGATATAAGCCCACCCTTTCTAGGCTGAGCCCCATTAAAGTGGAAGTGATGGATAATTTGCACAATCACTCTACACACACACTATAAAGTTCACAGCACCACATGAATATGTAATGAAGTCTACTTTGAAATTAGGAGAATGGAGTTTTATATAATTCTACTCACTCCTTCTTCGTCACTCCTCCTCCATCTTCCCTCCCCTCCACAGAAGCGCCTAAATATTTAACATTTCACAATGAGCTGCGTCCACCTTTCTTTTCTACAGTGAAACAAGCGAGTTGGACCTCATCCGTATGGAGAAATGAATCATCTCTGCAGGTTGAGTCTGGAAGAGTCAGAGGCACATTTCTCTGAGGATGTGGTGGGTGGGGGATCACAGAAGACCACATGTGTACGGTAAACGTAGAGTAAAGCGCTCTGTCTGCCTGAGCAGTCGTCAGTCATATTGGGTCTGTGTGGGATGAGGAAGCATTGGAGTGGTTCTGGCAGCCCGTGGGGGTGGAGAATGTGAGGGGGTGCAATGATTGCCAGAGAACACAGGAAATGTCATTCCAGGCACTTGACAATTCCTGTGGGACAGAAGTCAACTGTCTGCAATCTGATACATGGATGTTGGTTAAAAAAAAAAAAGAACAGATCCATGAAATTACAGGCTGCAGCAAAATTTAAGGATTGATTGAAAGGTGATCACTCATTAATCCATTATGAAAACAACCCATAAAGTCAGTGTAAGAATTATACGTTAATAATTATAAGTCAGTTTAAAGACATTCAAACACCAAAATGTTCAAACTAATAACAATAATGCATATATTCTAACAACTACTGTGTATAAAGCAGAACCAAACTGTACTATATTACCGCCTGCTGCTGAAAGGAGAAAGGCAGTACATAATGTTCTTGTCTGTGTCTGTTTGTATGTTTGTCTGTAGTGTTAGCAGAATATCTCATGAACTGCTGAACAGATTTTTATGAATCTCTCAGACAGTAGTTACTGGATGTGCATCTACAACTGATTAAAGTTTGGAGTCAACCCAATTCAAGATGGCTACCACAATTCATAAACTTGAAAATGGCTATAACTAAGCCAAATACAGATACTGAGCTAAGAGTTGTGGAAGCAGCTGAGAGTCATTCCTGTTACATATTCAAAGAGCTACACATCCTGTGACATCTTTGTGTAAAACCTTTGAATTGACTGTTGGAGTCGACTCTGTCTGTCTGTTAGCAAAATACAGTATACAGCATAATATTTATTAAGCTAAAATTCAGTGTCCAGGGAAATCCCAACTTTTAAGGGCTAAGGCAAGAATGGACAATGTTTACTCAATCAAAACATATCTTTATCAGCTTTGCTGTGTTGTTCTTGATATTTACTTGATTTTCTAGTAATAGTCATTTGGATTTTATGACCCCTTCATAGTTTTCTCAAACTTTTGACTATATGAGTCTGATATCTGTCTTTATCTTGGCATTAATACTTTGTCATTTACATATAAAGAGCTTTTAGCTCCTGTCTTTGTGTGAAATATATCAAAGAATGTATGCATTTAATAATAAAGCACAACTAATAATGAAAAATAAATCAAGCACTGAATAATGCATTGTGATCACATCTCACATCTGTCCCTATACCAGAGCTGCAATAACTGATAAGAAAATTAAAAACAGTTTTTTAACACTGGTTAGAGAGTTATGGTGACTACAATAATAAAGTGTAACAGAAATGCTTTTGGAAATAAAGCAGAAAATGTGTGGTCAAGGTTCTATTATGCAAAAGTAGAAAATCCAACGTTAGCCACAATGTTTTGTGGTCTTTATCTTTCAAGACTTCTCCCAAAGGTGCTGCCAATAAGATCAGCCACAGTCTGTCCTCTGTTCAAATGGGCCCATGAAAAACAAAGAAATGAAATACAACCTCAATTTTTCAAAGGAATAACAAATGAAGAGGGATATCCAAGTACAGGTACGTTATGTTGCTCTGCCTACTGTTCTACCTGCAGAAAGCAACATGAATCTTGTAGTACTGTATCTTAAAATTTACAATAAAGGTAATTATTCAAATGTTTTATATCCTTAAGGGAAATACATAGAATCAACTGTTTGTCAATTATGCTCTAGCAGGTCGAATCATCTACAAAAAGTCTTTAAAGTGACAGTCCAGATTTTTTGAAGTGGGCTTTTGTTGAATGGTTATGAACAATTATTATCTTCCTAAACAACTCTCAAAAATTTCAAAGGAGTTTATGAAAATGTAATTTTTAAATAAAGCTTTATACAGCCATTTTCCAGCAAAGATATTCTGATATTCATGCTGGATGTGCCCAGGCTGCACTGAAAGTGCTACAGCTAGCTGCTGAGGTCGCTATTTGCAATTTGCAAATAAGCACAGAATTCAACATAAATAATACTGTAATTCAAAATTTACAATGGTGTAAAGGTTCATAAAACCTGTTTGCATGAACCACTATAATTTTGGGGGGATTGGAATTGTTTTAAGATGCCAACAATCTACCTCTGTCTTGACCACTCTCAGACTAGCCATTAGCTCATCAGTCCAGTCTGTTTCACCAAAATGATATTATTCTAAGAGCTATCTTCAACAAACAAAATATTGTTTATAACCTTTCTACAGAACCCCACTTCAAAACATTTCTCATCTCATACCTTTAATGTTACATCAACATAAAATAATAGCGTTTGTTGTGACACTTGTTATAGGAAGACACAAATGCTTTAAACCATGTATGCTTGTGTTGCACAATTATTATTCATTTATTTGATTTTTTATTATTTTTGTCCATCTGTGTAGTTTAACAGCCTTCGTCCCTTCTTACTCCCAGGTGAGACTTTAATCCCAGTTTGCTTTTTCACAAAACCCGGAAGATCCAATCATGTTTCTCAGGGTGATGTTAGATTAATACGACCTTAATGGGGATGTTTTTCAGTGAGTTTACAATCTCCGATTGTACGTATACTATTATACTACAAAATGTGTTGAGGATGTAATTAAAGGCATAAATCAGATCAGCTAATAACCCTCTAAGTGCATCATTAGGAAACCAATGAATACGAGAGTTATGTTTAGATGGAGACACAAACAATGACAGCCACAATAAACTAAGTTCTTGTGAGCAGGGAATGAACCTGGCTTTGAACAATCTAATTGTTCTTTGTCTGGTTTGATTCTCTCTTTGCAGGAGAGGGCTTCCTTCGACCTGAGGGAGTACCATCGTCTCATTTCTGCTAAAGACTCATCAACATCTAATTTTAACACTCGATTGGCTAATTACACAACATGCATAATTTAACTTTGTGACCTCTCTCACACTCTTTTCTGATCTCATTAAAGGTAATACCACACACACACACACTGAGAGTTATTCCAACATCCATAAATGCACGTACTTACACTTTAATGGCATTAAAAAGTAATTTATGCACACATGAGAACATGAAGCTCACATTCTTATATGTGACTGTTTTTTAATTGTTTGTGTAGATCCATATGTATTGGCCATAAGGAGCCTGGCTCCTTGTAATTGGTGTTATTAACATTTTTATGATGATGAAGCTGTGTGCTGAATAGTGAGTATAACAGGCCAAATAAATGGTTGGAAAGCCAACTTGAGAAGCTGGGACAATTTTCCAAAAAGCACTTTTACAAAACCTGGGAAGTCATGTGTTATGTAATTATTGTTATGGTTATGTCAGAGAAAGAAAAAAAAATGACCTTGATCCCAGATTATTTTTCCTCTTCATCCACAGAGTGTCTGTTTATAGCAGTTCATGCAAACACTATTT
The DNA here is from genome assembly GCA_028566095.1 of Kryptolebias brasiliensis. Lineage (NCBI taxonomy): Eukaryota > Metazoa > Chordata > Actinopteri > Cyprinodontiformes > Rivulidae > Kryptolebias > Kryptolebias brasiliensis. The sequence goes on along the minus strand of JAOXNZ010000188.1, from coordinate 15,252,109 downwards.
TATAAATCTTTACACAGCCGTCAGGTTGGCATTACACAGTTATTCTGGCAGAAATCTCAAGTTATTCCTGTTAGAAGTGTCCCAGGCTGCACAAGAAGTGCTACAGCTAAGTGGTGCTGCTGTCTGCATTTGCAAATAACTTTAGAACTCTATCTAAATTATCATGTAATGTGAAACTGACTGCAGTGTTGAGCTTTATCAAAAAGCATTTACATGAGCCTTAGAGATAAAATAGAGGTCCATCTTCTTAGGTGCAGATTTTACAACAACTCCTCTCCGTTTGCATTTGCAACTGTAGTTTACACACACTAACACTTACACTCACCACTACATTGTTAAATGACGCATTCTTAAAGAAAGACCATTAAAATCCCTTTTAATTCGCATTAAAAGGTAATGTTGGGCTTAATCGTGGCATGCTATTGTGACTCTAAGAGAACCCAATGATAACATGTTTCTGATTGACGATCATTCACTTTCACTCCTTCAATATGGTCACAGATAGTACTCTAATAGGTTTTTAATGGAACCTGAAAGTGGCTAAGATGCGCATCTCCAATCAAATGATCAGGATCAGCAAACATTGCACAAAATAACAAACTGTCATGTATATTACAAATGTTTTCAAGTTTAATACGTGCAAATAAAGAAGACAGTTGAGCTGGGTGTTTATTTTCTCAGATGCCGCCTCTCCACACCTGCTGCCAAAGGGTATTTTCCACAATGACGCTAGTTGTGCTGAGCCCTGCTGTCAGTTGCCACAAGCAGGTGAG
>JAOXNZ010000188.1:15209057-15224788 GCA_028566095.1 Kryptolebias brasiliensis | reverse complement strand
AATGGCAAATCAGATTTTTTGTTTTGGTCAATATGTATTTTTCATTCAACAAAATATTACAATAATATATTTAACAAAAGAACTTGTACACTTAAAAAGAATATATAAAGGACCATTTTCGCTTAAAAACCCATGAGTTAGGCACTTTTTACATTTGATTGCTTAATAAGTGTGCTAAATGACTTAAACAAAACAAAAAGTATTCCTTTGAAAAGTGGTCAGGATTAGACTGAAATAAGTGACAAAGCAATTAATGTACAAAAAAAGGCTGAAACTTTAGTTTGTAAACATTCACAAAAATGACTCTTTTGAAGAAATATGACTGCTGGCTCAAGTGTTTTGCACAGTACTGTACTATAAATCTATAAACCTGGGAGCTGGGGATATGATGTCAGGATTTCACATTTGGAAAGCCTTCAGCCTGTTGTCCCTTGAAAGTAACCACAATCACAGAGAGCATCACAAGAGCTCAGTGAGAAAGATTTCTTAGTCTGTTCCACTCCCTGCTTTGTACCTCAGAGTGATGGATGTGGTGAGCGGACACAACACACAACCTGCGGACAGCCACCAGTTCCTTAGAAGGCAACAACATCTGCTTTCCCGACTGCTGTGTGTCTAACTGCATTGTGCCTGTGTGCATTTTGTTTGTGCAATCTTGTGTCTATGTGTTCAAGGCAGTAGAAGAATGTGCAGTACATCCTTTACTCCATAGAGTTATTCCGTGGAAGAAAATAAAACTCCAGGAGTGCTTCCTGTAGTGCAGACAAGCAGTTCCAATGGATCGAGACATTAACAAATGTTCTACACGATCACAAATGCTACTTTTCCTCTTTAATGAACACCATTCCTCTACTTCCTCTAATCCCAGAATCACCTCCATCTACATTATTCCTTATTTCTGGTAATATTCTGAATTCTCCGAGCCCACACCTTATCTCAGCCACTCTCCGTATGACGCACAGAGCAGAGCAAGGTCATGGAGTTTCTATGCAACAGTGGGACAACGTCCTTGAAAAGTCAATCTCAAGATAACTCCATGATTGTCTTGAATGTTGCTGCTTTTGAAAGCAAAAGATGGAAGGATGGATGAGTGGGAGAGATGGAGAAGAGATGTGAAGGACAACGGTGCCATTATTTACATTTATACTTTGATTTATTGCACCTTGGTTACAGAAGACATATTCAGCCTGTGTTGACCTTTACATCACATGTTTGAAACTGAGTCTGCTACCAGGTGTTGAACCGGATTAGAAGGATGGACGCAGTTGACAAAGAATTGGAGAGGATGTGAGGGAGGGCACATACCTCATTTGGGAATTACCACATTATCAGCTGAATGATGGCGGCTGGTGGTGGCAGAGGAAGATAAATAATTACTGAAGCATACAACTGAGCTAAACAAGGCCTTGTTTTTAAGGGGAAGTAAGAGAAGAGCTTTAGCATTCTAGGTGTGGATTAATTTCCTCCACATCACTATTAATTTCACTGACAACAATAACAGAATGACCCTCCTTGTTTGAGCTTCTCCTATATCCGTGTAATGAAAGCTGTTTTCTATCACTGAAATCGCGCAGCAGCTTCACCAAGAGCTCCAGAGACACTGACACTATCTGGAAGTGGGCCATCGGTTTCCTTCAATCACCCCAACGTGTAAGGCCGTGAAGCTGACAGCTGTCCACGGTGGAACGATACCCCTCTCCTCCCACCGAGGGCCAATAAACAAACAAACACAGAGCCTCTCCTGGAGTCCCCCAGGTGGTCTCAGTCCACTCGCTGAATGAAGCATCACTCAATGATGGATCAAAAGAAAGACCATCCACCCATCCCTCATCTTATCGTCCCTCCTGTCCTTTCCTCCTCGTCTGCCCTCTCCCACTCTTTGATCTACCTATTTTCGTTTAGCCCCTCTCTCATCCATCTTAGGTGTTCTGTCCTTCCCCAGGCTGCAGACGAAGCAAAGAGCTCTGGACGTTATCCCTCACCTGGCTCTCGCTGCTGGGGCAAATAAGTCTTGGAGACCTGCTTTATAAATGATGAGGCCATTAGACACACAACCATTTTTAAAATCCTTTAATAATTCTTTTGCCTTGTGCTCCCATACACACACGGTTTCTTTTTAAGATAGATTTAAACCTGCTCACAATTCTAGATGTTGTTTATGCTGGCTACACTTGTGTAAGCAACACAATTCATCCACATGGCACATATTTACCACAGTGCTGCTCCATTCAAAGCTCGCAATAATAAAAGGATGGTTCAGATCTCCTGAGGTGGGGTTTTAATTTGGAAAATAAATAGCTCTTTGAACAACCTCAGTTTGGAGAAATAGAGTTTAATTCTGACCAAACTGATGAGCTAACAGCTACTTTGAGGGAGGCTAAGACCAAAGTGAATTGCACAATATTCCAACCTCACCTTTATTGCGAAATCTTCTTGATTTGCTGCAAAAGCTCAAAAACTGTACAAATTTTATGTTTTCTTGGCTCATTTCCTTTGCTAACCACAGAGCTGTAGCTTTGGCTTTTGCTGCATGATAAACTTAATGTTCAGCGTCTCTACTATATGATGACACGCTCCTTTATTGATGCGTTGCAGTACCTGATGACTTTAGCAGTCTACGTCCTGATACATTCTGAATTGAGACTTCGCAATGATGACATTCAACACTGTTGGTCTGGCCACAAACACTTATACGAATGAAGGAGGGGATGATGGAAGTCATCCCTCTGCAGTTTTCCATGCGTTGCAAATTTGACACCAGTCTTGCACAACAGTCTGTAAATTAATGCAGAAGTTCTTTCACATTTGCTTTTTAGATTGTTTTGAGTCCCAATTCCTTACTTTACTCATCTGACCTTACACAGAAAAGGTACATAAACATTATAATATACATGGTTTTATGTTAAAAGAAACTGTTGATATTTAGCAGTTAACTTGTTTAATATTCATGGATCGAAGTAGCAATTGTACCCTTTCAGAAAACAAATTATGGATTACAATTACTATGGATTGTGGAGCTTTTATTTAAACAAACAAAGGATAAATTCAGTCAAATTGCAACTGATTTCTTTGCCATTGTTAGTGAATCAGTTTGCATTTCTCTTTATACTAGTGTGCCATCCTCACTGTTTTTCATGCATTAGGAAACAGTTATAGCATGCGGCAGAAAGCACCTGGACGGCTTCTGATAATATTACAGCTCCAAGTGCAGTGGCTCCACACACTGCACTTATTGCTCCCTCTCTACTACAACAGGAAGGGATAGCATTCCACCATCCTATGGGCTGTGGTCAACCACAATTTCTGGTAAGTATGACTTCTGGGAAAATAGTTTCTTATTTCTGGCTGGACTGGATAACCCTTCGTAGCAGGACTGAAAGTAAACTGTGCAGGCTGGTGAAAGAAATTCATTCCAACTCTTTTCGCTGGTGCTCTTGTACGTTTTTGGAACCTGAGCGCTTCTGGTAGGTAAATGTGTGGTTTTCGAACCTATTTCTGGACTGCTGCAGAACTCTGACCACAGCACACTCAACTCCTTTTTCCATTAGTGCTGAATGGAGCTGAAGCATATACATTTTTTCTACAATTGCCAATTTGTTTAACTCAAAACCAAATTTTTATTGAACCCAACGTGCCTATTGATTTGCCCAGTGGGAGAGCTGCTTTACAGATCACTAACCACTTTATGTCACCTCACATTGCTTCATTTTATTGCATAACATCTGCATAACTCATCTTGAAGAGTTACATTGGTGTAAATATATAAACCTGCATGAAAGACCTGCTTTTAGGGGACCACCAGAATTGGCACCATTCATCTATTTCTATGCTTCAACGACAGCCTGGTGGATGCCCCGACATTCTCGTAATTGACACTTTTTCTGAAGTCAGCGTAAGAATATTCAGCAATTTTGGTAATTGCAACAAAACACTCTACTAGCCAGATGTGTGGGGCTTAAAGTGCTCTCTCCTTTTAAAAATTTCATGTGGTTTCTTTGAGAGCAACACCATGAATAAGTCTAAGACAAATCTATAAAAGCAAAAATTTGGCCTCAAGTTCGAGTGAAGCTATTAGAGGCTCATTCTAGCTCGAGCCTTGTGATGAAGAGGTATAATCACTCTACAATACAACAGGGGGAAACTAGAACCTGCAGCCCAATACCAGCGAGGCGATTATGCAAGTGTTGGCATCGTCTGAGAGCAGATCATAACAACTGTAATGAAAGCCAGAGACAGAAAGAAAGAGAGAGTCGGCCAATGAAATGCAGTAAAGCCCTGCATCACAACTCCCAGCTACTCTAAAGAGCTCAAGCCCGCCTTCAGCTTTACTCTGATGAGCTGTTTCTTTTCTCCAAGTTTCCTTCACCTCTCTTTAAGCAGCTTCAATTGATTTCTCTCTGCATCTCTCTCTTGTTTTTCTTTCTCGAAAGCGACAGCACAGTTAAGTTTTTCTCCCTGTGAGTGGTAGCAGATCAACAACACATTCCTGTCCACATTCCAGCCTCAGGGAAAAAAAAAACAAAAAAAAAAAAAACAGTGTCCGGAACATAATAAAAGGCCGAGCACGTCATTTGTTTTTAAACCCACTAGCTGGCTAGAACAAAGCTGCGCTGCTGAGGGGCAGGACTGGGCAAACGTGTCTGTGCGTAAGAGATGGTGAAAGGGACGTGTTTGTGTTTACGAGAGTGTGCGTGCATGTGTGTTTTCTGTTTTTCTCTGTGGTAATGACACAGGGATGAATGTACTCCTCCAAAATATGTACAGAATATAGCCTCCACCCACTCACCAACACAACCTAAAGGAAAATATGCATTTGTTTGTACTAATTGTTTCCATTTCCTTGTTGATATCGTTACCTTTACTTCACTTCTCAAAACCTCAGGTACACTTGACATTATTTGAATTAGGCTGCACAGTGTAATTATGATTTTGTTGTTAATGACAATATGAAATATCAGATTTGCCTTACTCGTCTTTTTTTAAAATGTTTTTTCCCATGCCAGTTTGTTAGTGTGCAAGTTTGGGTTGGTCTGTAACGTTAGCAAAATATCTCATGAACCACTGCATGGATTTTAAGGAAACTCTTAGACAGTAAACAATGGATAAACATGTACAACTGATTACCTTTTAAGACTCAATCGCATTTGAGAAAGCTGCTGCAGCTAAGCAACCAATTTTACAGATACTGAGTCAAAACCTGGTGTGGTGGTAATTGAGAGTAACTCCCAACATATACTGAGTGTTAACTGATCACGCATGATTTGCCTTTAAAAGTTTGTCATTAACTGGAGTTAACTGTGTCCGTCTGTTAGGAAAATAATTCATAAACCACTAGATGGATTTTAATGAAACTTGCAGAAAGTAATAATTAGATGTACAGCTGATTACCTTTTGGAGTCAACCCAACTCAAGATAATCATCACAGCCAACTGACCTTAGGTAACACAGAAATGACTATAACTATAAATTTTACAGATATTGAGCAACATTGTAATGTGGTAGTAGCTGAGCATTGTCCTCAACACATACTTTGAGCACTACACATTGTGTAACATCTTTGCTTAACACTTTGGCATTGATCCTTTGAGTCAGAGAACCACAAGACAAAATTCAGTGAACAGACTACAGCTACAAATTATTAACATTTGGAGTCAACCCAGTTCAAAATGACTGCCACAGCTAATCAACTTTAAAACAAAAATGGCTTTACGATAACTAATTTTTACAGATATATTGTGCTCTAATTTGGTTTGGTAGTAGCTGAGAGTCATCGCCAGAACACATTTCTTAAGTTATTGCACTATCACAAGTTTGTAGATAACATTTAAAAGCTGTCACCAAAACAATTATAACTTTGTTCCTTTTCAGCATGATTTTAGTTTAACCCCTTAGTCCCTGGGCCTATTTTTGAGAAATATGCTGCCCCCAGTACAGGGGCCACTAGGGATGTAGGGGTTAAAACTCTGACATGAAAGGTGGTGGGCAAAGATGGCAATTATGGCTTTTTTTTTTTTATATTGCCTTTTTAGGTATTTGCACCTTCCAGGTATTTGCTTTGTAAGCATACTTTCACTCGAGATAACACAAAATAATTAGCACAGGACATCTAGGAACATGAGTACTGAATGTTTTGGTGCTCTGTGAGTTGGCACTGAGTGTGTGTTTGTTGTGGAGATGTCCTTTCATGTGTGCATGTGCATGCACTCACTAAAACCTTGATAATTACCAGTACAAACAACAGCCTCTGACAGTGGCGGCAGGGTGAAGGTCAGAGCAGTTTTCATGTTTTAGTGTTTTGGCCCTGATGTATCCTTGGCCAGAGAGCCTCTTGAACTCTACACCTTCCATCCCTCATCTCCACCCTTTCAGTTGGGGCTTGATGAAGTACTACATCAGTCTTCCTTGCTTTTGTGTTTTTACCCATGCCGTCATTTTAATTCTTAAAACCACCATCAAACTTTATAGAGTGTATATTTTTCTGACAAGACCAAAGCTGCCCTTTGCAGTTTGGAACAGGACAATGACAATGACTTCCTTTTCTCTAAATTTGATCTTTTTTTTGAGCTTTCAAATCTTTTGAAGTGGGATTCTGTGGAAAGAATAAAAGTAATTAACATCTTACCAGTTGTAGGTAGCTCTTTGAACAGCCTCAGTTCGGAGAAATAAAGTTTAATTCTGACCAGACTGACAAGCTAATGGCTAGTCTTAATGCAGCCAAAACCAAAGTGGATCTGAACTATTGCTTTAAGTAAGAAAACATTTTGTCTGTAGTAATTGGAACAATCAGTTTCTGACCAGCCAATCTGTAACCCTGTTGACCCTATCTTGACCTCACCCTTTACCATCAGCTCTCCAGGAAGCTAATAATCTCCTTCCTGTATGTGGCCAGTAGTTGGGGCCTGCATGGGAAGAGTGTATGTGTGTGTGCATGTGCAAGTCCAAGGACAATGATTATTCAGCCATAACGGAAGTCATAAAGACTTCTGCTGATCGCTATCAATGCAGAAAGAGGGAGTGGAGCGATAAAACAGCCACGGGGTAAAAACTAGACCAGAGCTGTAATGACACCAAAACAAACCGGGTGCCTAAGAGGCTGGGAGATTCTTCATACCACTCACATCATTTCTAAATGTCACCAAATGTCAGCTGGTGTCAGTTAACTACTGTCATGCTAATTTAAAAACACAGTTCATGGCTGCTGGGAGGCTGAATGACAGCGTGACTCCAACGCTTTGAGTATTTTTGTTGTTGTTGTTGAAACATGTTGCGGAGTGTGTTATTGCAGGTATGTGGGTAGCTTTGGCAGATGGAGACCGCCATGCATTGCACAGTAATGTGATCTGACATGTCACCTGGGCTCAACTCTGTTTTGCTCCAATTTCTAGTTTGAACTAGCTCTCATAGTAAACTTATTAAATTATCAACAGATATACCGGTTGGGTTTTACAAGGAATTACAACACGTGCATTCCTAAAAGTCTTGTGCAGTAATGCAGATGATGCAGATACCTGCAAGAGCTTGAAGTTCTGGCTGAAGAACAAAAGTCATAAAGAAGGGGAGTCTAAAGGTAAGGTGAGGTCACAATACAGAAAATATGTCCCACACATAGAGCTAAAAAACATTTTAAATCTTAAACTCAAATGAGCAGCAAATCACTGAATTGGAAAATATATGAAGGACAGCCATAAATCACATTCATATTTTGTCTTTTGTCAATTAAAAACTTGAATATTCCATTGTCACTAAATAATTAAACTCAGAAAGTATTTTTTATCAGACAAAGCAAGGTAAAGTTGATTTTCCTGTGATATAGTGATGAAAAAAATCACTGTCATTTACAGACAAAGGGGAATGCATAATGGCCACTGCATGCCAAAGTTTTGAACAAACATCTCATATGATCTGTTAGAGCTCAAAGTATAAAATGGGAATGACTCCCAGCTGCTAGCACAACAAATCGTAGCTCAATAGTTGTAAAATGGACTAAATTATGGACATTTTTTGAAACATATACATGCACACACACATGAATACACACATAAACACAGACAGGCAGAAGGCAATAACTACATAAAATTAAGAAAAAGTAGCAGAAAGTTAATTACATTTATTAAGTGACAAATCTAAACATTTTATATAAATACATTTATTGACAAAAAAATCTGACACACATAGGTAAAAACAAATTAACTTGTTTAACTGAAAACAATATCAAATTTTCTTACCAAAAGTTACAAGTCTGACTAATCATTTGAAATGCCATGAAGTTCCAATCTGATTTTCTCACCAACTCTGACCTCAAAATCCAATATGGTTACCTTGGACATGAAAAGTGGAGAAAGCTGCTGTAATACACTTTTTTTTCACTTCTGTCGTTTTGTTTCTCACTAAATCAGTCTCAGAGAAATCTGTTCTGCCTTTGTTAGTGCACATAGTGCTATAGTGTTTGAATCCATACAGTGAGAGAAATACATTGTTATAGATTTTCATTGCTAATAATAATTAGCCTGACTACTGAGCCTGAGGACTCAGAAAATTGAACTGAAACACAGTTAAAGTGGGAATAACATCATTACCAGATCTGTGTCAATTTCTCAGTTAAATGGAACACAATATAAAAACATCTAATGACAGTTTTAGACCTCCCTTGCAAGTCTTCATAAGTGTTTTAATGCTCTGCACATTGTTGGTTAAAATGAGCAAGATACAGATCTGTGTACTTGTTTTTACTAGAATCAAAGTTATTATTTTTTAATCTTCTTGTGAATAGCCCTGCAAATTGTGTTCAGCAGTAGCTGAACCTTTTTGACTTGTAAATAAATACATAGGTGATATGTACAAAGAAAGGGGATAGGAAAAAGCTAGCTTTGTGGTAACGCTGCTTTTAAGCCTGGATCTAGGCTATTTAAAAGCTCATATTGGTGCAAAACTGTGTTTACTCTGTTTGGTTTGTTGTCAGTGAGAATAAGCGGGTAATATAACAGGGTTTCGTTTTGTCATTAGGACGTGATCTCTGAGAGATATGGTCTAATTGTCACTATAAGAGATCTCCCACAAAGGAAACATCAAAAAGCCAAATCTTAACAACCCACCAATAAACAACCAGTTCCTACAACCTGCTTTTATATGACCCAATATTACACTACCACTCTGTCAGGACTTAAGGGAGCAATAAAACAAGTCATTAATGAGTGCTATTTATCCTGCTTCTTGGCCTGAATTTTCTCATAAAACAGAAGATAACACTTGCTGTTCAATCATCTTTCTCTATAAGATCCAATGATGGGCTTTACTTTGCTGTAGTAGGGCATAGTAAAATGATAATGCCTCCTTTCTTGGAATCAAATACTGTGATTAATAGTGACCAAAGGAAATATGATGTGTAGAAAATAAAACTGTTTTCTCTTGCTGTCTGCTCATGCTTCTTGTTTTCCCCGGTAGTGGTTTTGACGTTGTAATCCACACCTGGATGGGCGCCAATGATGTCTGCAGACACCTGCATCAGACTGAGAAAAACAAGGGTGAAAAGAACAGAATCACCCTCCCTCCTTCTTTTTCAAAGAAAAATTTTTGCCCTTCTCTCTGCTCTGTTGGTGTTTGTCTGCTCTCGGCTGGCCCACCCCTTTTCCTCACACGCTCTTTGTTTGAATGGGTCATGTGACTTCCTTCCTGTTTTTCTGACCCAGGGGTCATTCTGCCTCAGGGTTAGCGTGCAGCCCCCCTGCCCCCAACTGACAAACACCCCGTTTGTTTATTAAAAGGCAATCTTGAAACCTCAGTCGTTTCTGCTTTCTTCTTTCTGTCAGACATGCTGTTAGATACACACTGATGATACACCCATGTTGGCACAAAATGATAGAAACAAATGGCAGGAGAGGCAGAAGAGAGAGGTGGGCCTCCATTGAATGTGATTGAACTTTAGAGGAACTCAGTGACCACTGTCTCCTCTTTATGATGCTCGACTCCAGCTGACCTTTTAGTCTGCAAAGCAGACTGTTGGGGTGTGCTGGGCTCTTGTTATGACTGAAAAGAATCGCCATGTTTTAGGTCCAAATATAAATGAACAGGCCGCCATAAAACTAGAATCATTAATTGTCTGCACATTATGTTGATTTTGTTTTCCATCAAATCGGTTGTCTAGTGTAAAAGTTGTTTGGAAAACCTATGACCTATGTATTACAATAGGTTATGTGTTTATGTTTTCTGAGTGTGGGTGGTTATGGGTGTTTGCATATGTACATTTGCATATGACAGATTCAACAAAGGCAAACAACTCTTAAAAAAAAAGAAAGAACATTGGTTCTGCATTTATTCAATGAGAAATAAACCAAAGCACCTGCCCATGTCTGCCAACAAGGGATTCTAATCAAACTGTCAGATGTAAATGTAAGTTTATACTTCCAGAAACAACTGAAATGTATTTTTTTAATGTTTCATGAAACAAGATGTTTTTTTTCTTCTTTAATTTAAATGTTTTGTTCTTATTTAGTGTTTGTTAAATTTTTTGGAGTTAGAAGCACAAACACCAAAGTGGTTCCAAGGCTCGTTTGGAGCCACTGCTTGGTCAGCACTAGTTCTGTTTTGCCAACCTAAATAACTGACTCAAGCATAGAAGAACTGGTGCCACAGTAACACCAACTTTGTGTATTAGGCCAGGAGCAAAGAACAACTTAAATCAGGGGATGAGGACCAACAACCAACAAAATTATTGCCAGCACCACGTGTAACATCCCAAGTTATTCCCAGTATTGTGCATCATATGCATAATTTCTTCTGAAAACACCAAAAGCCACAAAAAGCTAGTAAAGAAACTTGCTAAAATGAGAAGGTTGGTTTGGAATTCTTCCATTCCCATAAACTCTTACCTATTCTCCTTTTGCTATGTAGATGAGAGAGGTGGATTCTCGCTGTTGCTTTTCTGAGAGCTTTGGAGAACACAGGAAGCTAAGCAGTCCAAATGGAACCTGCCTGCAGTAGCATAACGTTCTGTTCCCAGCCAGAGAACGATGAGACCCCTGGCACTGTGTCAGGCATACATGTGAGTGCTTCTCCACACCTTATCCAAGCAGAACAAGGTGACCTACTCATGTCATGTCAGATATTGTGGAATAATAGGAGCTGAGAACACTTTCTCCTTGTGAATGCTAAAAATATGTGTTATCACTAACAGGCAACAGAGATGGACAGTGAAGTCCAGAAATAATCATAATCATGCAAATAAATTTTATAAACCTTTATATCAGTGACAGTTGGGGATTACCTAGATATTTCCATAGAATTTTGTGGTTATTTGCTAGCCTTTCTGTGTTCTGGTTCTGTCTGTAGTTATAATTTGTGCCAATGGGTCAGAAATTAACAGTTTCTCCAAACTGATGCTGTTCAGAGTTACCAACAGGTAAGATATTAATATATTGTTCTTAACCTTTCCACAGAACCCATCTTTAAAAGATCTCATTAACTACTCTTTCAGGTTTTTGCAAACATATGTTTTACATATATTCTGTGCTAAAATTCATTCTATGACAAGAAACATTTTCCTTATAATTTGCTGTGGGGGTTTATTGTGTTGATGCTGTCAGCATCAGTTTGCAAACAGTAAAAGTAATTTTGTATATATACTAAGTTGTCAGGCACTGTCTATTCACACTAATTGTCACTGCAAGTGACCTGCTGGGATGTTTCACCATCATTTTACTGTCTGCCAGAGCTATTCACACATAATCCTCAATGCAGCACATCATAAATATTTATTGTGTCTATCTGTGGAGACTCTAACCAATGACTATCGGTTCCAGCCTCTACGTGGAGTATAGCAAGTGCTGCAAAGTGCAACAGTTTAACTCAAGAACACTCATGGACTCTCAGCACCTGTTGATCGCTGTTTTTGTATTGTGCCATCATGATCAGTATGTAAATTATACACTAAATCCAACAGTCCTAAGTGTTTAATCCTGATGCATTTTCCTCATACAATACCCAGAGGAGCAGACATCACAATGTGACACAAGTCAGATGATGGGGGAGTGTGTGTGTGTGTTTGTAACAGAGAAGTCTTGTGCTCTGTCTGTTGTGTACTAACACACAGATCTGACAGGGTGTTCTCATTAGGATTAGACTCTTACAGGATTAGGAGATCAAAACTATCAACTGGGAAAAATTGAGTTGGGACGGGACCAGAACAACACAGCCTCACAAGAACAGAGAGTGAACAGATAAAAGGCTAAATAGCTCAAGGAAAAGAAACACAACACTTGTTTAGTACAAGTTGGTGCTTGGCATGTATCTATCTGTACTTGAATGTGTGGTTTGATACAAATTTCTCTCACCCACCACCATGAATGGTAGGTAATAATGTTATTACTTGTATGTGTTTATTTGTTTGTCTGATAGCAAAATACCTCATGAACCAGTTAACAAATTTTAATGAAACTTATAGAAAGTATTCTTTAAGATGTACATCTACAACTCAATAACTTTTAGAATCAGCGTGATTCAAGATGGCTGCACAACAATTCAATGCAAAAATGGGTATGACTCAGTCAGTTTTATAAATAATGAGCTAAAATTTGGTGTGGTAGTAGCTGGCAGTCATCCCTATGACATAGTTCAACCTTGGAATTAAGTGAAGTCAACCCTGTCCGTCTGCTACCAAAATATCTCACAAACCACTGGACAGATTACTCTCAAAAAGTAATCAACTCAATTCAAAATGGCTGCCACAGTGCATCAACCTTAGATGCTTCAAAAACGGTTATAACTCAGTCAGTTTTAAAGATATTGAGCTAAAATCTGGTGTGGTAGTAGCTGAGAATCATCCACATCATATACTTTAAGCTTAAAGAGATCATGTGTGAGCTTTGTTTAAAACTTTGGCATGCAAGGTGGAAGGTGATATGCATTCCTTTACTGATTGCTAGTTTAGTTAACGTAGATCTGCGGTTTTGAATTAATTGATGAATGTACATTTTATGAACATTCTTTAAGACAAAACACAATGCCCCCCCCAAAAAAAATAAAAACAAAAACCTTCACATTGTTTCATCTTACCTGTTTTACTTTTAATGTTTTTTTTTTTGTTTGTTTTTTAAGTTCATGCAGCATTTTCTGTGGTCATACCTTCTTGGTTTTTGTTTAGTCATATACACAGTAGATGCCTGTAAAAACAAATCTGATTGCAGACACTGCCCTGCTGCTTTTCCTGTTTCACAAGGTGTCACTTATGCAGCAAGTGACAAGTTACAGAAAACAACAACTCAAGACACCCCCCGCCCCCTTCTCCTTCCTCCTGCGTAGTGTGATAAGCTAAGTGTCAAAGTAAACGTTTAAAAAAAAAATTTAAATGCTTCGACTAAAATTACAACCTTCTCTATTATATCTTATATCTTTGTAACAGAGATATAACTTTGGAAGTTAGTAGGCCGATCACATAGTACCCACAAACCAAAACTGTGGGCCTAAATCACCTAATGAGCAGGTTCTGATTCAATACCTAACCAGTTTGCCTTTTTTTTTTGTTTTTGCATTTGTGGTACTGTGGTCATTTGTAGTCCTTACAACTACATTTTTCAACTCCTGCTTCAGAGTAGGTGCTTTCTTAGTTCTTTAGGGACTTTCAAGTGATAAAAGGAGAATGGTCCATACATAAACATGAACATGTTGAACACCCTTCCAGCACACACACAATTAAAACTGCATTAACATTGCTGAAGTAAAAGCTACTTAACTGTTGTCCTTGTCTGCTATGACACGCTCTTTTTTTGAACGAGAGCAGCACAAAAGACTGATCTGTAGTATGAATCTTCATTTCCTGTAATCCTTTTTCTGAAAGTTTGTGGTGCTCTTTCAAACTCTACTTTAAAAAGTAAACAAAATGCACAAAGCCCTAACTACGCCTTGCTCCATTGCTGCTGTTGGTGAATGTCACATACATTATTGACATGGCTGGACAGACTGTCAGCCCAGGGTAGGACAGTCACAGTATTCCTCTGGTGATGCGAAAGGAAACATGTAAGTTCCTTTAACAGCTTCATTGTGAGACTAACAATCTTTGTAACAGTTTTGGTCTGAAAATGCCCATTGACACACTTGGTACCTTTCAATTATGGTTTTATTTGTTGTATTTTTAACTAAAGTATAATCATTTCCTAACTTTACTCAAGATGTGTAATTGCCTAGAGCTAAGCCTACAGAGGCTTGAACACGAGACTTGAGCTTTAGTCTCCAGAAAGAGTCTTGCCACTTAGTCACTTGTCTTCACCAACTCCCCCCCCCATCACCAGGTCATTTCCAGGCCTATTCACACAGTCCCCTTCAAGATGGGACTGTGCGTCGCTGATATAATTCAGACCTAGAGCTGGAGTTGGTCCCAGCGCTGCTGCCTCTGCTTGGTCTGGCTGAATTACCAAAGTGGAATAGCGGAGGCTTTATGAGAGCATTGTTTCTGTGCTGAAATGTGGTGCTACCACTGTGTAGAAAGGGCTACTAATGACACAACACAATCACCAAAAGGGCACTTTGTGATTTAGAAATAGACATGATAAAACAGGACTTTCCAAAGCCTCAAAAATGAGAACAGATTACAACAGAGAGTTAAATCTATCTAGTTTAAGACTAAGCTTTGTTAATATGGTTGAAGGACAGTGAGTCAGTGGTTGAAGTTGTTGGCGAGTGACCATTGGAGAGCAGGTTGGCATGGAGATAAACCAGTCAACTGGGTTTGCTTTTGGCCTTAGCACAAAACCTTGCTCCCTTGCTGCTTTTCTTTTTCCTCACAGGCTTCCCACCACAGTCCTTTTCTTTGGACATCAGCATCAAACACCAGCAGACTGGAGGTTTGTTCTTGCAGCATTCAAAAATTATATTTTACCCAGCTCACCATGCAGTCTGGTGGCTGAATACATTTTAAACTGACATGTCTGGTTATGTTTTTTAAACTAAAGGCACAACCAGAAAAAGAGACAGGATTATTTTTCTAAATATGTGCTTACCTGGATAAAAGGGACCTCAACATATCAGGGTTTTATAACAGAAAAATAAACTTTTTGCACAATTTTCTACAGTATTTCTGCAAATGATCATCTTTCTTATTTATTAGCTAATATTTGTCAAAATGAAGTACAAGGAACTTCTGTAAAACTGCATCTCAATGTTATAATTCATTCTTTTCAACACAAGAGGCAGTAAAACTAAAATATGATTAGGAAATGTGCTACATAGATGAAATATACACACAATAGGTATTATATACCAGTTGTCTTCAATTAAAATACATGTAGGGTACATGTTAAAAAAAATCTTTAGCAAAGATCCAGAATAGATATTATTTATTCAGGCCTGCACCTCTACATGAGCTGGCTGAAGCAGGGGAAAATTCATGTGCCAAACGTGGGAATTATTGTTTATGCTAGAAAATCTGTGACACAAACTGAATTACCATAAAATGCTGCACCACATAAAGTAAAATACTATAATGCAGGAAGAGTTGCGTTCCCTAAAATGAATTAGGGTAAAGTGTAGAAAATCTGCGCCTCATGAAATAAAATACTGTGAATTAGAAAAGCTGTCACCTAAAACGAATTACTACAAGTCCTGAAAAAAAACGGTGCTGCCTAAAACATCCATCCATCCATTTTCTTTAACCGCTTTTTCCATTCCGGTTGCGGGGAGCCGGTGCCTATCTCCAGCAGTCACTGTGCGAGAGGCGGGGGACACCCTGGACAGGTCGCAAGTCC
>JAOXNZ010000188.1:15137914-15151682 GCA_028566095.1 Kryptolebias brasiliensis | reverse complement strand
AATGTGCAGCAATTAGGGTGACAGAAAACACTTCTGAAGGAACAAACAAAGGAGAAAACAGATGGATTGTCTTTGAGAGCATTTTTTTTAAATGTGTTTTCCTGTGCGAACAGTTCAGCTTCACTTGCACTGAGACAGGCTCAGATCATCCCTGGAAGCCAAAAACACAAACTTTTTGCTTCCAAACCAAAGACTTGCTGTGTTTGGGAGTCCAAACACTGGAAGTTATGTACTAGGATTTTCTTACCCATTACAACTGATTATATAAAAACAATATCATCCAATGGAAAAAAGCTGACTTTTTCTTTTTTTTTGTTGCCATAATTGAACAAGCAAAGACTTTATTTTCTTTTGACATGGCCTAATAATAATGATACGCTCAGATAAACAACGTGGAATTACTTTACATGAAACAAAACCCTAAATAATTCACATGGAAGAAGTAATTACACCCCTGGATTTGTCACACCTTTAAGTTTCTTTACAGCTAAACTTTATATCATCATCAAGCTTCAAGGCTCTCTGCAGCCATATTCTTATTATATTTTCATGAAAACGTATTAATCCACAAGTTTCTACAGCTCTAACTATGGTTTTAGCAATTTAAAAAAGCCTGTTAATTTATCTAAAACTATCGGTCCACTGTCACGGAAAAGCAAATGGTGTAAATTTTACCTTCAGTTTGACCAACAAATATGCCTGGGAGCAGAGCAATTTTGTTACAGGGGGGAAAGCCTCATCTCAGATTCCAGAGGTAATTTTTTGTAACTACTGATGTCAGTACAGACAGGCATCTGACTTTCTGCAGCCACATTAAAGGGAGAATCTGACTTGCTGTCAAAAAAGGAGCATTAGAGTAAAAACTGCAAATCCACCTAGTATTAACTTAAAAATGAAAACAGTGTTATGGAATGACATCTAGAAAAAAATAAAATAGTACCACAGTTTGAATCCCACAGTTTTTGTGGAAGGACTTCAAACTAGCAAGAGCATTCACATAAACTCTGAAACAAAGCAATTTTTAGGAAGGTAATTCGGAATAACTTCAGCAAGCCAAAAGGCTCTTTCACAAGACTCCTCGGGCCGGGACTTAAACGCCTTCTGGTCGCCTCGCCGTGATTTCTGAATGGACCGAGGCCCTGATGCGCCTTGGTTCCGCGATACGAGGTAGTAACTGAGCCGAAACGGTCGATATGTAAAAAGGCAAGCCAGCTTTACGGCTTAGTAATGTGACAAAGTGACGATGTGTGGTCTGTGTGAGCACCTGGTTGCGACATTAACCAACAGATTTATTACCGAGGGAAGATCGATGATGATGCAAAACCAACTTTGCATTTCGTCTAAAAAAATTCGGACGACGTACACTTTCGGTAGGATTTCAAAGCCAAAACAACATAGTACAGATTCATTTCAGAGGAGAACTCTCAGCTCTATCTTTTTTTTTTTTATTATTAGCAGTACAATGGCAATTTGGGGCGATAGCGAAATTCATGATTCCTGAACTGAACAGAACACAAAAGTAAAGTTTTGAGAATATTATGAGAACGTCGTAGTGCAACCACTTGGTTCTGCAGTGTCTTGCTTCATTTCTGAAAGCTCACGTCTGTGCGGGACGTGTGGCTCCATCTGTGAGTTTTTCACAGAAGGCAGCATAAAGACGGATTGGTCTGCGTGGCCATTTCGTGGAACCGTTTTATGAAAGAGCCTTAAGAGACAAGTAGAGTAAAGTCACGGTCTCTACGTTTTGCTTTGATCTGGTGTAAATTTTGTCTTTTGGTTTCTTGAAATTAGCTCTGTTTCACTTAATCTGGGTTTTAATAAAATTCTTGTTTTGTGATAGTATCTATGCATTTTGTTCTCTCAGCCCTTTGTTAGTAATCATGACACCTATGGTGTATCAGGTTTTAACCTCCCCTCAGTGTAGATATAATCCTTTGTTTTCAGTTGCTACTCATCAGGTTCTTGTGTGTTGGTTCCTGTGCCTTGCATGCTTTTTACTTGGTTTTAGCTTTGGTCTAGCTTTTGCTTTTTATAATAAGAGTCTGTCTGCCACCACCTGCCCACCTCCAGATCTAAGTCTACATTTGTGTCCTGCTGCTACAATCCATAACCTGTAGTATATGATGTTACTTTTGCTCAAGGGGCCAAGATAAGTTCCTGAGGCGATGTACTCTCCTATTCCACTGAGAGAAAATATGTATCTGTCAATGTTTTAGCTGACTAAACTTTTTTTTTGTTATTATTTAATGTACCCATGTTTTTTGATAGTCGATTTCAATGCAGATACCAATTGGAAAAAAAAACATTTTTTATTGTATACATTTTGCACAAAACTGTGGACTTTCTTTTTATTACGTTAGTACGTTGTAAGATACATTTCGGGACCTTGTTTGTATTTATTTTGCAAGCAGTTAATTTGATGTGTTTTTTATGAAAAGTACAGTAAAAATGGCAATGAGGGAAAGCTGAAAACCAAGTGAACACAGTTAAAAGTTATTTAATTATTAGTTGTACTTTTAAACATCTAGCACAACCCCAACACGCCAACTCCAGGGTAATTAAGAATACTCATATTTTTGTCAGATGAGGAAAAATGACATCTTTCTACTTTCTCGTAGTTAATATGATGTTCATCTTCATTATATTCGACTATACTGTAAACTATGCGTGTGAATTGTCCACTTTGCTCCATCGGTTCATCGGTTTTTAGAGATTTCAAACTGCAAACTCTCACAAATACCAAACACAGTGTCTCAGGATATTTTTATTTAAAGATGCTGTTATGTCCCATCACCCACACCCCCGTTCCCCTTTGGAGAGGTCAGAGCTGATTTTTAAAAATGCAACAGACATTCTATTATTTCACACACATAAAAGTAAGTCCTAATGATTTATTATTTATGCTAAAATGTGTTGGTTTATTTATGAGCGTCCTGTAATGTCCTTTTCTTGCTGTAGAGGAAACTACAGGAGAATTGGGTCAGAAATCAAAAACAGAGGTCATGTTATTTCCTGCCACATCTGACTGCGTGTCCTTCTTTGTCAGACCGTTGTGTGTCACTCTGGTGTTCAGCACCAAAGGACAGAGGTATCTGCGGGTCGGGCTGGCGGTGCCTCTTTTTGGTTCTGTCGCCTGCCTGAGGAGGATGGTGGCTGACGAGGGGAAACTTTCCCCAGACCAGGTAAGATAAAGCAGAGAACTACTTGATCCAAGATTAATACAGAACAGTTGAGCACCCAGAGGGAGTGGTGGAAGTTAAATGAAACTGCATATGTCTGTGTTACAATGATTATAATATCAGCTCAAACGCAGTGTCGGCAGTGCGGGCACACTGCACTTGGCGCCCTGTCAGGCCTGGATACAAGCCGAAAGGATTCATACAGACGTATCCTCTCCTGCAGAAAGTTGGCCCTCAGCTGTTGGAACTGGCCCTAAAGATCCAGCAGATTGACACTAAGTCGAAGTTGACACCTGAGCCAATCCCACACATGTTCGATTGGGGAAAGATCAGACTCCTGGCTGTCCACTGGAGGACCTCAACATGACGCAGGCAGTTTATAGACACACTACTTGGGTGTTGTCTTGTTGAAGGACATGACCAGGGTGTGGTCTCAGGAGGGGCAAGACACGAGGACGCAAGTTGTCACTGACGTAGTGCTGTGCTTTCAGGGTGCCCTGAATCACTACCAGAGGTGACCTTAAGTCAGTCCCTAGGGCTCTCCACACCATGATGCCAGATGTAACGCTGGCGTGTCTCTTCATCGTTGGCAGGTTTGATCCTCTCCGCTCAGCGCCACCATACACACACACAATGATCATCCCAGGCCGCGCAGAACCAAGTTTCACATATGAGCATGATATACCATGCGACTTGTCATCAGTCCATGCCTACTGGTTACAGCGCCACTTCAAAAGCAGTCCTCTCTGATGTTAATGCCAGCCCACCCATGGGGCGGTGAACCTGCAGTCTGACTGAAGCCAGTCGTCAGGACTCTGTTCAGGATGGCATGGGATGTTGTAAAGAGTCCAGCACCTGTGTCCAGATGGCGGGCACAGATGTTATGGGGTTCTGTAATTGCTTGGCGCACAAAACAATGTGTGTGGATGCTCCACATGACAGGCAGTTGAATGATACGGCCACCTAGCTTCCTTGTGCAAACCCACAATGTGACCCCTATCAAACTCTAACTGCTGACCTTCCTTCACTGTTTGACTCACTGATGAACGTTCAAACAACTTCTTAATATGCACTTTGCTGCGCATTGTAGATGAACAGTTCCTTGCAAATTGAATCATTTGCACAGCCATTAAACGGTCTGCTTGTGGATCAAATTAGATCCAAACTGGACCATTCCTTCTGGGTGTTAACCTTTTGCTTTTGTCATTGGGTTACAGAGCTTTGTGATCTTTTGTACATTGTCCCTACAAACTGATCAGTGTTTGTGTGTATATCTGTTGATCTCCAGGTGATCCTGACAGAGGTTTACTCCACAGGGTTCCAGCGCTCCTTCTTTGACGAAGACGATCTAACAAGCATAGCCGAGAACGATGTCATCTACGCCTTCCAGGCTCCACCGCTCTACATCAGAGGGGGCTCTGCACGCATCTCAGGTAGCTGTGAAGTCAAATTTTATCTGGATTTATATTCACAACATTTTATTTTTAGTCACAGCGAAACATACTGTACATTATCTGATTTGTGAAGTGTTTTTCCCTGCTTTAATGTAGATCTGTAAGCAAATACACATGACTTTAATAAGTTACCAAATGAAACTCTAAGGGAATGCATCTACAGGGGTCCTGAGGAAACAGAATAAGAATATATAACATCATGGCGAGCACTGCAAATTACATCCCCTGTGCGTAGATTTCCCTTGTGCCATCAGATTCATCTTTTTTTTTCTCAGCTAGAAATGTAAATTGTGCAATCAGAAGTAATTCAGTTCATTGTGCTCTCTTATTTTTGTTCTGCTTCTGTGGCAGAATCTCCTGGCTTCTCAGTGTTTTGGGGGGTGTTGATACAGAGGCCCAAGATCAACACTCAACACTTTTGTGTACACAGCAGACTGTTCTGTCACTCACACTGAAATGCCTTCCCCCCACGGAAATACGCGTTTCATCTTTGAAAGAAATCGTGAGATTTCTGACTGTTTGGTGTGAAGTGAAAGCGACGCGATAACAGAGCAGCCGCAGCAGCTTTCGCCCTCCATCTGGGCCCACACGGGATGCATCCGGGGCACTTGCGTTTTGGCAGAACTCGGAGCACAAAGTGTCAGGAATTCTGCACTTAAAGGAGAGACAAATACGTTCACAAGATGTTTTGAAGCTGTAGCTTTTAGACTATAGGGATGTGGCTGTAAACCAGTTTCATCACACACATTTTATACTTCAGCTAAACTGCTATTGCTTCAACTTTCTTGGCAACACTTAAATATTGTGTCTAAACGATAAATATTGTTTGGTTATTGTTTACATAAGCTATGACCAAAATTTTATTTTTAATTTCCAATATAGTGTTCCGCCCTTAGTATTTTGTCTATTTTGTTGCGATGTAGATTCTTAGTCATCCAGGATGACCATAATTATAACTGGGCCGCCTGGTATTTTTTTTACTTTATAGCTGTAAAACTGTCAAGAAATGTGCATTGAGTCTGTATTTTTGCTGCTTTTTCCAGAACAACCTCAGCTTTCAGTGTCTGGTAGTTATTTAACATTTCTGTCTATTAAAGACTGTGAACAAACAGTTTAAAGAGAAGAAAAACAAAAATCTTCATGTTCTCCCTGTGCACACGTGGGTTTACTCCGGGTACTCCAGTTTCCTCCCACAGACCAAACATGCATGTTAGGTTCATTGGTAACTCTTAAAATTGTCTCTAGGTGTGAGTGAGAGTGTGAATGGTTGTTTGTCTCATTTGTCTCTATGTGGCCCTGCGATGGACTTGCAACCTGTCCAGGGTGTCCCCCGCCTCTCGCACACTGACTGCTGGAGATAGACACCAGCTCCCCGTGACCCGGAATGGAAAAAGCAGGTAAAGAAGATGGATGTTTGTGAATGTTTTGTAGGATTTCATGCAACAAGAGAAATTGAGAATAATTACAGCTGCATTGTTGCAATGGGTTGAACAATGAACAACAAGACTAACCCACTCTCTCTGTTCACACTCCTCTTTTCCTCTAGCACACCCTTGCTCTGCGCCCTTCAGTAGAGGACATCTAGTGGAACCCCCCCCCCCATTATTTAATTGCTCTGAATCTTTGAAGGGGTCTGTGGGGGGGAGTCTGAGTTTGAGGATGTGTGTGCATATATCTGTGTGTGCACTCTCTCAGGGCAGGATATTGGAGCTGATATCTGGGAGATAAATACGAGCATTAGTCTCTGTCTGACACTCTATTCACAGAACGACCACCTCCGTCCCCCTCTCCCCATTCTCATTTCTCCTATGCTCGGAGAGGAGAAGGTGAAAAAAAGCATAGGATAGAAAAGTGATAAGGAGCGTTAATGATGATTGACCTTTGGGTCTGGGATATGTCTGTTGATGAGAGCTTTAGACAGAGACCAATGGGTGGTCTGTCACTTCCACTAACCCCCACCCCTTTACCCCCTCTTCTGCACCTTGATTTCTCATCTAGCAGATGGTAATGCCATATGATAATACCACCATCCTTTGCTCTTTCTCTACTCCTTATGTCTGTGTGCAGTAGCTGCTGCTGGAATAAAAGGTAAAGTGATGGTCACTAACTGCTGATAAATGCTGTATGGGGATCTAAGAATAAAACCTGATAATGGTCTGGGAACACAGCTGGTGGTGCACAGGACGAGCTGTACCGAAGCACACAACAGGCACTGTATTAGGTATCCTCTGCTATTCGTCACACATTTTAGATTTGTACATACATGCTTGACTGAGTACCTCTTGTGCATACATTGGCATGTGCAATGGACCCCTGCAGCCCTCAATGTCCTTTTCCCCATCATGCACTGGTCAAATATTCAGTGGTGAGTGGGGCAGTCATGTTTAATTAGTTAGGGAGAGTTGTCTCAGGCCATTTCCATTATTTATCAGGTATTGCTGTGTCATTGTACTGATAACATTTTTATTGTTTGATTTGACAGATTGCCTCAAAGTCTCCAACTCTTATTGTGAAAAAGTTGAAGGTTAAACCTGCAGTTGTGAGCACTTTGAAGGGCACACTTTTGTAGCTGCTGGACTGAGAAACATGCAAACTTTCT
Source organism: Kryptolebias brasiliensis (assembly GCA_028566095.1). Classification (NCBI taxonomy): domain Eukaryota; kingdom Metazoa; phylum Chordata; class Actinopteri; order Cyprinodontiformes; family Rivulidae; genus Kryptolebias; species Kryptolebias brasiliensis. The sequence goes on along the minus strand of JAOXNZ010000188.1, from coordinate 15,144,450 downwards.
TGTGCGCAAGTAAAATATGAGGTAAAGCTTCAGCAATGGCCCATCTGGGCCTGTGACGTCACCATTTTTTAGGTCTGTCAGTAAAGTTTGGCTATAGGCAGTATGTGCTAATCATCACCTGTTTATTGAATCCCAGGGCTCGCAGGGCTTGTTTGACAGCAGCCAGATGTTCCCTGCTTTGGGCAGATGCTGTGGCTATTGGAGGGTTCTCTCCTGGATGTCCTCTACTTAGATACCTAGTATAAAAAAGACAAAATGGAGCAACATTAGAAACTGTTTCAGACAAGAGAACAAGATGAGTCCAAGTTTGGATACAAATAAAGACGTCCTCTCTAGTTTTGTTAGAAAATAAGGTGAATTTTGAACCAGTAAAACTGTATCAAGCACACCAAAGATTAGCTTTATTGTTAATTAGCTTAATTTTAAAGTAGTTTAACAAACTAGTAATATAAGTGCAACATTGTACAGCCACACACCTGTGAGCCAGGACATTGTTGAGGTAAAGTGCACTCTTGTCCTCAGGTGAAAGGCCCTCAGACATCAGGTAGAAGATTCTGAAGTTGTGTTGCTGAGGAGGCAGCTGGACCAGACGGGACTTCTCCAGCATGTAGGTGTAAACCCGAGCTTAAACGTGGGACATGTTTAACTTCAGTGTAAGAGGTGAGTACATTACACTTCGAACGCTTCATCTGTAATATTTATTAATTAGCTAGTGTTCAATGGCTGAATTTACTAGAACTGAATGCAGAGAGAGAGAGACAGAGAGAGTGAGAGAAAGCGACGTCTGACAACTGTTAAATGAGCTTTTACTGCCTCCTGCTGGAATTTTTTAAAACTGTGAATCTAACCATTAAAAAAAAAAAAATTGCGTTTGGGGTTCTTATGAATTGTGCATTTTGTAATACAAAAACTGCATTGTGGTTTCAACCTTGAAGAGAATGAAAATTTACTATTTAAATTAAACTTAGATGATAAACACTATCTTTATGTTAAAACATGATAAAGAATAAATGTGTGGGATTAAAATCTTTGGAAACATTAAATCAGGGTGTAGATATTTGTAAGAACCAAATATGTTTTGACTGATACACCTCATGTCTCTCATGTAGAAACTGAGATGAAATAAAATGACAATAAAGATCACTGAGAATTAATTCAAACCCAGTTTTAGAGACAGAATTGCATTTTACCTCTGAGCATTGTTCTCCTCTTTTCACAATACTGGATGGTTAACAGCTTAGTAAAGCGGCTTGAATTGCTGTTTCTTGGGGTCTTTGCATGACCAAAGGCTTCCAGAATACAGTTTACCTGCATATAAAATAAACAGAGCTTATTGTAAAAGCTTTGCATTGTCTTGTATGTTAAACCTGGCTTTATCTTCCATATAAATGGCAACAATTTAAATTTAAAAATATTTTATAAACAACACAAGTCTTGCCTTAATTCTTCTTTTTTACCACTAGATGTCAGTGCACATTTACTATCTGGGGCTGTGATATTTTTGTGTCCCAGAATGACAAGCTGACCCAGATATTGCCTGAATAACAATGACTTCATCAGAAATCAGCACTCTCTGATGATTACACACTGCTTTTTTGTACAATTCTCAGAGACCAAGTAATAAACAGACTGACTAGAAAGTAGGTGGATATTCTGAATGTGAACCAGAGCAACTATAAACCAACTTGTTACCTGATTGACTGTTTCAGGATTCACTGTTTTCAGTCACTGCATTTATTGTAAAAATCAAGAATTATAACAATATTACTGCTTTGGTTCTTTAGTAAAAACTAAAATCTGTCAATTAAATTCAGCCTGTTTTCTTTTCAGCCTATTTTACAAAAAGCTTTACGCTTATGAAAGATTTAAGGGTTTTAATCTCAAAATCCAAAATGTGATTCATTTGAGACAACAACATAAATAAAAACCCTACAAACCATGACTGAATGCTTTAGCAGTGTTTTAAACAGGCAAATAGCTATCATGATGAAAAAAACAGACAATTGCAGAATTTTACCCTGAGCTCATTCACACATCTACTCTCTCCTTTAGCACATCAGCAAAGAAACAGTGTGGGATACACAGTTATGAACAGTGGCTCTCTAAACTGTGAGCATGGGGGAAAAATATGCACAGTGAGACATGCTGTAGGCATCAGGAGACTCACAGAGAAACAGGAGTTTGTCACTGAGGACTAAAGGAAAAGAAAGAAAATATGCAAAAATGCGCGTTGCATATTTGATAGCAACAAAATATTCAGTAATCATGCCAAGGACACACAGTTGTTTTATGTTCCTTAACCACTGACTCTTTGAAGGGCAGAATTTGACAAACATCTTGCAGACTTACGTGTTTCATCCGGTGCTCTAGCCCAAAGCCTTTGGAGCTGGAGCGGGCTGTCAAGTGTCTCACAATATGTTTACATGCCTCTGTTTTCCCAGAACCACTTTCACCACTGAACAGACAAAAACAAATGGATTAATGGCTTTCTATAATTGTTTAAGACACTGTTATACCATACTGTTTTTAATTTCTAATGCTTCAGTGTGTTTTATTTCTCAAATGTAACTATAACGAACAATAATGTTGAATGTTGAGAGTTTTATTTTCTCACTAACATTTTAAGAAACAAGAGAACAAACATACGAAGAACATACTGTAAATTGGGGCTCTGCATGTGTCTCAGAGGACTAGGTGTGAGATGTTAGCAATCGGGGTGTCTCCTACATCTGTCACCTTAGTTAAATGTCTCCACCCACCTGACATCACCTCTTCAGGGATGTCCGCCCATTAAATTTATCATCTGCAGTTTTTCTCCTGACATTGACAGCGTTTTACCCAATGACCACCTTTTTTTTTGCACACTGTTTTTAATTTTCTGTTAAATGGATATTAAGGCTGACATAAGGTTCCTCTACAGTGCACACTCTGACACTCACTGATACACAGAGAGATGAGATATGCATAGTAACACCAAGCAGATGGCTTCAGAAGGTCAGAGGCCCACACTAATGGCCACAGCGTGCTTTAGGTGTGCTGTTTGTCGGTGTGGGCATGTCTTGCTACATTTCCTACAAACAGACCTGCTGAGTGTGAAGTCCGAAGGTCTTTCCACTGTCTTTTCATTTACCAGTGTTCTATTAGATTTCAAGGGCATTTTGTTAGAGCACTTGCCTCAGGAGGGGTTGCTGATTGCTTATAAATGTGTAAAAGTGTGTGTGTGTGTGTGTGTGTGAGTGTGTGTGTCAAGGAGTTACACATTGGAATATATTGTATAAATTAAAGGCTGACCAAAAGCAAAACCAGAGCAGAGTTGACATTGTGTAAGGAAGAGACTGCGAAAACAGCAAGGTGTGTACACGTGAATGAATGGTATGGTGTTGTTGTGTGTGTAAGTGAGATGGATGGCGTGTGGCCAGCGTGCATTAACTCTCTGCCAGATTGGTTACGACTCAGTGGGAATGTCACTGGAGAGCCGGAACAAGATTTAATTGCAATCAGAGCACTGCCTCGGTCCGGTCGAGGACAAAAAGAGTGCGACTCTGCAACACTCCCAGCAAACATCCATCTCTATGTGAACACCTAACAGGTCCACAGCTCAGCTCAGGCTGAGAGCTATTAATCTTTCTGCGAGTGTTTTACAGGTGTGGGGCCATGGGGGCATGGGGAAACCAGGTGGGCAACTTTTTGATCATGTACACAATTATTTAGCTATGAGAATGTCAAAGTTGTTTTGCTCTCACAATTTTGAGGCATTTAGTTTTGTGAGAATGAAAGAGTGCATTTTCTTTGTGAAATGGGTAGCAGGTGTACCTCAAGATAAAACACTGAGGGCGTCTCTCCTGCTGCATCATGTGGTACGCTCTCTCAGCAGAAGAGAAGATGTGAGGTGGCAGAGAAGAGCACAGGCGACCAGTGGAGCTCAGGTACAACTGACTCACCTGAGAAAGACACAGATGTTTTATTTAAAAATACATTGCTGATCTGAAAGACTCATGGGTTAAAGTTACCAAAATACAGCAAAATCATTTTAGGTGTCCCTCTCTGTGAGTGTGTGATGGTGTGTTCATTAGAGAAGTGTGGTTTTTATTTTCTGTCTATATTAATAAACTGTGAGTGGACCGTAACATTCATTCATTCATGCCCAGTGCAGCAGACATGTGCCAATGTTGAATTTGTGGCTGCAGACAAGGGATGGAGGACAGGCTATGGACCACAACACCAGGGAGGTTGACAGATGGCCAGCAGATCACACACATTGTGACATATGTCCTTCTCACACACGCTCCTCCCTGCTCCTCCACAACCTCACAGTTAGGTATGGAGGTCCTGGAGTGAGTCCAGACAGAGGCTGGAATGGGACAGCCAGACAGGGACTTGGCTTCATTTTTATCCTGGCAGGAGAAGATGCTTTCTCCTCATCCATTCAGTCATTTTTGGGCCCAAACCTTTAACTGGCACGAAATCCGCCATTTCAAAACGAGATAATAGATTTTTATAGTAACACACAGTCTTGTTGAGTGCTCTTCATGCAACAACAACAAATTAAAATTAGAAACCTTCAGTAGTTTTTTGCTAAAAAACATTCAATAGATATTTAATTTATATACAGAAGCTGTGCAATAAACTATTCTTTTTGGTGGGACATACTGTAACAGAGTTTGTGTGAGTGAAAGAATGTGTGTGTATGTGTTTGTGTTTTATGTCTGACTGATACAGAGTCAGCTGTATGCGGTGTATCACTAACAGGAAGACTGCATTATTTATCAACTACAAGGTCCATTTCATCTGTTCCTTCCTTACTTTTATACGGGAACATGTTGCCTTTATAGTATAATTTTACATTAGTCATCAAATGCAGTCAAACAGTAATGTAAAGTCCAAGCATCAGATTGCTTACAAATTTTTTTTTGTAAACCTTTGAAAGTAATTTCGGTGCAAACTTACCAAAGTGGAATAGATGGGCAGTTCTTTGTTTGGGTTGACCAGTAAAAGGATGTGCCCAATGTAAGTCTAAACATGAAGGGAAACGCGTTTAAGTAATTAACAAACAAAAACTAAACTTCTGTTCATTTCTCAATAAACTACAAAGACAACAATTTCACACAAATAAACAATCAATTGCTGAACAAAAACAGTGTGAAAATGCAGAAGCAGTTTGTGATATGTCATGATTCATCACCTTGTAGAGCCACTGTGGACAGCAGTTCTTGAAGTTTTGCCCCGCTCCTTCACACAGATGGACTCATATTTGACTCAAGTATAATTTTGTACGTGAACATTAGTGTCTAGTAAGCTCAATGACTGCTCACGTGATGCAATGACACTAATCATCACTCCTCCACCACCGTGCTTAACAGTTGATATGAGTTGTTCGTGTTTGCTTTCTGCTAAATGAGGCATGATGAGTTATGGCCTCTGCATTACTTTTGTTATAGGCCAAAGAACACTGTTTCATGAATCTTACAGTTTGTTTAGATGAAACAGTGGAAATCAGTTTCAGAGGATTATAGGGATTTCTTCTTAGAACCCTTCAAACGAGCCACACTAAATCAGTTTCTTTATAATTGTACTGTAATCATTTTTAACATATAACATGCTAAATGAAATTTGTAAAATCTGAGATGAGCCTCTTGTGTCTTGTATTTTTTTTTTAAATTACCAACTGTCGTATATGTTTCCACTTGTACATAATCTTTCTCAAACTGGGATGAATGACTCTGAGTTTAAAAACACTTTCAGTTTTATTGGATTGACAGTGCCTGGTTGTTATTTACCCTTTTATTCTTGTAAAAGTAGTATGGGTATATTTGGATTTTCACACAGCCACAATATTTTTGATTCATTATTGTTAAAAATAATGACACAATGTAATAATGTAACGTTTTACTCATCACCTGACAAAGTACGGATATTTAAAACATGTGACTCCTGAGATGCTGCTTCACTGAATCATCTTAACTTCAACAAGTTAGACCTGAGATAAAATTACTCATCAGTGCAGAAAGCTTAAAGTGATTTAAAATTGAGGTGCTGCCCTCACTCTCTCTTGAGCATGTTTTCATGACGTTGGCAATTTCCTTTATATTAAACCTTACGGCAATTTTTATAGAAGAGAAAGGTAAATGAGGTAATGCAAGTGATAAAAAAATCTTTTTTCAAATCTATTTTCCTCCCACACTAACGTTAAAGCCACTGAGACAAAAATAAATAGCTCCAAGTTTCTGACCCTTTTCTCTAAACTGTTAACCTTCTAGCTTTCACAAAGAGCCCCAAAAAGGCTGTTTGAGATCAAAACTCTGTCCGCTGTGAAATTGCAGGCATTACTATCATTAACTTACATGCTGCTCTGTCTTAAAGCCCTGGCTCAAGGTTAATGACTTGAACAAATTCCCACTGCTTGCAGACATACAGTAAAGCAAAATGCAATTTTTTTTCTTTTTTTTTTTTTTACTTTCCATAAATCTTTAAGAAAATTGCCACAAACTGTTCACTTTCATGAAGTGTTTGTCACAAATCCAGTCTTTAACAGTGTG
>JAOXNZ010000188.1:15122073-15133083 GCA_028566095.1 Kryptolebias brasiliensis | reverse complement strand
AAATCTTTATATCCATTAGAAAGTAATTAACAAATGCTCCTTATACCCCAAAGAAATCCTTGCACATGCATATTTGTGTACAAGAGAAAAGTATTTTTTTCTCCCCTTTTTTTGCTTAATTTCCTCCTACATACCAAAGCTTTTTTTCTCCTTTCAGCTGCAGTGTATTTTTTCTTTGTAGTTGTGTGTTCAAGCTCATTTGTGTGAATGTGTACAGTAAATGTTTTACCAGATGGTTTATCTTGGTTGCAGTTCAGCAAAGTTGGGTTTGCCCCATGCCTTAGGAGCTTGCTAACAATGCTTGTCTGTAAGAAATGGGAGACAGACATTTCACATGTACTTTCAATAAATCCTTCCAAAAAAAACAGCAAAAAGTAATTTCTGTACAGAAATGTTTTTTTAAATCCCCCTTTTAAATGGTATTACAGCTATAGTGAAGAGTAGACACAGATATGATACACTAAGCAGATCATACATGTAGAGAATATGTCAAACATGGCATTAAAGTTTTAATAATGAGCATTTCTTCCATCCTTTGCCATGACAGGAGAACTCAGTAGTTGTCAATCATCAATTTACCACAGCAGCATGTAAAGGTTTTCATTTCTGTCCTTTATTATTCCATCTTGGTTTCATTTATACTAGACTAACACAAACTTCATGATTTTTGTCCTTTTTGTCTCAGTAACCCATCTTATATACTCTTTTAGCAATTTGTCCTTTAGTCCTGTTTCTTACCTCAGTAGCTGTATCAAACTTAAAAAATGCAATGCACCACACTACACCATATGAATATCCATATATGTAATGTAAAGAGCTGACATTTCATTATATCTCATCTAATGCATGATGTCAGTTTTAAATGCTTTACTGTGACTCCAACCCAACAAACATTGCTAAAAATGTAATCAGAGCTTTATCCTGTCAATCAGTACTGGCACAATGCAAACAGCAATAATCCATATAATTATGACTGAGCTGAATAACTATCCAGTAGAATTATGAGTCATGTAACAAGACCAACCAATTCATTGTATAATGTGTTCAAGAGAATAATCAAACACTTTAAAAAAATTATATTTAAATGATAAAGGCCCAGCATTCCTTGAAATAATGCATATTGCCAGCTGCTTTTATGGAAAAAATAAATAAATAAACTAACATAATATTATGTTGAAAAATGATGACGTTGTAGCTGTTTGGGTCAAATCTTAAAATATTATATATGCTAGTTTGTCACAATCTGTGCTCAGAGTATGTGTTGGGAATGACTCTAAGCTACTGTCACATCAAATCTCAATATCTTTGAAATAAACTGTATTGTACCTTTGTTCTGTTTGTTTTCAAAAGTTGATCAGCTTTGGCAGCTATTTTGATTTGGACTGACTCCAAAAGCTTTTCAAATGTTTAGTTATATACACTGAATAGTCTGCCATTTTCATTAAAAATTGTTTACAAGTTCATGATATATTTTGCTAACAGATAGAGAAATGAAAAAAGTGCGCACACAGGCAATTACGTTATTGTCTGCCTTTCATGGTGGCAGGCCATAAAAAATTATACAACTATAAAATTCTGCTCTAAATTCAATTAATCAGGTTATCTTATTTGACACTTGTAGTACATTTTGAATGTATTTATTTTTTCACCAAATAACCAACAGTTCAGACTGCAGAGAAAGTTGAAGACATTTTTTTTCTGTAATGCAGCACAGAGATAAGACATCAGTGAAGTGCACAGAATGTGAGTCAGCACATTCTCTAGACTGGCTCTGACATATGCCAGCAGTTGTTCAGTTATGAAGTTACAACACGTCTTCTGCCTGTAAAGCCTATCAGCAAAACCAACACTCTATAAATACTGGCAGCACTGAACACTTTAGCAGCTCAAGTTTAAGAGAAGAACCGGAAAAAGCTTCATCTGTGATGAAGGTTCAGATGTTGCTCGAATGGATGTTTAGTTTCCAGTGTAGCACCTAATCTTAAGATTAACATGAAAATTTCTCAGAATTTTAAACTGTAAAATCATGTTGTTGCTTAATTGCCACAGCTCCAATTATAAGACTAAGAAAAATAATCTCTTTTACGCAAGGAGGTATTTTAATACTCTTTCATTTTTGTCTGAATTATCAACATAAAACTATTCAAAGGTTTGTCCCTCTAGAAAACTTAACTTTTAAAGCCCTGATTCAAGCCAGAGAACGCTCAGAACAGCGCCAAGCTTATGATAAGCGCAAGGTGGGGAAGCCTAATTAGTTGCATAATAAGGTCATACATCTTCTTAAAGGGTCATATTAGTGTGCATGGCACACTGCAGAGGGGGTCTTTGAGTTTAATGTACCAGCTGGCATTATATTTGCCAGCAAGCATTTTCTTAGAAAAGGTTTTTGACTCATGACATAAAAATAGAAGTCATTTAGATGGTCGAACACAACAAAACAACATCCTGTGTCAGTCACTGCAATGCTGAGAGACTAGCTATAAAAAGGTGGTGACGAAAGGGAAATGTTAAAAAGGCCCAGTGAGTGGTTTGTATTCAGGAGGCAATACACAGGCACCAGGAAAGAGCCGACAACTGAAGTGCTTTAGCACTGCAAAGAAAAACCTAATCAATTCTACAGTCCTCCAAACTGCCACTGCTAAGGCAGATACACTGACACACTTACGAAGACACACACACACCTAAACACACATCGCAGTCGTGTGCAGAGAAAGTGCAAGAAGAAAGAGATACAAAAAGGTTAAAATTCATTTTTTCAGGCCTGGGGTCAGGATTTGTACATGCAGATCTAGTGATTAACTATTGTTTGAACATCTAACCACAAGTGAAATTGATGGTGTAAAATAAAAATACCAAAACAAAAACTAAACATCTTTATAAATGGAACAGAGAAAAGTAATGTGGTGGGCAAGAAGAAGAAAATACATTTTAAAACATACTTGAGTAAGGAAAAGAAAGAACATGGCTTCTGGACAGATAGACCTAAGAAGTGCAGTGTGATTCAAAATAACTAAATTAATGTATGTAATCTATGTAGTGAAGCACACAAACCAAAGGGCAACAAAATACCAAGTTGATTCAGCGAGCTCTGAATAGGATCACTTGTTCGTGGCTGGAACTCTTTCAAGCCATATTCTGTTTCCATCGGGATCTAAATGCTAATCAAGAATGACCTAACTAGATCATATATAGTTTGACACTGTGCCAGCTGTTTGATAGTTTTATTTTTTTTCTTATCAGTGGGTCCAAAACCAGCAATTTATCAGATAAGTTGAAGCCAGTTCTTCTGAGGAAGAAGCCATCAATAATTTTCTCATTATTTAATTAATGGCAACAATCACATTGGGTCAATGCAGCTTGATGAGTTTAAATTAGGTTTCTGCTTGATAAACATTCAGGCATTCATGTGCAAGTTGTAACTTACCTGACCATATTTAGCAGCCAAATGAAGTGGGGTCCAAAAGTTGTTGTCAGCTGGATGAGGGTCTGCTCCATTCTCCAGTAGCACAGGCACCACCTCTCTGTAACCACTGGCACAAGCGATGTGGAGCTTCAGACAGAAGAGAACCAAAGAGGAAGATGGATTAGAAAATAAGAAAACACAAAATAAAATAGGGGTGGAAAAAAAAGCATTGTTGCATTGGGTCAGAGAAAAGTCAGAGTCCAGTAGCATTAACCTATGTGTTGACTTTTCTTACCAGAGTAACTTCATCATCATTGGGCTGGTTGAGGCTTCCCCCTGATGCTACAAGCAGTTTGACATCAGACAGCATGGTGGTGGCTCTATGCATCTTCATGGTGTGCATGGAGGCAACATCCACACCTAAAAAAACACCAACACAAAGGTTTCACTCAAGGCTTTAGGTACAGTGATTTCCTTTGAACTTTTTTTCCAAGAATTTGGGAAAATAAATTATTTAATCTAATGGCTTTTTACAACATATAGATAATATTACATCAACATGCATATGTTTGCATTGATAAAAGAACTAAATTGCATCAATTGATGTTTCATATTAGTGTTTTTCACAACTATATTCAACAATACAACTATGATAAACCTGGCTGTGTGTTACATAAAAAAACAAAATCCCTCAACCCCCAAACTTTCTTATTTTTAAAGGCTGTATAGAAAATAACCTCTTTAAAAGAGTTTATCATTAATTAGCATTTGTTCTTATTATATAGTCTTGCTCTTTTTATTTTTGCATCTTGCTTTTATTTCTATACGTTGTATATTTCTGTATTTTATTTTTGAATTAACTGCTACCTGTTTTTACCAGTGTTGTCAGATTTGTATGTACTGAAGTTTTAGTTTAATTATGTTGTCATTCCTGTTATTGCCTGCTTTATTATAGGCACTTTGACTTACGCTTGAGCTTTAAGTTAAGATGAGCAGATCAAATGGATGGCTAAAAGTGATTAGGACGTATAATAGTCATACAAAGATCAAGTCCTTCACCAGAACAGTTAAAGGCCACCAGAACTTGTGTCCAAGTCTGATGCAAACAAAATAAGGTCTTTGTGGGGCAGCAGTTCCAGTCAACAGAGATCAGTTCACCTCTCCATAATTACATGCACCCAACTTTAGCTGCTGCATTAACATTAATTGATTACCAATAAGTCTATTTATCACTTTGATAGGCTCCTTAGCATTATCTAATGGGACTTTTCCAAACCGATTCATTGAATCATTTAATCAATATGTTTGTCTTTGCAAACAGATGATAGGCTCAGGGTCCAGACTCTAGTGATATTTGAGACATACAAATACAACATCAGACATGAGTGTTCATGGTTTCTAGTTTCCACATAGTCTGCATGAAAAACAGAGCTGAATCCCACTTCCCCCTTATATTTTTCATGACAGTGGGATGTTGTCCCAATCCTTGTTTGATGTAAAACGAAAGCAAAAGGGCAGCGCTTTCTAGCCTTAGAAACTGATATTTTGAAAGCGCTTGCAAAAAAGTCACAAATTTAAGTGTTTTTCTTCATAAAAATATATTTTTGCTAGCACAAAAAACATTGAAATCTTTAGTTTAATGTATTCTGATGTTTGGTATAATTGTCAATAGTCCTAAACAAACACAAAACCTTGGATCATATTTTTTTGTTAAACATATTTTGTCACAGCAACCAGTGTATTGTTTAGTTCACTTATTTAGTTCACATTTGGTGTTTTGTCAAATATTCTTAGAAGCCATAAAATTGATAAACATTTTTTTTTCCCATTACAAATATTTTAATGTCTGAACAACCAGTGTTCAGTGTTTTTTTTTTAGTACATTTATTCCATTTGGTATTAATGTTATGGTTATATGGAAGCCTGTCACAGACTTGATAACTAGTTTTTCACATCATATATGGGCATATTAAGATTGTGTCTGTCAAGGAATCTACAAGAACTGATAATGTATTGGCTTCTTGAAGGAGCATCCAATGACACTGTGGAATATTTTCACCACCCCTCTTTGTAACTTCAAATAAAGAGCTATAAGGTAGGGGTAGGCAAATAGGTCAGGGTAACGCTGGGAAATGAGATTCACACTAAATGACTCAGCTAGAGGGAGAAAAAATGGGGAATTTAAAAGACGTTTATCCTCTATTCCCTCTTTCTGATGTTGTAAATCATGGGTAGACTCTCAGACTTGATAGAGATAGAGAGCTATGTTGCTATAGCAACACAGGCTGAGCGAGCCCATGTGAGTAAGGGTATGTTTCATAGCGGAAAAACCCAGTGGGAAGTGGGTGGGTTTTCCATACCACAACAAGGGGCTGGCAAAAGAAAAAGTGGTGGTCTGCTCTTGACAAGTCAGCTGTCTGAACTCATAAGGTGGCATTTGTCTTGTGATTTGGTTCAGGCTACTGTAGGATAACAGTGAATACATGAGGAAAAACAAACCCTCTATCATTTTCTGTATCTCTGTCTGACGTTGTCAGCAGGATTCCTATGTCTCTTTCCCTGCATGTTCCTCTGTATTTCTAAGGCACTTTCCATCACTTTCTCTGTCACATGTCTTTATCAGGTTTTCTCCCTGTGCTTTTTTCAATAGTTTGGTAATTTTATACCAAACTATTGACCTTCTTCGTTCTCTGTGGGAAACATTTGCCAGCATTAGGTCTGTGGCTGTTTTTTACCGTCACACAGGCACACAAAACATCCCAGGTTTACCATATTACATGATCCCAGAGCTGTGTAAACAAAAGCTGAACGTAAATATTTAGCTGATTATTTTAATACTAACATTTTAAAAGGTTTGTGAGAACCCTGACTCAAAAACAGTGACTGTGACTGAGAAGAGCTCATTACTGGGGAAATGTCAAAGTTATCACAGAACAAACAACAGATTCACAAAGCTTTTACCATTTTCCTCTAGGTGTTTTTGGAGAATATAGCTGGTCTCTGTTCCCTCAAAGGCATAATCAAGAGGAATGTTTCCGTTGATGTCCTGCAGAAGAACGTTTACTCCAGCCTGTACAGAATAGGAAAAAGAAAGAAAAGCATCATATCTTCCTCTGAGTTGAATCTATGATCAAATGGGACTAATTGTCTAGATGTCTCAATGGCATAAACTTAAACAAAACCCCAAGGATGTTTACAGACAGTATGGTGAACTATTGGAAAACCACAGTAGTTTACTGTCACCGCAAGCAATACACTGGAGGTCTTCATCACATTTCTTTATTGACAGTTAAACTCAATTCATGTTTTTCATATTCTTATGTGCAAACTAATCAGGACCTTTCCAACATTTAAACTATATTTTTGCACAGCTGCACCAAAGCTGCCCAAGCATGTAATTGGTCAGTAGTACTTATACTCCTGCAGTGAAATATTGTAGAGGTGTTGATAAAGACAAGCACTTTTATTATTCATACTCCTGTCCTCTGCTTCAAGTGTGTGTGTAGTTTGTGCACATTGTGAACCTCCAAAAATCAGTTAACCTTAGAGATCTAAAACCCAGTAGCTAAACGCCACAATTTTGATCTTAAAACTTAAAGATGTAATATTTTAAATACCTTTCACTTCTAAAATATGTTTTTTAAGGTTATTAAAGAAAATAGTTTAACCTTTAAATGACACTGTAATTAAGGTTGTGTGGTGATTTCAATTCCAGTTTTCAGAATGAGGTTTTTGACATTTGTTTGGGTACCGATCTTTGTTATGTACTGAAAGCTGTTTTTTGCTTACCTACAAGGGGAAAGAATTAATTAACATTAAGAACATTAAGCAGCTGTTTTTATGACTATCTATGAAAAAATAAAAACCCTTACCACAATTTAAATAACCTCTTGGGGAGGGGATGAGATTGAGTGAATCAGAAGGAGACTAATTATAAAAGCAACAATACACCTCGTTTGCTCACTCTTCCACGACATATTATGCATACACATACTGACTGCTCTATCTAAGACATTTTTCCAATATTTGTGTTTGCAAAAACCTCCTCATAAACTGCCAAGAGCCTCTCAAAATCCTGCTGTTAAGAGTAGGTAATGAAGAAGGATATTGGTCCACATGATCAACTTTAAGGTTCAGTAACAGTCAAAAGACAGGATAGGTATTGATTGACAGACAGATCTTAAATCGCTCACTCAGGAGCCAACTCTCATCATGTTCATCCATGTTGCACACAGTCTAACATTATTAGCATCTTTAACTAATATTTCCATGGCATGTTTAAATAGTTGGCTGTAAAAAAATAGGGTCACAACATTGCCTCTTTTTGTAGCTGATACAACTAGCATACTTAGCGGGATCTCCATCAATATCTAGTTGCCATGGATCTATTGTTCATGTCGAAAAATGTCATAGCATGAACGTATCAACTTTAAAAACTCATAAATATCTTACAAACACACCATGATTACAAAAATGACGTAGCGGTGACCCATCAATAATGTTACACATTCTCGTGCCATGCTATGTAAACACTCTGTCTGGACTGACATGTAAAGAGTGTGTACTGAAACTTTGCGATTGCTTGCCTTTTTTTCTGTTTCATTAGAGCTGAGTATCAGTGAGATATTTCTCTGGGTTTTTGGCATATGTGCCATGTAAACGTTATGTTGTTCACGTTGTCATGTAAATCCTTCTGCATACATTTTAGCTGTCAAAGTATATGTAGCCTAAGAGTGCCAACAACGCCTACTCTGTAATTTTTCTGAACCTAATGTGCACTGATGTACACATACATGTAGACACATGTGTACCAATGTAAAATCAACACTTCCTACTTGTCGTTCATTTCACAAACATGGACCTAGAGGAAATTACTGTGCAAGCTGCTCTTGTGAGTTTGGGTTCAACTTTATTTGAAAACAAGGTCAACAAAAGACACATTGCCAGACTGGGATATGCCAGAGTAGAGGAACAGGGAACACTAGCAAGAAGATGACCCAGAAGATGGCTAGATGCTGACAGAAGATCACAATTTGGTCATTATCTCAAGCTCTTGAAATAATTGTGACAAAAAGATGCTAGGAGCAATGCCATGTCAGTGTAGCGCTAGACAACAATAACATGGTTTGGCCATGGCAATATAGCATATGTTAAGATCAGTTGTAGTACGCTGCAACTTTCCCACCCTTCAACCTAAGACACATGCATTATATGTGACCAGATTGCATAATAAACATCATATCACATGACTTTTAACACCAAATGCTTAATTTCTTTATTCTTTGATGCACATGAAAAGGATCTGAAAATACTCCAACACAAAACAGTGTGACAAATCCCATGACTAGCAGAGTCAGGTTTTGGTGTAACTATATGTTGGCCATGATTATAGAGACATCTCAGGCGTCCCAGAGATGAAAATCTGCAAACATCACATCCTTGTGTTTCAGTCGTTAAACACAGTGATCTCTAGAAATCAATACCAACTAATGGATGTGGGCTGTGGGGAAGCATCCTTGAGGAAGTCTGCTGACTGGGACACCATTACGATGTAAATCTGAAAAAACATAATCTGCTTCCATATGCTGACTTGTCTATCTGACTCGTGGTTTGTGACATTCAGTGATGCAGTCTACACAGCTGTTGTCATGATCTGATGCAAATCTGATGCATTTTATGTATGTGTGGCTGCAGCTTAAAGCCTATATTTAGTCTGTTTTTACCTAAAGCTGAACCACATGCATTATGTATTAGAGTCCAAGAACCCTTAAAGAAAGTTACCTATGCAATAACAATGCAGTTGAACAAAGTCAGTGCATACACTACCTATACTGAATATTGTTGCTAAATATCACAGAATGTCTAAACTTGTTTAGCTTTAAAGATCCAGATGTTTTACACTTAACCTACAATTACTTCTTGGTATAATCTCCTTGTTGTAATGTTTTGTCATAGTGGTGTTAGCATACTCTGTTGGACAAACTGGGACTGTTTTCTTACACACTGAGTTTCATGATAACAGAGCAATATGAAAATATAGTCACACACTATTTTTTATAAAATAGTTTGCTTGAATGAGTGCAACAGCAACATCAGTTGGTTCATTTCACAAATCCTAAATAGAAATGCTTTCACCAAACAATTTTACTGTATTTTAGTAAAACAGATCATTGCTTGTTGTTTTCCTTGTTGTTTGACTTAAAATAGGTCACACACAGTAGTGGACACAAAAACTCTGCTTGATGAACCACTATTGTTTTTGGTGTAAGGGGAGTACATTATCAGTAACAAAATGAAAGAAATATTTTGTCTGACAGATAGAAGAAAATGCTGCAGCCAGGAGCTTGCTGTGAATGATTTGTCTTCAAAAGTCTCAAAGTTCAATTTACAATTTACAAGAACAGAAAGTGGGTCAGTTCTCCAACTGGATTCAACAGCTGGATTCTGAACTGTAGAAGTGAAGACAGCAGTCTGGAACGGCTTCAATCTACGTCTGCACATGAGACTAAAAGGAGGTCTTTTACACAAAAGAAAATCTTGTACTGGTTTTAGAAATAAAAAAAATGACTATTTGAGTTGCACATGGGAACAGAAACTAAACATATTGCTTTTATGTTTCCCTCAGTTGAAAAAAATAAGTGAGGGAGACATATAAATGTGTGAGCTGTTATTATTAGGAAACTAGCGAAGATGGAAATTATGAAAATAAAAAATATTATAAATTACGAATTAGGATTTCTTGATGCATGTACATGAGACAAGTTTATTTAAACCCAAGCCACAAATATTAGCAGGAAAAGACAGAGAACTCCTATGTATCGAACAGTTTTACTATATAAATTACACAGATGCTAGGACTTTTGTAGGGGTATTTATAAAGACTACTATCACTTTTTTTGAGTAACAATCCACTGTGCCTCTGAACTGCTGCCTAATCCCACCAGGTCTTTAATGGCGGACATTAACCAAAACTGGAGCTATCTAGGTTTAAGAATAGGTTAGGAAATGAGTTGGAAATGATTGAGTTTTGAAATGCCTCGCTTCCCTGCTGTTTGGAAGCAGGAGATAAGAGAATTAATATCACTGCTGGTAACATACTCAGTGTTCTCATCGCCCCCCCCACCCTCTGCTTTGCTCATAAGAGAAAATTGGTAACATCTCTTTCAGCAAAAAAAACAAAAAACACTTTGTTCTTCTGCACAGAAACTAGAGACAGGAAATCAAGTACAGAAAAGCAAAGGTCAAAGGAAGGGGAAGGGAAATGGGGGAAGGAGATGGCAGAGAACAACACAATAGATTAGTGCATATTAGCTGCAGTATTTCTTCCTGTGTCAATCCAAGATAAGCATGGCACAATCATGCTCCTCTAATAAGCTCATTCTTCAGATTCCCCATTAAAATCTAAACCTGTTAGATTCTGAGTCTGGAGAAGATTACCACTTACTGCTGCTTGGACAGGGGGAGTCTACTGACTTAAGTAGCTATTGAGTTTGGGTTTTTTAAATTTTCTTAACATATACAAATATTTAACAAACTACAGTTTTTATATGAAATAAATTTGAAAAACACACTATTGGTACCTTTCCTAATCTATTTGGGTTTAGCTC
>JAOXNZ010000188.1:15068506-15112083 GCA_028566095.1 Kryptolebias brasiliensis | reverse complement strand
AGACTGAGAGGGTTTGGACATGTGCAGAGGAGGGACAGTGGGTATATTGGTAGAAGGATGTTAGAGATGCAGCTGCCTGGAAAGAGACAAAGAGGAGCTATATGGATGCAGTTAGAGAGGACATGGAGTTAGTTGGAGTGAGGACAGAGGATGCAGAAGACAGAGTTAGATGGAGGAGGATGATTCGCTGTGGGGACCCCTGAAAACGGAACAACCAAAAGAAAAAGAAGAAGGACTGTTGATCCCCAGGAGCCTGCAGTGGTTATTTGTTTGTAGTGCCCCACCACAATAATTTTTTTCTTGCCAAAAGTAAATTTTCTGTTTTGGAAGCTCTTCCTGGTATACTCTCCCAAACACAAACCAATTACACCATTACATTTTTTCACAAACAGCAGTTAAAATAATAAAATAACATTCCCATTCTGAAGTTAGGAAATAATTCTTTACATCTTTTTCAATGCACATGTACTTTGACTATGATTATCTCTGACCCATATTTATTTATTGATAACAAAACCATTCAGTCACACACATTGGAAAGTTATCAGTTGTTTGAAACAAACCATACTATGGTCTAAGAAAGCCCATCTTCATCTTAGTTTAGGTATTTTTGTGCTTGAGGACAGTTTAAATTAGGTTGACAGCTTCTCACTGCTTTCCTCAGCTGAGTGGGCAGCTTCCAGCTGAACAAATTATGAGCAGCACTGTTTTGGCCCACTTCAGCTGCATCTGTGTACTGCCTGTTCAATGCCAGTTGTCATTCCTATTTGTTCACACATCCACTGCCAAAATCACAAACAAAGATGTGCATTTTATACACCCCAAGTATACACACACCTTCTTTGTCATCATGGCGAATGATGGCATCTTGTAAAACTTCAGTGAGCCTGAAATGGACGTGGTGCTTCTTGCCCTGGGTGGATGGGGCTCGAATTTTGATCCCACCTTGTTGGCGCTGAAGGTTCTTTTCCCTCTCATAGTACGCCCTTATTTGGTCACAGCGCATTCTTCTGACCAGTCGCTGGCGCTGACCAATTGGGAGAGACTCCAGCAGACACTGGTCTATCTCCATGTTCTGACGAAAAACGTTACATAACTGGAAACAACCTGGTGGGGGAAAAAAGAGAGGAGACAATATTACTCAATTGGAGAAAGTGAGACAGCTGCATAAAAGTACCTGTAATTTACCTATGCATTATTTATTTGGATTCAGTCTCTGATGGAAAGCTGTGCATACACACAAAAAAAAGGTAATTCTGTGAAAACTACAGTTCATAGCGTTTACCCATCAACCTGACAATAAGCTAATGAGACAAGGCTCATATGATGAAGCACACCAACACTGTGAGGATCACCTCCAGGCAGAACTGTACATCTGTGTTTTTGTTTTGTGTGTTCACATGTCAGTGTCAGCAGTTTGCCCTGTTGTCTGTGGGCAGCCGTTTAGCATATTTACAGCAAAATAATTTGGTGTCTGTTTTGCCCCGCGGTGGGCTGAGGGAGGCATCGCAGCATTTTATGGGTCGTTTTCTCTAATCCTGACAGAGTGTAGTAATTTTCCTGAGTGTGCATAATGTTGCTCAGTAGATCCTTGCCAAACAGATCTCATAATGATGCAGCAGCTGAACCTGTTATGATTTGCTTGAAGTACAACAGATGGGCTATAGGAATACAACCACAATAAGAGCTCTTTCAAAGGCAACCAAGATACAAGTATTTTTAAGATTAATCCACAAATAAATTTTGCATGTACACCAACTAGTCATTACATCATGACTACTGACAGGCGAAGCAGAACATTGGTTTAGCTCATCATAATAGTCTTTGGCAGGGTGTCCTCCTGTCCTTGAAGATGTTTAACTGAAAGCAGAATAAATTTACAAGGGTAAAAAATTTTTCAAAGGCAAAGTTGTGCTGACTTGAAGCTGTCTTATGGAATTTACAACTCTTACTCGTGGAATGTTTTGTGTCTGAAATGGTCAGGACCTACCAAACATTGTCCAAGGAAATACTATTTTTGGAAGATCTTGTTGCACATGGGAGGCAAAAGTCGGCTTGTGTTATCTGGTTCAGTAGGCAAACTATTGTAACTCTTAATACTTAACAAGTTAGACCTGTAATATATATATATGTATATATATATACATATATATATATATGTGTGTGTGTATAAATAAAACTATATAGCTGAAACGGGTTATCCTGACTGTAAAAGGCCCATACAATGCTTAAGGAGATATTTGAACTAAACCAATGCAATAACAGTGGTCTGTCCTGATGAATCATGTTTTGTTTTGCATCATGTGTATGAATGGGTCAGTTCAAGGCACCTACTTGGCTTAAGCACGACAAGGCAGGTGGGCTAATATGTTGCTATGAAGCAATGTTCAACTAAATAACTTTGGGTTCTGGTAATCAAGTTGATTACTTTGATCTAAACTGTACCTTAATTATGTTGTACACGAAGTATACTACATAACTAAAACAGTATTCTTTGACTTTAGCAAACTCTGTCAGTCAAATAATGAGCTCTGTCACTTTGCAAAAAATGGTTTAAAAATAGTTTGAGGAAGACAAAAAGAAATAAATAACTCAGACTCCAGATTGTCCAGATCTCAGTCCAATTTAGAATTTGCAGGATCCTCTTAAGAAAGAGATTTATTCCACTGAGGCCTCAGCTCCCAATTTACAAGACTTAATAATTCTGCCACTGATAGCTTGATGACAAATACCACAGCACATACTTTAAAGTCCATACGCTTATGGGACAGAGCTGTTTAGGTAGCACAAATAAAAGCTAATATTAAGTTGGTGAATTTAATGTTATGGCTGATCAATGTATGTTAAAAGTGCAATCTGGAGTTGATGGCCCAAATAGTTTGACAAATTCAGGTCAGTCAGCCCAGCGGACAAGCAAATTTTGAAGATGAAGATGTATCTGCTAAGACATTGCATGTCGTGTTTTTCTTTGTGACTCACCAAGTCATTTCTCTTTGGCCCTTTCTTTTGTTTTTATGAAGCTTGTCAGCCTCTCTCTCTCTCTTGCTCTCTCGCTCTCTCTTTCTCTGTATAAATATATATTTTCTTTCCCTGAATCACTTTTGTCTCTTAACTATCTGTACTCGAATATTCTATTCTATTCTTTAACATGTATCTTTCTCACCCTGTTCATCAGGTCAAAAGTTTTGAATCTGGGACATCTCTGAAGCATGTTGTCTGACCGCATTTACCTTTTACCGACTATTTCATCATCTCTTAAGATATCCTTGATGTGCAGGTGATATGACGTTTCTGTGTTTAAGTTCAAATGTTTTACCCATGGTTGGCCCAGTTTTTCCTTTTTGGAGTCCTCCAAGATTTGTAAAACGAAAAACAAACAAACAAAACAAAAGAAACAAAAAAAAAATGTGAATTTTAAACTGACCAACTAATCAACCAAACAACCAATTGATCAATCGACCAACCAGTTAACCAAATAATTAACCAAACAACTGACTGACCAATTAATAAATAATTGACCAATCAACCAGTCCACCAACCAATTAACCAACAAATTGACAAACCAACCAATCAACAATCAAGCAAACAACAGACCAATCAACCAAACAAACCATCAAACAAACAAAAATACAAACAATAAATAGTTGGGATGGGTTCCAGGCATTAGTCATTCATCTTTAAAGCTGCATACTGAACTCTAGTATTGGCAAAAGAGCAGCTTGTCCACACAAAATCACGAAAAGAGAGCCATAAGCTAGAGGTTACATTCATTGTTTTAAGCTTTATTTCCCAAACTAAATAGTTCTGGGCCCTAGTATTGGGTCTTTCAGATATTTTTGTCATAATATATTTAGATTTCATGTTTCAGGCAATGACACAACACTTAACTTGTATTACAAAATCTCCCTCAAAGATAGGAAGGCAGTGTCTTTGATGTAAATCATTGCTCTGGAGCTTTACTTTGAACAGTCAGGAGTAAAATACACCCTAACAGTGGGTAACAGTCCCCCAACGGACATGAGAGTTCTGTTTCTCCATGAGTCAACTGTACACATTAGGCAGCTGTTTTTTTTATTTTTTTTATCTAAAGCAGTTGAAGTGTGTTTGTACGAGATCTTTATCAAGCAGAAACAAAGGCACACTGGTAGACAAAAGGTGTGTTTCTATGTTCTTTTTTCTTACTTGATACTTATCTACACATTCATTCAAACACCTGCCCTCTAAACCCCCCCCCCATACACACACACACACACACACATATACGCCTCCTGGACAATACATTAGTGCCATCTGCTCTGGTTAGACATGTAAAAAAACAAGTTGTTTTGTATTCAGGCTTCAAACAGGATGGTAAGGGGTGGGGGTGGGGGTACAGCTTATTATTACACTGTTTATGCCAGGTGCTTCAACATGCATTGATTACTGTAAATCACAAAAACATACAGAACCAACCACATTTTTTATTGTCTCCTCATTTCTTTTCAGTCTTTTATTATTGCCTCATTTTTTCATCAGCTCATGAATTTCTTCCTTTCTCACTCCCCCTTTTTTCAGTCCATTTAATGTGCTCCTTGCAAAAGCAGTCATTGTTAGTGTTTTGTTTTTGTCTATAGCAGACACATGAAGATAGCTGAAGTTGAGGTCAATTTTATTTGGTTGTGCAGACTCATGAAGTTTAGATTACTTCAGTAAATATCATTTTGTTAGGTATGTTGTTCTTTTACAAAGATTTCAGTTGGAAACACAACCTAGAATACATCAGTGCTAACATACAACTTGATGACTCTGCTGTTGCAGTAAAGGGCTGTTGTTGCAGAATCCCTATACCAATAGTTTTACACTGTCATCATAAAATCATAGAAAACAGATGATGGAAAATACCTCTTATTTGTTTGCACTAATGCTGTTACTTGCAAGCTGCAGTCACAGATAAAATGTTAAGTTTTTCTTTTTTGTTTTTGTTTTTTGCTTTGTTTTGTTTAGCTATTTTGTCATAAGTATTGTTATTGTTATAAATAAATATAATATATGATTTAAAGGCCTTATTGCACACTCCAAATTAGGAGGACGTAAATCGAATTTCAGTAAAAGCGATATAAATAATCTAAAATCATCAATAAAATATATTCCTTATGCTATGAATGTTATTTAAGCATGAGCTACTTTTAAAGGTCTTCTGAATAAATGTGGAAAAAACACTAAAAGGTGTGATGATTGTGGTACTGAATTCAATGAGCATGCACATGAGCATCCTAGAGGCACGTGAGGATGTGAGTATTTTTTCAGCAGTTGATGTTCACACATGTACGCCACAGTGGGAGACTTTCTACTGGAGATGTGCTGTCACAGTGTGAAAAATGAGAAAGAGGAAGTGAAGACATGTCTGTCTGTGTGGAGCACTGATGCCAAACGTACAATATTAAAATTATAACCAAGAAACGTTTCCTCACAATCTCACATTAAAATATCTTAAATATAAGAATGTTAAAGTTGAAGAATGGCTTAGTTTGTAATCTGTAAAATACCTGTCAAATAGTTGTCAAATATTAGTGCATAAATTTATGAGCTAAATTATAATGAAACCTGCCTTAAAGCTAAACACTGGCACTGAAAAAGTTGTAGACACAAGAAGAAAACATCACAATTTTTATTTTATTATTTAATGTGTTGATGATGTTTCTTGTTTTCATGTAATTTCACGAAATAAAAGCAAGAGACAAACCTGCCAAAAAAAGAATCAAAAAGCATTTTTTGTAATTATTCATCAATGCCATAAAAAGTGGGTGATAATGTAATTGCCTATGAGTGTGTGTGTGTTTGTTTGTCTGCCTAGTTGCAAAATATGTCATGAACCAGTGAAGAAATTTTAATGAAATGTATTCACAGATTGTGCATCTACAACGGAGGTCATACAACTGATTGTTCATCCACAGCTACTTGAGCGTAGGAAACACAAAAATAGCTACACCTCAGTCAATTTTACAATTATCGAGCAAACATCTGATGTGGTAGTAGCTGAGTGTCATCCCTATCACTTGCTTGTTTAAAATTTTTGCAAGCAAGGCACCGGGCAATATCAGTTTTCTTCAAAGTATGCTACTGTTTTAATTAGATTTCTTCTTTTTTGATGCATTAGCTCACACATACAATATGAAGAACTCTGGCTATTTGTTCCCTTCTTTGGCCACTGACAATTCACTTTTCGCTGTTAGTTCCACACATACACCATCTAATGAGCAGACCTTCAAGGCTGCAGCCACATAATCCTTTAAACTCCTTGCATATGACAAACAGCACATAAGATGATACATTAGTGCAGACATGACTCACACATTAAAGTGCAGTGTAATGAAGTGTGGTATAAGGTGCCACTTTGTTGATGATGAATATTTACAGTATTTGATCAAAATGACCTTGCAAAAAAGGAGACTAACTTAATTTGAAAACAATTTTGTAGAGTATGATACAATACAATCTAATATACTTTATTGTCCTCTTGGGGAAATTTGTTCTGGGCTTCTGCCATTCCAAACGATCCATAAATAAAGAAACTGTTAGAGCATGATTTTACAGTACAAAGATAATTCACCAATGATTTACTTTTCACATGTTAAAAAATGTATACAAATCTTCTTTCGGCTGCTGTTTTTAGGGGTATCCACAGCAGATAATCTCCCTAGTAAGCTCCTCTGTCACACCAAATTTCTGCATAACCTCTTTTACCAATTCTTCTCTGTGGTTTTCTTCTTTTCCTCTTCCATATACGTAAAAATAATAATTTTACAAAGTATTGCACAACCCTTTTTACAGCTCCAAGAGAGACAGTGCACCACCCCATTCAACCATTGTAGACATTGTTTAAAACTGTGATTGAAGTAGGAACATATAGAGTGTTTCAGACTTCATTTGAGAACTCTGTATTTTCTACCAGAAGGCAAAAGCTTGTACTCTAAAAGCAAAATATGTGATGGGGTCTAACCAAACTTTTTCCATCTGTTTGACTACGGACAACCTCATCTCCATGTCCCTCCTGGACATTTATGTCATTTATTTTAAAATGTTTGAACACACTTCACTTTAGAGCTATGATAGTTGGGAGTGGGAGGGGGGGGGACTTGAAGAAAACGTGTGCACTAAGTGGTTGTACTTTGGCAATTCTAAATGTGTTGTGAATGACTGTGAATAAATAAATGAAATGTGAAAGTGAGGAGGGAAGAACAGCACGACTGATGGGAAATATGGCTGAACGGATCAGAGTGAGATGGAAAGACAGAGAGAGCGATGGAAAGCATGAGCTGTCTTCTACTTGCATCTCATCTCTAGGCTATCAGTTATTGATTGAATGGGGAACATTCCATGCAGGCGCCAGCTAATAACACTGACAGCAGTGCAGGGGCTTGCAATTTAGAAAGTAGCATGCAAACACACATACGTACACTCACAAATATGCACACACGGGATGCTAACAGGGAAAGCATGAACATACAGGATAGACAGCTGAGGGATGGGGGTGAGACATGTGGGTTTTTTAAATAATTAGTAATCTTTGCCATTAAGCATTACTTTTATTATAAAATTTACTATTCTGTCATCTTTCCCTTTTTTCCCTCTCTTTCTTCCTTGCCATTACTGCTCAAATACCAGCATCTCTCTTTCCTAATTCTGTCTGAGTCTGCTTGTCACTCTTTGTAACACTTGGCCACATTCTTCACTTGTCACTCAATCAATCCTCCCCTCCTTCCCCCTTTCCCAAGCGTGCCATTCCCTCCCTCTCTCTTTCCATTGCTCCTCTAAAACCACCCTCACTTTCTCTCCATCTGTCCTTCTCTCTCTGGGAAAGGACTCTCTCTCTCGCCCTCTGTCTCTTTCTCTCTGTGTTGGTCTGTTGGTGTCTCACGAACATGCCAGACGCTCGTGGGATCCGAATCTTTGTGGCTCCGTTTCATCTTTTTTTCTGCTAGACCTGCCGCATTCACCGGTCAACTTCACACGTCTGCAGCAGCTCTCTGCAGCAAGCTCACACACCCACCTATACTGCACACATACACACAAGGGGACACAGCAAATGTTCATTTGAAGTTTAGACTCTGCAGCAAATTGGACATAATTTGCTGCATAACGACCAGAATTTTTATGCATGAGAATGAATTCATTAAAACAACTGTTATAAGGCAGACAGTGCAAAAACAGCAGGCAAATTTCTTTAGGTGAGGCGAATATAAGTACACTAGCATGCAACAAAATGTTGTAGCTGAATGGCTACTTACAGCATTTGATGAAATGGTAGTGAGACATTTTCTGGGTAAGTCAGTCAGTCCGCCAGGCAGGCAGTAAGGTAAGAAGGAAAGTCAGTGAGTCAGGCAGGCAGGTAGGCAGCTACAGGTTCTAGAAAAAAAAAACCTAACTAATGCAGAGCTCGTAACCGGCACGATGCATTATTATTCTGGCTCCTTGCATGCTATCCAAACTCCCCTGTCTGCATTATTCACCAGCAGCAGCAGTGGCAGCTCCGGTTGCGGCTCATGCAGCTTCTACATGCACACAGTCCCAGACTCTCTCTCACACACACAAACACACACATACATTCTCTCACAGACATACAGTAGGCTCCCCTCGGTCAACCTGTCAGCAACAGGGAGCTGCGGCTGCTTCTACCTCTTCTCGCCCACAGCCAGAAAACCGCTGCACAACGTCTACCCTGCCATAGCCGACGCACGTGCTCCACTGGCGTCACTGACTGACAGCCGGCTCATCCCTCCTCCCGCTCAACACACCCCCATGACGCAATGCTCTTCGCCTCCTTACACTCTCCCTGCTTCTAGTCTTAATTTTCACACTAATACACACAGATTTGCAGAGACGCATACTAATGCACCCTGTTTCAGGTCTATCTTCAACCTTCTCTGCCAAAAACAGGGTATTGGGAAGATTCCTCTCCTTTCCTGACATTGTGAATATATGAGACCGAGACAGTACAGGCAGGATAGGGAAATGGAACTGAATTTGAAAAAAAAGGGATATACAGTAGGGGGAGCAAGAGAATGAAAAAGAAGCGAGAGATGAAAAAAGAGAGGGAGCATTATATTTGACAGAAGGACCGCTACAAACAGAGAGCAGAAGCTGCTGCAGTGCGGCTTTTGGTGTGATGACAGGTTAAGTGCTCAGCCATGATCTTAAAACAGCCCCAGATTAACTAGAAATAAGTATAGGTCATGAAAGCTGAACACCTATACATACTCTGCACACATAAACACACACAGAGTATGATGTCATGTGAACTATGTGCTTTCCCTGCTTGTGTGTCTGCAAGAAAACCTCTGTTCTTTAAGGCTAATTTGATTTGCATATATTAATCAGTTCTCTGCATTAAAAAGGCTTAAAAAGAAGGGTTAGACTTGGGAGAGGCGAGAATGACACTGGAGGTGAGATAGATAAGTGAAAAATGATTTAACTGTGTTTGACTAAAGAAGGATTGTGACACAGGTTTTGGTGCTTGGACAGGTAATGTAGCACGCTCAGTCTTCTGTGACAGATTCAAAAGTCGTTACCTCACCACTGCTGTCAAACTTGAGCATGAGGAGATGAAATAAAATAACACGAGAGGCTGGTGAGGTTCACTCTGTGATGACAGTGAAAGCAGGAGCGCAACAGAGCGAGCCTGAAACAGAATGAGAGGAAGACAAACTGGGTAGTGGGTGTGGGGGTGTGTGTCTGTGTGTGTAAAATGCCTGAATACTCGAGAATTTCTTGTCACAAGAAATCAGGTCAAAAGAACCACTCGTTGCATTCGCTTCAAGACACTACCACTACTCCAACATCTACCTGTATAATCAGCAACCAGATTTAGGTATTCTTGTGTGTAAGCCTGCATGCATTTATACATATCAGTGCTCAAGCGTTTGATAAAATATCACACTAAAGACAAGCAACCACAGAGTCATTCACACCCTTGCTGCTCTTGTTAGTCAGTAAGTGTAGTACTTTTTCAAGCAAGGATAATACAATGTCTGCCACATGAACACTTCCCTCATGACATACAGACCTTGCAGCGCAATATCTGACTGGGAAATGTCATGTGTCTTCATCCAAATGTCAGTAGGCATTAACAGATCATAAAACCTTTTTATCTGCACCTTCGGCAACATGAAATGTAGATATTGTATCAAGAGGTGGCGATGTGCCAAAACATTGCAACAAAAGGTAAAACAAGGTCTACATGTGAGACATCTTGCTAGTAGGCAGGTCTTCTGTAAATGTAACAGCAACAAGATAATGGGTTGGTGTCACGTACTAATGATTCCCACCTTTTCTGCTGTTAGAACTGGGTCAACCTGCTAAAACTGAGTGGAAAGCAGAGAAGGAGGAAGGGAATTAGGTAAATACTCACAGAGGCTTTATTATGTGCACTATGACTGTTATTTAAATGGGGGTAAAAGCACTAATTGCTCATGAACATTTTTAAGATATGCTGGAAGATAGTTGGTTGTGGAACATTTTTGAAGTGTCCCATTATTGTGATGTGTCATCTATTTGTATATTTTTAGCACAGTCGTACTGAAATTGTGGCTTTCTGCTTCTGTAAAAAACACACAAACATCAATTTTACAAATTCTGTTTGTTTTGTGCAGTTTTTCTTCTGTCTTTGTTTTTGACTGTCAGTCAATACTGATTGTGCAGCCATTATCATTTCTTTGGTTTGCACACCAAAGTTGCCTCCATGGGATTTGGTTAACTACCATTAATGATGCAGGTTGTCCAATACCTATTGTGGCAAATCCAAAAATGTGGAGCATTTTTCTTTCTTGGGGGCCTATTTAGTTAAAGCCAAAAGGCCATACATAAGATGAAAACATGGGTAAAGTACATTTTCTTTTAAAACTTTACAGCCAGAAAAAAGTTAGCCTTTTTACTAAGCATGTAGCAAACTTTAGTTGCTGATTTGTGGTTGATTGACCAGTTTTATAAAAATATTATTCTTTCATGCAGCCATGCTGCAAGATTATTTTGGGGCTTTTTCTAACTTTTCTGACTCCAACAAGGTCGCAACATAGCTTGTTTTCTCAAAAAATGTCTTTTGATGTTACAGTCTTTAAACACAGTGATAACATCTTGGTCAAACAAATGTTCTACCTGTGAACTGAAACTGCGTTATTGCCATAAACAAAAATGGGTTCAGTTTTGGTTAAAATGAGCAACATTTTTGAGACATCAATTTCCCCTTGTAATGAATTTAGCCTTAGTCTGGTTCCATCAGGATATATTGACTTTGCCATTGCAATTTGGCGATTAAATTCTTAAAACATTAGTCTTATTTTAGTCCCCAAAGTCTGGAATTAAATTTATTAGATGTTTACTGTAGGCTTAATTTTTAAGCGCTTCAGAATTTATTAATAAATTGGTGGATTTTGTTAAATTGTTTAAAAATAGTTTTTGTTTTGTTTCCATGTAAAGACATTGAGTTGAAGATAATCCAGCGGCTGTCTGGGGGCATATTTTGCTCATGTATGTCTTTTAGGTTCTGATTAATGGCACAATGTAAATTACATCTTTCTGTCCTTCCTGTGCAACAAAATTATAATATCCTCATGTGAAATAACTAACTTGGCTAACCTGGTGACTTTTCATTGATCACATTTACACTGTTACCTCATTTTGTATTAATATTATTTCCTTTGTTCTGTACCAACACTGTTAGAGTATTTTTTTTCCATCTATTTTTAGCAGCATAATGTTCAGGTAAGCAGACTAAGGTCGGGAAACAGATAAGGGGAAAAAAAAGCATACAATTATTTAGTTAGTTAGTCCATAATGAATGAGGGCAGAGAGAAATTCTTCACTTTCTTAAGAAAATCAAGTTGGATTTATGTTGTTTTATTTTGAATGAAATGAGTCCATTAAGGATCTGTTCATTTAGTGTTATTTGGCTAGTTTAGTTTAATTCATTTAATTTAATCTCAATTCAGTTTGGATGGTTCATGAGCAACAAATTCACAGCAACAATCATCTCAGGGTGATAAACAGAAAAAATTAATTGTTCATGTAATATTGAAAAAAAAAAGGGGTGGGGAGAGTTGGTTACCAGATTGCCGATGCACAACTTTTATGCATTAAATCAAGCCCTCATTTTCCCAAAAGACATTGTTTCTTAGCAGCTGGCATAATTACACAGTAAATCCAGGTTTATGTGCAACAATATAACTGCTTGGTGTAATTACTCTATTACCAAGGCATTGTTCTGTCACAACAAACAGTCTGTCAGTGCAAGCAAATTTGTCTGCTGCCATTTTAAACTTCTAGCAATCCACCATGTTGTAACAGCTTGATTCGCTGTAGCTAATAATAATATAAACAAAATGCTCTAAATATGTAGTTTCCGATTTGAGTTGACTGAAATCTGCTGCAGGGTCCACTGTTGTAGTTGCCAAATTGAACTCAGCTGAGTGTAACATATAGTCGAATATGTTACATATTTCTCCAGATTCTTGAAATCTTTTGATGTTATGAACTGTAGATGATGGGATATTCAAAGTCTTCCCAATTTTCCACTGAAGAACATTATTATGAAATTTTTTCACCGTTTTAAAAACAGTTTATTGCAGACTAGCAGACTAACTTCTGCCCATTTTCACTTCTGAGAGATGATCATACAAAAAAAACGACTTGAATTTTCATTACAAAGTGCATCACCTAATTTTTAGTCGATTCCAGGAAGGATACCAGTCTGCATTAGCTACGGTGCAGCACAGTTGTTTCTCTTTCAAGTTCTTTTCACATTTCGAAAACAGGCACAGTGTAAAACTTAACAGCATTGAGTTTGCTTGAACTGCTATGGATTTTTTTATGTTTGGGTTGTTTAGAAAGACTCCTCTGGGGGTTTGATGATTCTTTGGTTCCATTTAAAAAACGGTTTCTCCAGACAGATTGATCCAGCTCTCCACTGCAAGCAATTCCTAAACTTAATCCCATTTTAATAAAGCAACAAAAACACCCTCAAACTGAAATAAGCGTCACTTGACCTTGTGCAACAACAACAATAAACTTCCTACAAAATGAGCCAAAAATAGAACAAAAGCTGTGCTGCCAAAAAAAACAAAAACAACAAAAGAAAAACCCACAAGAAACAAAAAATAGTGGGTTTTGTCATTTTTTTGACAATACAGCAGGGACTTAAACCTGAATTATTGTTTTTTTACAGTTCAAGGCTTCGCAGCTGTCAACAAAAGGTCGAGGAGATGACTGAGAGGGAACATCTGTGCTGGAAATTGCTAAAAGATCAAGGAAGTGATTCAGCTCATTATCTATGCCGGCCAGGAGGAAAGAAAAACGAAGGCAAAAAAGAAAAAGAAAAGCTGTCAGAGTCAAGATAAATTTGAAAGATAAATGAAGAAAATTAATACATGAAGAAGGCAGGAGAGACAGAGGGAAGCTATAACAATTAATAACTTATGAGTCCATTTTTTGCTCCTTTCTCTCTTTTCATCTATTTAATGTTTCTGACTACCCCCCCCCCCTCATGGTTACATGTTCCTCTCCAAATCACCTCTCTTCCCCTTCGCTCAACACTCGCTGTGAAAAAAGAGTTCAGATTTTTCTTTGTCATTATTTTTATTTTTTTGCAACCCTCTTCCCTCGCTTCGTACTCCGAACTACAGGCACAATGGACAGCACTGGAACATAAAGGACACATGTGAGCCTCAGCGAGAGTCAATCAATACCCAGACAAATAAAAGAAAAGCACAAGCCAACATAACAGCTCACACTCGAGCAGTAAAGAGACAGCCTCCTCCTCCCCCTCCTCCTCTTCCCTCATTGTGTGTTCCCTGATGACTGAAGATGAAACCAATGACCACTGGCAGACATACAAACACTGTTCTACTGAGTCACAGCAAGCTAACAGACTCGGGCACAGTTGGCCCTAGCCACTAACCCACATTACCGCTCAGCTAATGCTTTCAGGCCATAAGCTGAGCTGCTCAAAGTCAAGTACAAATATTCTCAAAGATTTTCTGTTGTTTTCATGAGCAAAATATGCAGGAACATACACATAAAGTCTCTTAAAAGTGTATAATTACACTCAATGAGCTGTTTTGTTTAGGCTGAGGGGACTTGCAGAGGCAGACACATGAAGTCATGACTATCCAGTATGTCTGTGCTGTTAACTGTTGATAATGTGACACCAGAAAAAAAAAACTGTGAAGACATGCAGGCAGCACCAGTGATACCTAGAGTTAGAAAATATTCAAGTATTGTGAATAAAAAGTGACTTCCTGTTTACCTTTTTGCTTGTATGTGCATAAATCAATGTCAAGATTCAAACTAATCAATCATCTTCCATATAAAAAAAAATGATTATATTTCTTAAACACATGAGTAAAGTCAGCGTCTTGATTCCTTTTTTGTTCTGTAACGATGATCACATGTAGCTGAAAAGTTTAGTCAGTCGGTTTGGAAATCTTAACTGAATTCACTGAGGAGAGTGTACAGGACAGTGTGACAGAAGACATGTTAGAAACATCTAAAACTGCTTTTGCTTCAAAATATTTAGAGCATAAATAATGACAAATAAGAAGAATAAAGTCAAAAAATGGAAGAAGATAGGGATATCTTTAGTTTCTTTTTTAGAATAAAAATATGTTAAAATAAACAAATCAAAATAAAAACGCTAATAGAAGGCTTTAACACTGCATAATCTGTAGAGAGGACAAACAACTAAGACTTACTTTATTAACATTTGAATGAGAGGCTCTGAAGTGCAATAAAATCATCAAACTGTTGTTTGCCGTAATTTGCTTTGGCATCCAGCAGAGAGCGCTCTGAAAATCCCCGGTCAACTTGACCCTGCTCTTTTGACCCAGAAAAGCATCACGCTGTTAGGCAAGACTGAGTACAAAACGGACATTTATAACATTCAACTAATCTTCATAAAAGTAGGTAATATTTCAAATAAAAAGATAAATCCACACTTGAACCAGCTGTTCATCAGCTGTTTATTTTTTTATTTTTAAGGTAACATTGAAGATAAATTGTAAGTAATTTCAAAATTAGTCCTGCTTACAACAAACAGAACTGCGCACTTATATGAAATAACTGAAGTGTTTTAAAGGTGCCACTCATTAAGTTTTTCTTCTCTTCAGTTGTAAGCACAAGAAGAGCACAGTGAAGTGAAAGATACAGATTTAAACTAAAACCCACTGTGTAGCCAAAATCAAACATATAAGTAAGCAGTATTAGAGACCTTAAAGTAGAATAGCCTAGATCTAGTTTTAGACTATTTACTCAAAATGTCACACACAACGTTAAGAAAAAAGTCACTTTGTTGAGCAGTGTTTTGCTGCAGGGCAGTTGTGTTTTAAGTGCACAGGAAAAAAAAAGACTGAATATCTCGTCTAGCTCCTCACTAATGACCCACTTTTGCCCCCAACCGTGCCGTCCAAAAAACCTGGCAAACTCGCATCCATGCCATCAGTTCAGCTTTTAAACTGACAGAGAATTCATGTCAGCCAGGCATTATATCTTCTGCAGTGAACCCACCCGAACATCACTGATTTCTCCTCACGATGCACAAGCCTAGAGGGTTTTCTTTTTTCGTTTTTTTTTATTTTAGGACAATATGCAGAAATGCGCCCAAATCTCCTCTGCAGTTTCCTACACCTGCCACTATTTTTTCTCAGTTTCAAATTAAATTGTCGGAAGCAGCCTCATGTATATTCATCCCCTCCTTATTCATAATTGATGTTCTGAGCCTTTCAACAGAACAGAGGCTGGACGTATAGCAATCATTCTGAGAATATTTTTCCACCTGCTGTGTTTCAAACCTAATATTCTGCTTTTCTGCTCCTTAACTCTCAGTTATCACTAAGCTAACATTCTGTAGGCAAGTGCTGAATGAAACAAGATGGTCTGGTTTGAATCATAGCCTAAAAAAGTAAAAAAGTACAGCTTTGTGGATTCAGCTGATAGTCCTATCAAAGGATAATGGTTTCCCAAGTCACCTAAATGTTAATCCTTTGACTGCTGATGTAATCTGTTGCATCTCTATCCTCCGTTTCCATTCTGGTTGCTGGGATTTGATCAGCTTTGTTTAATGCCCAGCCCCTGCCCTTCAACTTTAACTTTGTCATGCAAAGGGTCAAAGCAGGTAAAATTTATTGTTATTCACAAAAACAGAAGAATATCACGTTTTTATTGACTTTGTCATTGAATGGTGCAAAGACTGAGTAGCCTTAAAGTTGTTGTTCAGATATTTTGAAGTGGTGTTCTGTGAAAAGGCTATGAGCAACTACTTGCTGCTATTTCCCTCTGAATTAGCCCTCCTATTAATTGCTATAAACATTTTTGAGGTTCAGCAGCTTTTGTTTTGGTCCTGCTCATATTTATTAGCTTATCAATTCAGTCAACTAATTACTTCATTTATTTCTCCAAACTGAGGTCATTCAAAGAGCTATCTGTAACAGGTAAGATATTAATTATTTATAATCTAAAGTTCTGCCCTCTTGCTTTAAGTCAGAGCAGCCAAATTCATAGATCAACAGTACAACAAACAAAAAGTGGTGCCACTACTGCAGTACAGCAATAATACAAATTTTCTAAGAAACCAAAAAAACTAAGTTACTTGTCAGCTACAAAACAACAAGATGTTTCTTATGCTTCATGGTAAATTATAGCTGTAACAGTTGACAGTTTTCTGACAGTTCTCTTAGTGGCACAGGTTCCATCTCGTCCACAGTAATTTGTCCCAATCAGCTGTTCATTCCCGACCAGAAACACACACATTCTTCTACAATGAACATCCCATGATATATTTAGACCTGTGACAACTGCATGGCACATCTGCCTCTCCCTTCACTCCCACTGACACACCGGGAGCACCATATGAAACACATACACACACACCCCACACACACATTATGTTCCTCTCACCATGCACGTCTCACACACTCCTAAGATCCAGACAGTTATATGAGCAAAAATTACACTTTCACCTTCATAATCAGCCTGCAGTGTAAGAAGACGAGTGAACACAGAACAAGCTTACCAGAGAGAGCCCCTTTCTCCAGGAGAAACCAGAGTGTACTGAGGGGGGAGAGAAATGTGTGCGTGGAGAAAACCCAGCGAGAATCGTCTCCCCGTGCTCCACCAGCAAATCAATTTCACACTCTCTCACCTCCCCGCCACTCTGATGTCATTCATTCATTCTCGTACCCGTAGCCATGGAAACTCCACCGCTTGTAACTGTACATTCTTATACATCTGTCTTTCTTTTCTCCCTACTACCCGCCCCCCCTTCTCTCCGAACCCTGGTGAGACCAGCCCACTTACTCCATCTGAAGGGTGCAGTTAACACCCCCAGCCTCACAAGCACCCACCCCCTCTCCCTCCTACCTACTACTCACATCACAGAGCTCCTGCAGAAAAAGAAAAAAATATGTAGGAGGGAACACAAAAGTGGGAGGCGCCTGGATTCACCTCATGTAGCTTTCGTGTCCTGATGAAGATGTGGTCGTCCTGGCTATTTGTCATGGCAACCAACCCTCAAACTAGCAAAACATGAGAAGTGAAATATCACCTTAAAAAGTTTCCAATGCTATTCCTTTTTTTAGTTTGAGTTGCCTCTTTTGCACAAAGAAAACCCCCACATAAACATAATGCTTGATGCTGATGCACAGATGTTTTTGTTTGTCTCTCACACACACACCCACACACACACAAGCCTGTAGTGTTGAGTGAGATTATGAATAATTCATGACAACCACCATCATTACCATGGTTCTTTAATGCTAATAATGCCTGTCCTGACCTTGGAGGAGTGGGAAGAAAATCTGACCATCATCATATTCTTTATTCAATTAGAAGCTGTGCTCGTCATCAGGTGCAATGCTCTTTAATAAAGACTCTTTTCACTTTTTTTATCCACAGGCTAAAGATATCCATCACTGATTCACTTGAACCATCACAACCACACACCATCCTGCTGTTTTCATCATTTAAATCTATTTTTTGCATTTACCTTTATCCAACCTTTGTCAGTCACCACCAGCAGAACTCAGAGAGCCATATTTTGAATCTAAAATAAAGTAGATAATCCAAAACTGTAAATGTAAAATGAACAATAAATCCCATGTCCACCTCTCAGCCACTGAGGTAACATTTTTTATTTTAATTGCTGAGAAAACTACAGCATATGGAAGACAACATATGGATAGAAACCCTTCTCTCTCTCTCTTACTGTTTTTTTAATTAGCTTTCTCTGTTTTCTTTCTGGAAAATACCTCCATCTGTCCGCATCAGTCCCAATCTGTTATTCCTAATCTGTTGGCTTGCTTGCAAATAATTTATGTTTAAAAATGTGTGTAAAATTTTAAAATAAATAACTTGGTATAACAGCTTCTTGCCCTTCAGGCTACTTTTGAGGTGATGTAAATCTTGTTGCTCAGGAGGTAGGGGTTCGTCCTGTAACCGGAGGGTTGCCGGATCAAACCCCCACTCCGTCCGCTCTGGCCGTTGTGTCCTTGGGCAAGACACTTCACCTGCCTTACCTACTATTGGTGGTCAGAGGGCTCGGTGGCGCCGGTGTGATGGCAGCCTCACTTCTGTCAGCCTGCCCCAGGGCAGCTGTGGCTACAATATAGCTTACTACAATCAGTGTGTGAATGGGTGAATGACAGATTGTAGTGTAAAGCGCTTTGGGGTCCTTGGACTAGATAAAGCGCTATACAAGTGCAAGCCATTTCCCATTTTGTTAATGCCCAACACTAACTTTTACACATTATGACAATATTATCACCCACCTTTTGGTGGCTGCCGTTTTGAATTGGGTTGACTCTAAAACGTAACCAGTTGTAATGTACATCCAGTGTTTACATTCTGATTTTCACTGAAATTTGTCCACTGGTTCAAAAAATTTGTTGCTAACAGACATACAGGGTTGACAATTGTTTTTGGCAAAATTTTAAACCAAGACCTAGTACGATCTGTTAAGTACCAGAGTATGTGTTGGGAATCAATCTGAGCTACTACCACACCAATATTTAGCTCAATGTTTGCAAAGCTGACAGAAAATAGCCATTTTTATGTTTGCTAAGACTGATTAGCTGTGGCGGCCATCTTGAATAAAGTTGATGACAAGAATTCATCAATTGTACATGCGATGTGCATGATTGCTTTCTGACAGTTTCATTAAAATCTATCCATGGGTTTATGAGATATTTGGCTAACACAGCAAACAAATTAACACACACCCTCCACACAACCACCCAGGCACACACACAAGCACACCCACACACACACACGTACCAGAGTAGAAAACCTATAAGCTAAATCTAAAGCAATTCCCTCCAGAGTGGAGTTTGTGATTCAGCCTTACCTTGAAATTATTCCTAGGTTAAGAACTCTTATCTGCACTCACAGGAGTGGCCGACACTTGTAGGAAGTCCTTTATCACCATTTTTTCTATAACTTCTTTTTTCTCACCACTCACATCATCCTTCACCTCAGATCCTCTTTCCTTTCCCCCACTATGTTCTACCATTTATCAAGCCGAGCTTTAAGTTTAATCTAAAGTATTTGGCTCACACTCCCCACTTTTGACAAGCATCTGCCAGAGATAAGCAGGATATTAAGTAGAAAAATATCACAGCATTGACAGAGGGGGGGTATCCGTTCCCATTAAGTACTACCTTCATTTGACTGAGGTTAAATGTAAGAGACGATGTTTGAAATCAGCCACACAGACATCAGAGTTAGACGTTATCTTTCATCTCTGCATAAACTTCTCCCACAGCTTCTCGACAACATCAAAGCAGAGTTTTTTAAAGGGAATGCTTAACCAATCTTGTTCAATCATTACCATATCACTCTGCAGCTGGACTCATGCTCAGCACTCTAATACATGCTGTCTAGCTACAGGCAAATGAACCTGGTAGGTGGACAAGTATCTGTGTGCAGCGGGGGGAAGGGGTGAATGCTCATGTGTGTCAGACACTTAATGGTGATAGGAGCAGTGATGCAGGTACATTTCATGCACCTGCTGAATATACATTCCCTCAAAGAAAGATGAACTAGATGCACCAGTAGCTGCTCTCATCCTTTTTGTCTCTTTTTTCCATTTATGCTATTTTTGCTTGCTGGGAAATGCATTTACTCTTCCACGTTGCACCATCCTAGTTATGCCACTGAATCCAGATTTCTGCTCCTACCCCTACACGCTGAAACACTAACAATATATAAAGGCATAGTTAGGATCTTTTGAAGGGAAGTTTTGTAAAAAGTTTATGGAGAATTATTATCTCACTTGTTGTAGATTGCTCTTTAAATGACCTAATTTTAGAGAAATATAATTTAATTGTGATCACATTAGTGAGAAAAAACCTAGTGAGAGTAAGGCTGAGACTAAAGTGAATTTCTGCTGTCTTAAAACAACTACAATCTTAAATTTTTTTCTAGTGGTTCATGCAAACTCTATTTTATAAGGCTGAACTGATGTCAGCTTTGTATTGCATGGTTATTCTGGCAGAAACATAATAATCTCCTTGACAGAAGCGAGCCAGGCTCATTGACATAAATAAAACTGGACAAAGCGACTCCATTAACTTCTACTGTCCAAAACTGAAGCCAAAATGTTGTGTAGTTGTGCTGCCATGTTGTGTTTCTGGAGCCAGAGTCTGTGCAGTAAGGATGTGAGACTGTTCTATTGATGCAAGTAAATAGTACCACTAATGTGTGGGCTGTACCCTCAATACAAAAGTCTGGCCTACACACTTTCCAAACTTGCTGTGACAGTGTTGTCACACTGTCAATCACAGTGTAACATGACACTTCTTTTTAAAAGACTCAAATAATTAAATAAAATTAAGCATATTTAAAAATGCATATTTGAACATATAGCAGCAAGGTAAGAACTATGCAAATCACCAAAATTCAACACCTGAACATTTTTTACAATTTTTTATTAGATTTCTTTTAGTCAAATGTCCCGTTTATTTACATGGTTGGGAAGGATTTAAAAATTGCACAGCAGCCAGCCTATTAGGGGGACAGCCTCATTTTTTGTGGCTTCAGCCTCTGAGTTCTGGTCCTGTCTCTAGTTATATGTCCATGCCAAGGCTGTACCAGAAGTGTTTGATTAGAAACAAACACTATAACAGATAAGATACTAATTTTTCACAACCCACTTACAGAACCTCACTTTCAAAAAGATCTGAACTATTGCTTTAAGTATCTGCTCCTACTGGTTGAATTAGAGCAATTTCACTTTATCACATTTTTTTACATAACAGACAGCTTACCCATTCCAGTTACAAGCATGTGAGAAGAAATAGGTTTTCACACATACATACAAATGCAGCTACAAGTCCCTACAAGCCCAGACACTGACCCTGACACTGATGTCTATTCTGCTGACACAGCAGTCAGTCATAGCCTTGGAAGGAAAACGAAGTCGCTAAAGCCACTCATCATATGCCAGCAGCAGCAGCAGCAGCAGCAGCAGCATGCCTGCATTAACACGAGGAAGTCTTCTATAGACAAACGAGGTCACACGAGGAGCAGCCTCACTCTCCTCTAATAAAAACAACTGTCAACACAGGACATCGTTCCTCTTCCCATCAGCTGCTCCACCTGTTTACTGTTACATCCCTTCAGGCTGCTTTGATAATAAAGCTTCATTAAATGGAGGGAGAGGGAATTCTGTGACCATAAAGTTTTGGACTTAATCATAGCCTCCTGGACGGGTTCCAAATAACATGTTGTGGCTGCTGCTGTCAGTTCTTCCCACCACCTGTCATTAGCTTAGCTGCTGTTTGAGTCACCAACTGTCCAGACCCTTGGGACTCCCTTAAAGGAGCAGTCTGGATCTCAACTCAAGATCAATTTTCAGCCCTTCCAGACACTTGAGATGTTGTGTAATTAAAGAAATATACAGGAGAGAAAAGGTATGGCGACTGTCCATTATTACCTAAATCTTCATCGGAGCCATCTGTTTTATTGTGGGTAATCTTGGCTCAAGGTTTTAACAAAGAATGTCTTGATAAAGAAAGTGTCTCCCATACAGGTCTGTAATGAATCTTTTTGTTGCAATTATTTAGAACATAAATTATTTTTGGTAGTATCAGTTTAAGTATTTAACCCAAAGATTTCAATAAAGCATACATTTCCCACAAATATCTGTAAAAATAAAAAGTATGAATAAATGTCACAAATTAAAATTCATTTTTTTTAAATTGCGCATACTGGTATGGATTACAGCTTAGGTTTATCAGATTTAAAGGCAATATAAGCCCTTGGCTTTTCTTTGAATAACCTCCCATAATCTCATTTTACCCCTTCTTTTGTTTGCTTGGTCAGCTGTCTGCCTTGTGACGTCAGGCAAATCAACTGCATCTGTCTACTCAGGGGGTGTGTTTATATGTGCATGTGCCTTTAATTTTTTTTTTTTTTTTTTTGACCAAGCAACACTTTGTTATTGATGATGTAGATTCTCAGTCATCCAGGACATGGTAAATCCAAAAAAAGGTTAAAAACAAAAACAACTGGACTTCTTTTCTGGAGCTGAAGACGTTTTGCTTCTCATCGTTTTTGTTTTTAACCTTTTCTTGGACTTTGTTATTGACTATTGAGAACAAATATTCACCTGCATAATGAATTACAAAAGGTGCCCCTAAAATCCTGCAGAAGCCACATGGGTTCTTCATTACAACACAGCTGGTGGGCTGCTTAGCTTAAGTGAAACATTTCAGCGGGGTGCTATACATTCTAAAAAAAGTAGACGCCAATAGATCCATTAAAATAGATCCATTAAAAAAAGCAAATAAAAACAGCCGGTACTCTACTTTTTTGTCATCTCATTCTATAACCAATACATCAACACATAATTAACAGGAAGGGTGGCGACCAACTCTTGAGATCATGTTGCTCAACCGCTGAACAGAGCGCAGAAGACTGGGCGTCTTGACACAGACCAAAAGACTAGAATTGTTGACGTGAGCCTTTTGGTAGCTACATACAAATATATCAGCAGTGGGAAAAAAATAGAAACAGACAGGCAAAAAAAGAAAACAAGTGAGGTAATTGGGTTTGGTCAGCCTGCATGCTGCGCCCCTAGAGCATGAGGTTATGGGTCATATAAAAGCAATAGTTCAGATTTTTTAAAGTGGGGTTCTGTGGAAAAGGTATTAACAGTTAATATCTTACCTTGAGGCTCTTTTGAACTACCTCAGATAGAAGAAATACAGATTAGCTCTGCAAGTTCCAAAACAGATTTGTGCTGTTTTAAAAACAACTCAGATCTCAAACCTTTCATGGCAGTTCATGAAAATGTATTATTTACATACCTTTAGACAACTTTCAGCTTTGCGAAAGGTGGTTATTCTTGTCAAAATATTTTTTTGAAATTCTTTCCAGAGGTTCCACAAGCTGCACTGAAAGTGCTACAACTAACTGCTGCTGCTATGTACACTTGCAAATACCCATAGAACTCTGTAGAAATAACCACGACATGTAAAACTGATGGCAATGTAAAGCTTTATGAAATAGAGTTCACTTGAATCGCTATATTTTTGTTGTAAGACTGCAACATTCTGATTTGGTCTTGATTTTGCTTGTCAATCCAGGGAAAATTAAACTCTATTTCTCCAGACTGAGGTAATTCAAAAATAAATCTACAACAGGTAAAATAGTCATTGTTCATAACACTTCCACAGAACCCCACTTTAAAAAGGATCTGAACTTTCCTTTTCAGGGACCTGACAGCAGCAGCCTGGTTGAGAGCTGGGCCACCATGTGCCCTCACTGGCCCCACAGCACCACTGCTGGAAAATTGTTTTGTCAAAGCAGTCCTGTGGCGATAATCTTTTCAGCTTAAAAAGAAAATGATACCTCACTCCGTGCAATGCCGCCAGACACAAGACGCCCCAAACCTGGCAGAACGTGGGGACAGATGGGTGTAGCGCAAATAGACACAAACAAATGTGCATCATGTTGAAAGAAAGGCTGTGACCGAAATGGCTGATCTTCCGTGAACATCCCCATTGATTTTTTTTTTTTGTTTGTTTTTGTTTTTTTTCACACTCTGTTTAACAGCTCTGATTCATATCATCCCTGAGGTCTAACATCAACAAGTTTAACCCACAGGCACTCACTCTTCCTTGCTGTTGCTCACAGACACCGGGTGTGTGTAGATACTGAGTCTGAATGAGGCCATCTGTGAGCCCATGTGAAACAAAAGCTGACACACACACACACACACGTGCACACACACACTCGACATCCTTGCTGATATTCAGCTATTTTCTGTGGGGCACCAAAAAGAAGCTTCACAGACCATTAAAGCTGTCCCCCCTCTTTTTGTCTTCACTGCTTTGTTTTTGCCTGCCTAACACAACATTATCTGTGTCTTTATGTTTTCTCCCCTGCCTTTGTGTCTCACTTTCTTCAAACAACAACACAAAGGCTTGCATTGTTGACATAAAACAACAAAGTAGTGCTTAAATGAAAGTTGCCTAAGGTCCCATACAACTGGGATGATTCCCAACTAGAACTCATTTCTCTAAAGGGTTTGTTTTTTAGTAGAAGTGTGTGTTCAGTCAACAAGCTAACAAACCTGAAACCTATGTTTGTTCTTTCTTCAAGTCAACACTAAAGCATTAATTATGGATATAAAATAATAATAAAAAGGCTGTTTTCTCATTTGTGACAAAAGGAAAT
This sequence comes from Kryptolebias brasiliensis, assembly GCA_028566095.1. Taxonomy (NCBI): domain Eukaryota; kingdom Metazoa; phylum Chordata; class Actinopteri; order Cyprinodontiformes; family Rivulidae; genus Kryptolebias; species Kryptolebias brasiliensis. Next base: position 15,087,384 of record JAOXNZ010000188.1, on the reverse strand, counting down.
AGTCACTAAAAAAGAAAGTATTTCTGTGGCATGATCTGTATGCAAACTGCAACTATATTCAACTCTTCTCTTAAAACACACCAAGAAAATGATAAAATATTAACAATCGTAGATTTGAATGTATTGTTTAAAAGGGTGACCCAGCTGTTACGTCCCCCATCTTGCACAGAGAAACTCAAATATTCACACACACTTTAAACAACAAACACAGCCAAGCGGGAGAGAATTTAGCACCATACCTCAGAGTCGCATTTCGTCAAAGTTCTTAGTGGGGTTTTTTTTATTTTAACTTTTTTTTTATTTTTTTCCAGTTAGGAAATAAAATCCAGGGACTCAGCTGCACAGATCTGAGACTCTCAAACAGATCGAGCCAGGGAGATACAGACTCCCAGATCTCTCTGCATCTTTACACCAACAGGCTGAAATCCTCCACTGACATCCCAAACCAGGGAGACAGGGAGTTAAAGACAGACAGGAGAAGGAGGGAGCGGTGGGGGAGGCAGTTTGGGAGAAATAAAGGGGAGGAGTTGAAAAGAAGAGAAAGCAAAGCAGGAGTCAGTGAGCGTATGAGGGAGAGGGATTTAGTAGTTTCAGGAGTCAGAGTGTGTGTTTGTGTGTGACAGAAACAGAATGCTAGCAAGGCTGGAGTTTAAAGCTGTAATTTCAAAGGCTCATAAGCAGATGGTGGGAATGAGTGGCACGGGACGTTATACACTCTGTTGGGTGAGTGTGTATGTGTGGCAGGGGAAGGGACTAATCCCTCAGAGAATACAGAGAAACCAGAAGGTCAAGAAAGCAGCACAGAGAGGAGGGCAAACTCTCCTGTCTTAAACTCACCTCACATCCCTCCTTTTCTATTGTCAGCATGGCAAAGACTGGTTAGTTCAGAAGCAGAGTTTGGATATGGTATTACTGAGTATATTTGATAACTGATTTATTGTGGGTTGGATAACTATCAAATTTACACACACACGCATATCGCTCTCTTTTTGAGGTCACCTATTGGCTCATGGTGGACTGACAAACATTAAGTCAGTGTTTTAACTGCTGCAGCAAGAGCTTGAGGACTCACTGATTAGAGGCTATGACACTGCAGCTGTTTTCAAACAGGCACTAAGCTGTATTTTCAGCCTGGCTTGCACCTGTGAGTTGATTAGTTCAACAAGACTGTAGTATTTTGATGCTTGTGCAAAACTATGCATGCATAAAGTATATTTTAAAATGTTTAAAGCTTAAGCTTTTATGAACTTCTGTGCAACAAAAGAATTGTAAAATATCTGATTGCAATCCAGCTGTTGATGATGGATACTTTATTGATCCTTTGCAGGAAATTACTCGTTAGCTGTAGTTATTTTTTAAATACAACTTTACTGTAAATGATCTAGCTGAGCAATCAGAGTAAATTTTCAAAATGAATTAATTACAGAAGACATAGTTTATATTTACTTTATAAAAAAAAAACTGCAGAATCTGTCTGCTGACCCTAAAATGTGTGTTTCTGTGTGACTTCCAAAGCTATGTGTTGAAGCCATAAAACAGATTTGGTCTTAAGAGATGGAGCAAGAAGGGTGGCAAAGCAAAATCTTGCTCTATCCACTCATCCATTTGATGCACTCTGTTTCATAATATAATTATCAAGATGAACTTGAACATAGATTTTTAAATCACTTATTTACTATTTTTACCCTTGTTGTTTGTCGTAGTGTGTGTTTACCAGGCAAATGCAGAACCAAATGAATTATACATTATCTTAGATTGAAGCAGCACCTAACATGGTTGGGGAGGGGTATATGTAACTAAATGGTAATAGTGTTAAAAACAAATAATCCTCAGTTTATACACAGTTTTTCAGACCAAAAACTGGGTATGCTTGGGCTGAATTGATTAAAATCACTTCAAAATGGCAAACTCAAATCATGGCATTTAATTTTTTTTTTTTTTGCACAATCCAGTGCATGAACCAAATCCTCACCTAAATGAAAAATCCAGGCAGCTCTGCTGCCAGTTCAGCCGCGGGGCTCTAGATCAGCCTGATTACTCTAGGATGACCGCAGAAGATTGAACTAATCCCCAAATACGACATAAGCATTTACATGGAACAACCATGTTGAGTATTAAAGCTCAGTGAGACTGTGTGTGTGCTGCACGTTTTGGAGGCCAGTAAAGGTAAATGTGTGCATATGCGCAGAATGAGTTTTGTCTTTGTGGGGTATAAGCTGCACCGTGTGTTGGTGATTTGTTGCAGAAACAGAACAAGCTAAATTTTCTCATCAGGATTTAGGATCACCTTTGACCTTTGTCATCAGTCAGACCTGTCCTGAAGCTACCAATAACAAGAGAGGGACCGAGGAAGACAGAAATGTACAGACGGGGACAGGATGCTAAGATCCACCAGTGAAAATGACTGAGACAGGTTTCAATACAAAACAACTGATGAGTCCTTGAAAATATTGCAATATAACTAACAAAATCTTATCTGACAAAGAAGGAAAACAAAATTTAAAATGAAAAGTGAGAATTTAGAATAAACCTTCGAGAATAATGGTTGTTAATGTAATTGTCTTGTCTTTAAATTTACATAAAAAACAGAGACCAAATAATATATTAGATAAAATGATAGCTGCTCCTCCTATCTTTCAGCAGTATTAAGCTGTGCATGTACTGACAACGTCTTGTGTTTTCTTGCTGGTTTTATTTCATGTTCTGTGTTTGTGTTGTATTTTTTGTTTTATCTGCTCTGCACTCTTGCTTCCTGCTCTCCCCTCACACCAGCTCCTAGTTTGTTAATTGTCACACCCACCCCTGTGTTGGGTCTCTGCACAGTCAATAAATGTCACACTTGATCAACATGCAGCCCAAGGGCCAAAGGTGACCCTTGAACCATCTCCATCTAGCCATCAACATCCTCAAATAAAAACACAACAACTTTAAATACAGAAATAAAGCCTGGGGTTTAAATAATTAATTGGTCTCGATGCAACTGAAACCAACCCCCCCACCCCCTCCGTTTTTTTTTTTTTTTATCCATTTCTAACAGAAAGCACTTCTTGAGCTAAAAAAGACCAAAACGTGTGTGTGTGTCCATTAAGGTCAGTGGTTGTGCTGGTAAAGTCAAACTATCAATAAATGCTTCAAAAAGAGGCAAAAGTGACTCTAGACCTCTAAATGTATTGTGTCTGTTTTACAGGCAGTGTGTTTGATATGTCAAGATATTACCTACATGCTGTTCAGTGAGCAAAACAGTCTTTATCTGCATATTTTTGAAAGAACAGATGGTTTCATGAATGACAGACGTAATACTGTGCTCATATTTCAGATCATTGTGTAGCACATTTATTACCTTAAATAAAATGGCCCCACTGGAAAATAAATATTGATGTTTAAGTTGTGTTCTGTGGTTTCCAATGTCAAGACAAGTCTTTGTCATGCTTTGCTTCACATTTTTTTGTTTTAATTTCAGTTTTGTATGCCTCTGTGGTGCCTTTTGTTTTGATAATAAAGAAAATTGATTTACATCCTTTCACCTCTTCCTCCTGCTAACTTCCTGCATTCGGGTCCTGAATTCACTGCATTTTTACATATACATAGATGTTTCTGTGGTGTCTCAAGCCTGTGGTGAGGTGATGATTAATGAGAGGCCAAAATGCACTCATAAATACAGAAACAAGAGTGCTATCCTCTTATCAGCTGTGCCAAAAAATGACAAAACTCTATTTTTCAACGTGTCAGACTTTTTTTTTTCATGGGTGTTAAGGGATATCTGGTGTTTTTGTGTGCGCATACAAGCATGTGAACTATATACACAGTGCCAGCATGTGTACACAGTAGGTCTCATTTCCTGATTCTCCGGTCAGATGCTGGTTTCTCTTTTGAGAGCCGAGCCCACAATGACATCAGCTTCCGCAAACACACAAGCCATCTCCATGGCACCACACAATGACATTTCTGGTCCAGAAGGAGGGAGGTGGTGGGGGAACAGCATCAAGCTTGACACATTTATGGGAGAAGTCTATGTTCTGAAACCCTCCGCCTTCTCCTCTCTCCCGGTTGCTGTTTGCTCAGCCGCCTGCTGTGGTAAACAGCAGCCGGTCCATCAAAGAGTTTCTGTGACTTAGATGAATCTCTGGGCCTGGTCTGCTCTCTGTGTGCATTTTGCCAGTATAATGCCTCTCTACTCTTCAGTAATAGTTACTCTTATCCATTAAATGCATTTGAACTCTGTTCGGTCAGATGCATACTTCAGTCTGTCTACTTCTTTGTGCCTCTTTTGATTTCTGTTCATGTCAAATGAAGCCATGACATTAAAGGCAAAAGCCCTGGTGAAGAAATGCCCTCCCACTAGGTTTTGTCTATTGACCTGAATGAACAGCATAAACATGTGTGTGTGTATGTGTGTGTCTGTGTGTGTAAGCTCATGTTGTTGGAAAAAAACGAACACATCAGCATTAATAACCCTCCTATTGTGTTTTGGTTAAACTTGACCAATCAAGAACAACCTTTTTTTTTCCTCTGAAATAGAGTTGCTCCTTTTATTTGAGTGACATGAGATTCCATGAGTTTGTCCACACAATTGATTTGAACCGAAACAATAAATATTGTTAATTTTCATTTAGTTTTAGGTGTTTTATTCAACTTTTGTTCACCTGCGTTCTCCCGATCAAAAATGTCATTAGAAATGAATGTGTGAGCCATTGGGTGTATAAAACTGACTTCAGCTAATGAATTCCCTTTCCACACATTTGTTTTTGAGTGGACACACCCATCTCACTGCCCCATGAAATTCTTCCTTCATGGGAACCACACGTGTTGACATTCTTACAATCAGAACATTGGTTTAATCATATATAACACTTTTCTTGCAGCTCTGGCATATAAATGCTTTTTTATGTCCACAGTTCGTTCTGTGGCAACTCAATGACCAACATTTGATTATTGAGGCTCTCAGTCACATTTTGGAACATGACACTGGAGGCAAGGAGGGACACCAGGATCCTTACATGAAAGATGCTATAGAGGAGGAAGTGTCAGTGGAAGACGACACAGAATTTGACCCAGACCAGAAAACAACTGATGTGGGACAATCCAGTGATGAGGAAGACGACCTTGCTGAGGATGCTGTTACATTCTGTTCAAAGAGAGGGAATATATCTTGGTCTTCATCTCTACCTTATAGGCAAGGTTGGTTTTCAGATGAAAATGTTATCAGGGTGACCCCAGGGACAACAAAATGCTCAACAAACATCTTGGGTTGAAGACATAAAATTCCTGCTTTGAGTTAACTAAAACTATGTCACCTGTCACCAAAAGTCATCCAAACAAGATTAGATCTCATGGGAGCCTGTGTAAATATATGGGTGTGTTAAAAAGAGATAACATTACAATAAAAGATTATAAAATGAGATTGTCTAATTTTATTGTCTTGTTCTGCTCAATAGCCTGTTTTACCTGGTTCCCACCTGGTTCTAATGAGCTAATCAGCACACCTGGCTTGGACTTTTAGTACCCCTTAGTGTTGCAAAAAGTGTAATCTGTGAGTCTAACACTCACCCTGCAGCCTTCCTATACATCAAAGTAGGAATTGTTGAAGAGAGCCTACAGTTTCTCCAGAATCCTCAGATATGGCGAAGGTATTGATCAGCTTCTTTGAAAATGCTGACAACATCCGCCTGCAGTTTTTTCTTGAAGCTAAAAATATGCTGGTTGAGTTTGATTTTCTCAGTTCCTGCTGAACCTTATGTTAATGTTTCTCTCTTGTTCTGTCACACACAAAATTAATCTTTTTTCTTTTGTGGCCAAGTATGGAAGAACAATCTCCACCCAGAATCTCTTTTGCAGGAATTGTCACTTTATTGCATCTAAATTCTTACACTGGATAGATACATAAAGAGAAACTTTCAAATAAAGACATCATGTTGCACAAAGCATAAATACTGTAAGAAAGAATAGTTTCAGTGACAAGGCAATGCTGCCTAAAATGTCAAATTATAACACTCTATATTGTAAAAAAGTGAACATGTTTATTTTGTGATTAAATGGAGAAAATAAGTTGATTATGGTCATTTTAGCATTACTTCATCCTAAAAAAGTGATGCAAATGAATATCTGAAGCTTAAAAAGACTCACTGTATTGTTTATTTCATGTACAGGAAATATAAGATTAGAGACACAGTCTTGTCATTCTGTCAATCTGAGAATGAGCTGCTTCGTGTATTTTCCTCTCAAGACCACCAGAACTGCTGCGCTGCTTCCTCTCCTCCAACCGTATGACAGTTTCTTTCACGCCACAGCATTCATTTACTCCAGTGTGAAATGACACACATTAAGCCAGTTTGAAAGCACCCAGAAAGGTGGAATCTCCTTCCAGGGAAATGTTGGCCACAGAGCGGGGGATCAGAAGCTCCAAGAAGTCTCCCCTCTCCATCTTCACAATCCCTGAGGAATTCAAATGATAGCGTTCAGTTTTTTGTTTTTTGTTTTTCAGCATAAAAAAAACAACCTCCAATTTCTTTAGCTACTGACCCACATGCAGACATTCCACAGACATAAACATGCTTCTCATTGACATATGATGCTTAATGGTTTGACATTGGTAATGCAGGCTCACCTCCTGTGTAGCAGGTGTTGAAAGCATATTTAGGGTTCATGCTCTGGATGCAGCGGAACAGATGCACATCCGGTTCCTCATTTCCCACAACATACTTTTTCCATCGGATCACCACATGGCCCATTGTAAAGGTGCTGTCCATGTAGTAGACCTGGATACAATCAGAATTAAAATGGAATGTGCCAGTATAGTTGTTGGAGCATTTGCTTTATTTAATTATACAAGCACATTTTGCATTCTGTCCTTTTTTAGCTGACCATTTTTTCAAGGTCAAAAACCAAATTTATGTTAAGATTCAGCACAATCTTTTCCCAGCACAATGTGTAGAGTGAAGAGAAAAAAATCTGGATATTTGCTAAAAGAGTAGCAGCAGCCCCCAGTGGAAAAGTAATGCCATGACAGCAAACCAACCCACCTGACTGTACACAAAGTAGAAGCCCTCCTCTCTGACTACAATCCGGTCACCATCTGCGTCCAGAGCAGAGCCTCTCTTCAGTCCAGCCTGCCAGGGGATACCGGTGTATTGGCCAGAGGGAAGATCTGACCAAAGATAAAACATCTAATGAAAAAAGCACCAAAAACTAACATGTTTCTTTAAATTCAAAGCTGAACATATGTTGCATCTCTGGGTATGATTAATAAAAGTTCAGAGACAAAGAGAGCTCACACACAGAGAAAAATGTAAATACAAACTAAATATAGCTACTGTATAGTAAAGTCGCACATACTGTACCTTTGTAGAAAGTTTTTCTGCTATTGTTTGCCAACAGCTGCAGGCAGGACTGAGAAGCTGGGAAAATACCAAAGAGTTATGTCTTTGTACTCAGATCCTTTATTTAACCAAAAAAAAAGGTTTTGGTTCCTTTGAATGCCATGTAAGAAACTACATTTACAAGAAATACGGTATCATTCTAAATAATGTTTGTTGCGTCAAAACTGAATTTTAGGTTCAGTTCAAGTAATCAGATTTAGTGGAAGAGAACAATATTTTCTCTGAAATGTTGAAGCATCAAGTTAAAATACTGACCTAAAATATGAGCTCATTGTTTTTAAACAGAATAGTTAACATGTTTTGAATGGAGCTCTGTTAAAAAAATTATGAAAAAAAATATCTTACCTGTTGACAGACAAGGCATTTTGAATTGGCTATAAGTTTGTTTGAAGTGGACAGTGTTTCAAAGCAAGTATGTTTTAGAAGAAAATACATGGTTTTCTCTGAGTGTTGCATTGAAAATTGACCAAGAGAAACATTCAAATACATGTGCTCAAATGTATCACTCTCTTTGCTGGTAATCCAAAAGTTTAGGTAAAAGCAAAGGAACAAAATATAAAAAAACAACTTGTCTAATGTTAACACAGGCCTTACCTAACCTCTCTGCCTCTGACAACGTTCTCCTCTTCCTTATTTGGGTGGCGGCAAGTTGAGAGCTAGGAGACTCTTGGATGCTTCTCCTGCTACTGATATTTTCAGTCTGCACAGACATGACGCACTCCTTAAAAACATAATGGGAAGTACAATATCGCTTGTGTCTGCTGGGTTGTTTCAGTTCATATCTCTAGAGATGAGTGTTTACTCACCTGACCGCTTTGACTGGCCTCTTGTCCTTCTTCTCTCCTGTGACTGATGTCTGATTTGAGCACCTCTACTTCAGCTCTAAGAGCCACCAATTGGTACAAGGACAAAGCTGACAGAGAAGAGGAGGTGACAGCGGCTAGAGTCAGCAGGAAAACTGGCCAGGATAGCCTCCTTTCACCTGTGTCCTGTCCAGTTCCTGACTTCATACCTGCTAAAACTGCCATCACGTGGGAACATTAAATCCTTAAAAAGCTCACACTGGCAGCATGATGGGTCTCATGCCTGAACTCCTGATTCACTTCTCTTCTCCCAAAGTGGAATAGTGGAGTTTTTCTTCTGTCCTCAAGTTTTCCCCGAGATCCTTCAACCTTACTGGAGCTTTATTCCCTTCAAAATAAAGTGACTTCCTTAACTCTCGTTTCTGTCTTTCAGTTGCTCAGAGATTAAGTCTGAGAGAGTGCGCAGTACATGTAAAAAAGAAAAAAAAAAGGCAAAACAGCTTCCCCTCTATTGTTCCTCTCAGCTAACCACACTAACAGCTTCCTGTCCAACCAGCAGCAATGTAAAATCTCTCTAAACCATCTCTTCTCATCAAACACACCTCAGCTTTTCCACACAACAAATCACTCATGTAAGCCTAGTATAGGGTTTAATAAAAAAAAAAGCAAAATTAGTTCAAACAAACAAGATAGATATTAATAATAACAACTAGATTTGCCTAAAAGAAGGAAGTGCAAAACTTACTTCATCGTCAAGCAACGTCACAACAAGGCAAAACAAACTGTAATTCCGAGAATAAAAAAATGTGAAGTGCCATTTATTTACACAGATTATATAAACCATTTCTAAGAGAAGTTGTTTTCAAAAATGCTGTAAAATGACAAATCCAGAATTTGATTCTTCTTTCAGCCTTAATTTAGCAAAGCTTAACTCGGGAAGGTTTTTCCAATAAAAAGTGGGAAAAATGTTTGCATTTAGAAAACATAATTGCATTTTTAATGCAAGTAACACACAAAAAAGGATGCATAGATAGAAAAGGAAAGCAATAAATCAATAATTCATCAATTAGCTTAAACAAATTGGCTTAAATTAGCAAAGAGCTTCTCTTTCAAACACCTAGAGTGCGTATTGTGTGAAAGACTGTGAGATGTAATATTCACCCACTGCTGGAGGAATATTATCTTTAAACTCTCATTTGGCTCTGCCTGAGAATCTGTCATAACTCTGTGGTCGATAAAGCCACAAGCTGGGAAATACCTTTAAAAACTAATGTCACTCAACACAACTCCCCACTGAAACCGAATCACACAAGAAGGAAACCATAAACCATCTCTGCACAGAAACACTGCTGAGTTCTCTGAATATGAGGTCATCTCAGGTGGACAGGAAGACAATGGACATGTGTCCCAAGATTCAGCCGACAATAACGACTGTGGCAAGAAGATCTACAGTTCTTTCAGCAGGAAAAATCCAGATTTCATTCTGCACAAGTTACTACAGTGTAGCTTTATATCAGACACAGAATGACAGCTTTGACACATATATTATGATAGATTTGTCTCATATAGGAGCTGTAAGGTATACAATGAAGAGGAGAGTCAGACAACAAAAAAAGTGTTGAGTTTTTGAAATATGGACACAAATTCCTCTTGTAAAAATGCAGCAATTTAAACCATAGTTCAGACATTTTAAGTAGTTCTGTGAAAAGATGTCTTACCTGTTTTGGATGACCTCCGTTTGGAGAAAAATAAATTAGTTTTGACCATCAACACGTTTTATAATACTTGAACAAATAACCCAGCTTTCTCTTGTTGGGAGTTGAAGCCAGCAGGACCAGGTTTATGGGAGCTGTTTTGTTGTGTTTTTGGGACCAGAGTCTGTGGACTCCTGATGCAGAGCTTTAAGGTCCACTTACTCCCCTGCATAAAATCAAGGTGTCACATGACCTTTCTTCCATCCATCCATTCTTCTTCTTTTACCTGCTTTTCCTTTCCAGGTTGCAGGGAGCTCCAGCAGTCACTGTGTGGGAGGCGGGGTGCACCCTGGACAGGTCACAAGTCCATCAACAAGAGTCAACAAGAGGGTTTAAAACCTGTACTGGGGCCATCCTGTGGGGACTCTGTTCCTATTTGGCTTCAACTTCTGGGATCCTGCATGGTGTCCAGCTTTAACACACATTGTTGGTTCTGATGGAATGGCAAGCTAACGGCTAGTCTTAGCAAGTATAAGAATAAAGTGGATCAAAGCTGTCTTAAACAACTCCGATCCTAAAAAAATCATAGTACTTCATGTATAAACCTTTACACACCAGTCACTTTTTCACTACACAATTAATTACATAGAATTTGATGGTTTTTTGCAATTATAAATAGCAGCTTCAGCTACCTATAGCCCTTCCAGCAGTATGTTTCTGCCAGAATAACCATGTAATATGAAATTAGTGTAAAGGTTTATGGAGTAGTGTCTGCATGAACTGACTTAAATTTTTAAATTGAAGTTGTTATTCAAACAGCTATTTACAAAATATGAACTTTTTCACAGAACCCCACTTCAAAAAATTGATACTATTGCTTCACATCCCAGTTGCAAAGATTTTAAAAGCATAAATAAAAGAAAAGCTTGTGTAACAGTTAACTTCAATGTGGTAAACATGTGTCCTCTAATTTTAATTGCTGGTATCAAATTCTAGATTTGTTTAGACTTTCTTTATACAAAGAATTTAGTCATTATGAATCATTCTTTAGCATTTTGTTTTTCCTTAACAACAGGTACAAACAACTTATCAAATTACCAATTTGTGATTTATTTTTCGTTGTGTTTTCGAAGACTTCCAACCTTTCCTGAAACCGCGGCCTCTAGTATAGAGTTGTTGTGTTTAAAAACAAGTGATTACAGTGAGCAACAAAACAAGCCAATATGAAAGGATGTATCAATTTATTGCATGTTACCAATACAGAAAATAGAAAGTGAAAATGTGTGCTTACAAAAGAACACGACAGAGATTTGAAATAGAAAAGAAACTTTGAAATGGAAAAATCAGTACCAATGATTTTAAAAACAGTTCATTCACATGTCTCTTTGGGCAGACAGCCCTTCAGTGAATCTTCAGAGGATTTATGGTTTAAGTCATTGAGTATGTACGCAATGTATTTCATCACCGTGCACACTACAGGAGACTCCATGTGATCACGTGAGCCTGAAAAATAAAGCCACCTATAAATCTGAAATACCAACATTTTCAACTGTGTTCATATGAACAACACAATATGATCCACAGTGCATTCGTTTTGTTGTTTTTCATATTTAAAAAGACATTCAGTTTTTCTTTTCTGTTTCAGTTCATCACCATTGTGTTAAAACAGTAGCAACACATTTGGCGAGGAAGAAAACTCATTAAATTTGCTTCAAAACAATACTTGTATGAATGAAGGACACCAAGTGAAAGACATGTTCCTAAATGTCTTATTCCCTGTTTTTTCTTTTTTTTTTTTATTATTTTTTCATGAATCGTAGAGATTGTGCAATTTAAATCAACAGCAGAAATTCATAAAACCATATTGGTGGAACAAATGAGTGAATATTTACATAGTTGAACTCAGCGTGTGGATTTATTATATTACAAAAAGAACAAAAGGTCTGACACTGTTTGGGGGTAATCAGTGGAAATGTCCCAGCAATGGAAGAAATAAGCATCACTGATTACACAATCTTTTGTAATAATGCATGGAGATTTAAGACCACCTTTTACATTCATAGTGGCTTCAAGAACGTTTCAAGTTGTAAGGAAAATGAGACACAAGTTTTATCTTTTCGGAGCCGACATGTTTTTTAGTCTAATATGGCTGAAATCTGTTGAATGAATTCAAATGGCTTTCAAACCACTGCAGTGCAGCGTGCTGCATTTAAAAAGCAAAGAGCAGACAATAGTGTTTTAATCACCAGGCTTTGCTCTGTCTCTGGAAGACATGCAGGAAAGGGTAATTAGCTCATTAAATGCTCCCCACCCCCCAAGTGAGAATAACCGTTCTGCCACAGACGCACGAGGGGGAAACAGAATCCTCCAATTAACAATTACAATGTTAAAGATAACAGCTTATAAATCATAACATTCAATCAAAAATCCTCACACTTTATTCATTGTAACTCGACAAGTTTTTTTTACATTTTTTCTTTCCTAAAATGTCTTAATACATTAATGTTAGCATATAGTGATTATGAGAGGTGAAAGAATGAGGACTGGCAACTCATGGAAGCTTTTCTCAGCGTGATGAGTGTGTAAAAGATGGAAAAAAAAGTTTAAAGTCTACCTTTGTTCACAAACCAACACATAGCTGACATGTACAGCTGTAATAAACACAAGCTGTCGGACTTAAACTGCTATGTTTTGAAGTACAATTTTTTTAATTTTAGGAATTTGCCCACTGTAGCAGAAAGGAATATAGTTTTTTCTGTCAACAGATATATTCATAAAATGGCCTCATATCACAGTTTTATCAGACAATCCTCAAAACAAAAGCTGTGAGTTTTGTCCTCATTACCTCCAGTGGATCTGGCCAATGACCAGCAGAGTCAAAGGGGTTGCAGCGACTATGAACTCTTTCTGCAGACATACTTATATTATAGCACTGGATAAAAACAGGCCTGAATAAATCTGAACCACGATGTGAATAATCCTCTTTATGAAACAGTAATTTCAAAGTTGCTTAGTAACAACTACGGCTCATTTAAAAATAACTCCTCTGTGTGCCAGTTGCATTTTAACATGATGCGGAGATGGGGAAGAGAAACTTGTAGCTTTTCCTAATCTCAAAACAGAAGTAGTTTTACCAGGAAATAAAAAATGTTTTAAAAAAAAGGTTTTTTTCTTAATTCTCGTTTGTCATCTGACCATCCAATTTTAGCAATCTGAACATATTTTTGCGACAAGATATTTTTTCCAAATGTGGCAGACAAAATTTAAAGGTCAGCATCAATTTTAGAACGATAATGGCTTAAGATGCCAAGCTGCAGCACATACATGACAGTGTTTGTTGTCAAAAAAGAAGGGAAATAATGAACATCCTTACCCTCTTTGATATATTGCTTAGAAAATTTTAGCTCGCGTAAAGAAACTGGTGAATAAACCTGAACAAAAAAAAGTGCAATATATTAACAAAGCTATCTATATTTACAGTACACCTCTAAATATTATTTAAATGTACAAAATCAGACACCATTACATGTTATTTTCATTTGAGTAATATTCAGTTTTACCTCAAATATCACTGGCCCTTTGATGGTTGCAATATTATAAGACTGATCAACTGATTTGGAGTAATTTGAACTGATTTGCTGCAGAGAATCCTGTGAATGTGACACGTTTTGTGGCATGAGCATGTAGGCTCTGGCTTCATTCATAAAAGGTTGTAAATACATGCATTCGGAACTGGAACACGCACACAACAAAAACCCAGAAGGATGTTGATATCATCTCTTCCAAATTTGAAATTGTGAAAATATTTTAGCGTATTAAATTTACAGAAAGGTAGAAATAGTGAAATAAAATAAAACCCAAACAAAAACATACAAAATATACATTCTTTCCACAAATCAGTGAAGTCTCTCCACTACATCCATACTTTGCAGACACAGTCACGTTTGACTGATCAGATAATGGTGACGCTAGCTGAGGGCTGAGCGCCCTCCTCGTGAGCATGGCTCTTCAGCAGATCTTTCATGAACTGCTCCAAAGCAGAGAAGTAGCCCTGACACTGCCACGTGTCGTTGTGCGTGCCTTCTGGAAAAATCGCCAGGCGTTTAGTCCGTGCGGGAGACAGCTCGTAGAGTTGTTTCATCATAACTGGTGGGATGAGTTGGTCCGACAGACCCGACACGAACAGCGAGGGCATGCGGCACAACGCCACGTGTCGATAGGACAGGAACTGATTCCTGTAGCACCATAAGGGCAGCAGACGTATGGGCAAAAAGGAGAAGAGTGTTGCAGCCATGTGGGGGATGCTGAGGAAGGTGTTCTCGACGATAATGGCTGCCACGCGATGAGGGTTGACTGATGCCAAACGAACAGCAACAGCACCTCCTAACGAGCGACCAAAGAGTACCACCTTTGTCTTGTCAAGGTCAGGCCGGGTCATAACATAGTCCAGTGTGGCCTCAGCGTCCAGGTACAGCCCATCCTCACTGGGCTCTCCCTCACTTTTTCCATAGCCACGGTAGTCCACCAGCACTACATTTGCTTTTAAATTAACTAGCATCAGAAGAGCATTTGGCACCCTGTGACCAATATTACCTGCGTTCCCATGGAAATAAAGGATTGTAGGTGGAGCAGAGGAAGTGGGACTGCTTTGATTGCCAGAAGTGACTCCAGGAAGTGCATCCCCTCCCGTGTAACGCAGCAAGATGAGGTTGAGCTTCACACCGTCTTTGGTACGAATGTACACATTCTCATGAGGAATTCCCGTTGGCATCGGAACATAAAGGCGAGAGGAGGAGGGCTGGTCGGGGAAGTACAGGAGAACATCCTGAAACTTATAGAGGATGCCCGCCACAGATGCTAGGATGAGCGCAAGGAGGAGAAAGCCTCCATATAGGTGGAAAGTGAGGATGAGGGCCAAAAGGGAGACCCGACAGGCACCCCAGGACCAGGACACCAGAGTCAGAGTGCAACGCTCCATTACCCCCCACAGCCTCCAGGGCTTCTCCATGGATGCACAAGAGCTGAGTCACAAAACACACAATCTGCAAAAAACAGAAAGCAAAAAAGAGAATATAGACGGGGTAAAAACAAAAGTTATTCATAAAAAAATCCTCCCACAGAAAACAATTGGTTTTGGAAAAAAAAGTGAAATACAGAAAATTTCTCTGGAAATACTGCACAGTGATGCAAATGTTTACTACAAAATTTTAAGAAATTATAGATATTTTAAAGCCAATGAAAGTAAATCATAAATTATTAAGAATTAAAAAAAAACATTGCAAAAAATGTTTCCCTGTTTTTGGGACTAACTAATAAAACATGGGGGATTTGGAAGTTCTTAAATAAGCCTTTATTATAAAATATAAATAACTATGACTGTTGAATCTTTTTAAGCTACTATCTGTTCAAATATGTAATAGCACATTTTTCTGGCCACCATTTTGCTGTAAAACATGGCCGTCTGAACCCAATTCGGAAAGATTTTTTTAAGACGTTTTTTTTATTAAGCATGCATGGCGAGATAGTGCAAATAGCACAAATAGTGCTACTGTGTCTAACTAAATCAAAATACACTAGGTATATAGATGTACCCCAAAATTAACTTAATCAAATATTAGAGGTGTAGTACATAAATAGAAACAGCTGAAGCCATGATGAGGGGGCACATACTGGAAACACTGTCATGTGACTACTTTAACAAGTCTGAAGAAAAACATGCTTATGAATAATGACTGAAAAAAACAATACTCGGTTCAGAGGATGCCCTCAGGTTTGTGGATTGCAGACAAGAAAACTACACTCACATTTTTGAAAAGCAGAAACAACACAGTTATTAAATGAAGCATTATGTAAAATGTCCCCTCCTCATACAAAAACGCCAAGGCTGTGAAAAGCTTGATGATTTTACCCACACAACCACCCTCAAAGCAAACATTGTGGAATACAGCTTTTTTTTTTTTTTTAACAGTGTCAGTGGCTGTTTCCCAGAGATAACTACAATCCTTCCCGTTCTGTCACTAACGAGCAGATAGTGTCTAGGTCAGGTTTAAACAACATACACTGTGACAAGTTATCTCTATCGTAACTACAGCATACTGTAAATAGCACATGAAAATAGGAATGTCTCGACCCCACCCACAAGGAAGACATGATGAAAGCTGGTGCCTGTCCGATAAAAAAAAAACAAAAAAAACCTGCAGTTGAGAAAGCTTTCACAAGTAGCTGGTCAAATATCAAATTCACGGAAGTCATTATTAAGTTCTAATTTTGGTCAGTCACAACGAGCTGTCAGCTCAGCCGAGACTGTGCTGATCAGAAATGCGAAGTCCAACAGAAATTGACGTTAGCTGCAGACGAGTTAGCCCACTGTCTGCTAGTGCTAGCACCGTTCAATCTAGCTTTCAAGTTAGCCAGCTAGCTATTTCATTAAAGGGTTGCCTTGGCAGCCAGTTACTCACCTTTCTCTCATTTTTAGCGTCTCAGCTGGTGGAATTGTTTACCGAACAATGACACATGGACAGCACAGTTACTGTCATTCAGCTCCGCACCGGTAAACAAAACTGTAGTTCTTGCAAAGAGGCGAATGACAGCTACAACCGGTGAGGCTAGCTACACAGCTTAGCATTCCAAGTGTAACCCTCCTTCATTCCGTGTACAGTTCAGCATCAGAAAAATAGTTCCGGATAATTTATGGTCAGCTTACATTTATTTATATAGCGCTTCATAGCACCAAAAAAACACTACAGTAACTGAAAATGTGGATAGACGCTACGCTAGCTGATATACTAAACAAAAGGTGGAGCTTTTTTTTATTTTCCAGTTATTTAATCCCCAAAACTGTAAATGCAATCCTTGCGTGCTACTCTAAATTCACACACCAGATGGTGCTATTCGATAGACTATAGTTTCTGGAGCTTACAAAATCAATCTTAACTCTAAAAATACTTTATGATCATGAGGGATAACCAAAGCAGTTTTGCGACAAAGGCAAACTAATATGATTATTTAAAGAAAATAATTGCTTTTTTTTGTTATTTGTGTGATTTTCTATGTTGACAAAAACCTTAACAAATCAGCTGTATAGGTTTTATAGTTCAGTACTATAGTTTTGTAAATATAGGCTTTACTGATTGTCAGGAATTAATTATCTGACCCGAAGAGCTTAAAAGTAATGGCTACAAACAGAAAACCACCCTGATTATACAATACTAGTGTTTATAAACAAAAATGAAAAGTATCATTCAATACAAGTGTATTAAGATCTACTCCTCCTTTTACATCTTTTTGGTTTTGCTGTATTAAACATTTTGCTTCTTTGTCTGGCCTTGCAGTAGTCAAAGAGATTTCATCCATGCTTGCACAACCTTTGGCTGTTCAGCTCTGTCTTTGAGGTTTGCTGAATTAGTTCAAAATTAGTTGATAAAACCTGGTGTCTTAAAAAACAAACAAACAAAAAAACTACAAAAAAATTAAAATTAAATCAAAATATAATAAAATAAGATCATTATACAAAAACGTATTTGTGAACTATTTACTATTGGGGCAAAAATAATTAGCCATGGCAAGTAACTTTAAACATAAATTATTGAAAATGCTAAAGGTAGGTTTAGCAAAAATTACTTCGACAAAGTTGGTTAAGATGTAATCATAAATGATGGCTTATAATGGATCATGATACTGTGTTTGCATGGCTGGCAGGCACACATACACACACAGGCATACACACTCATTCATGTCTCTTTGAATTATAGGCTATGCTGCATTCTGCTAAATTCAGTTTATAGGAGACTGACAGCTGGCAAGTTCACTCTTTCTTACCTATGACTCAATTACCTTTGACATGACAGTCAAAACATCTATTACACACTCACACACACACACACACACACACACAGGCACAAACTCCTATACACACCCTCTCTGTGACTCTGCTCTCGACACCACGACTCAATTACTTGAAATATAGCACTTTGAACAGCTGGAGGGCACTATAGCTCAATAACACAAACTCATAGCCGCTATAGGAGGGGCAGTCACTGTGATGGCTTGGAAAGCAAATATGCTATCACCAGGCCGATGAAAGCGCTTATCATTCACGTCACGCCACAGAAGCAGTGGCCACAGAGGGACACAAGAGCAGCAGCCATGTCATCCTTTGATCAGGAAAATTTTAACTCTGCATTAAAATGAAAATCCAACCACACTGATATTTCTGTCAGTCAGCACTTTTTTCTGACTGATGCTGTGACTTTAACTCAAGGTAAAACTGTCCAGCATTGCATGTTTGCCATTTTCTAATTTATGAATTAATTTATTATTATTTTTTTAAATTAAAGACATAGTTAAACTAGCGTGACAGTACCAGAAGTGGTGCCTCTTTGATTTGCGAGTCACTAAATGCCAAACCCAAAGTGATAGATGTTGATGTCCATAGCTACATTTTAGATGTGCTGTCACCTTGGAGACAAAGCGTTGCTTTGAGTCAGAAAGGACAGGTATGTAATGCGAACTTATTTTAAACACAACACATTAGAAAGACAGCTAGAGGTTACTGACAGGGCAGCTTAATGTTGATTTTCTTCTGTTAAAATCACGCTATTTCATAAATTGCAAACTTACAGCTAACTAAGGTTCTTATTGCTTTTTTACAGATTCAGTCAACACAATTTCGTGAGATTTGTGAAAAGGGTATTAGCAAATAATATCTTTCCTGTTGTTGATAGCTTTTACTCCTTCAAATCTCAGTTTGAAGGAGTAAAGTTTAATTCTGACCAAACTGATGAGCTAACAGCTAGTCCAAGTGTGGCAAAAAACCAAAGTAGACTGCTGAGCTTAAAGAACTCCAAATAGAACGTTTGGTCTAGGTTGGTCTTGGTCCCACTCAGACTAACCATTAGCTCGTCAATTCAGTCAGAAGGAAACTGTTTGTTTGTTTTTTGTTTTTTTTACAAATCTAGGTTTGTCAAAGAGCTACCAACAACAGGTAAGATATTAATTGTTCACAA
>JAOXNZ010000188.1:15002051-15019369 GCA_028566095.1 Kryptolebias brasiliensis | reverse complement strand
TACTCAAACTGTCAGAAACAGACTCCATGAGGGTGGTATGTGGTATGAGGGCCCGACATCCACATATAGGGCCAGAAAAAAGGAATAAATGCATCACGTAAAAATCAGAACATTTATGCTGGAAGAATCAGAAATCAGCCAAAAACTAAATCTAACATTTGCATAGGTTCAAGTGTTGCAGCAGGATGTTTAAAAAAACTGCTGAAACCATCTTCTTTGATTTGTTTCACAGCAGACAGAGCTAACAGCTCAGCACTCTTGGCAGTTTAGAAGTTTTACCATCACAGAAATGTAAGAACTCACACTGAGGGCCAACTGTGCTGCTGCATTTACGCTGATGACCCACAATGCTACGTACCCTACTGCTTAATATGCTGTTGGTCCCTTTTTATTTTGCCAGAAGAACAAAGGTGAATTATGATTTAAGTTGATGTGGATAAAGCACCCACTATTAAGTAGTTTAGTGCTGAATGCACATATTTTTTATCAAAACACTTTCATTGCCTTCAGTCTACACGTCTGGATTTCTGTTTTACAAATACCTGCACAGTGGTTCAGCTAGCATTGTTGCCTCACAACAAGATGGTCCTGGGTTTGAAACTCAGCTGGGGTCTTTCTGTGGAGAGTTTGCATGTTCTCTCCATGCATGTTCAGTTTTTTTCTGGATACAACAGTTTCCTTCCACTGTCAGAAAATCATGGATATTAGGGTAGTTGGCTATTTTAAATAAGCTCTTCAGGAAAGTGTGAACAGGCTTGCTGTTTGTCTTTATTTGACCCTGTGATGGTCTGGCAACCTCTCTGGGGTTTACTCTGCCTCTCATCCAATGACCACTGGAGATTGGCACCAGCTTCCTGCATCCCTGGACAAGATCAAGTGGGTACAGAAAATGGATGGATTGATGAATGATATGTGAAGAGAGAAATTTTATATTGTTTGGGGAAAATGATATACAGATAATAATAATAATAATAATAATAATTAATATTTTACACACATTTAATTTATATACCTAAAAGGCTGTGGGTCAGTCTTTCCCATCGCTGGATCCCCAGCATTAAGGACTCCAAAGGAAAAGAGAGAAAAAAAAAAAAAACTTTTTCAATCAAAGCTTTGCCTTTTCTGTGTTTTCTCAACAACAGAGCTTTAAGGAGCAAGGAGAATGTTAGGACATGCGGAAAGGATAGTCAAGGACAGACGGGCAGTAGTGAGGAAGACAGTGGGACGTGTTGGTTTCCACTGAGAGAAACCATAGAAATGCCACAAATTACCTCAGGTTTCTGGTGAAGTGCACTTAAAAAATAAGAGCATTGAAAATGTATAAAGTTTGTGTGTGAAAGTGACAGATCAACAGAGGAGTATTTTAGGAAAAGAATCAGATGTAATAAGATAAAAGACAGAATAAAGATGCCTCTTTAATTAGGTGTAATTTCTAATTATGTCATAGATGTTAAAAATAGTTGACTGTTTCCACCAAGAATCTATAGATGGAGAATTTCACTTTGGGCCCATAAAATGACTGATGTCTTAATTAGGAGTCATTTATATTACAATTGGGAGTGAATGTTTCGCTGCATAGCTTTGAAAAAGGAACTTGTGATCCAGCCCAATAAAGTGAGAAATTAACAGTTTACTGTACAAATTAAAGTTCCCATGATGATTTATTAGTAGTCTCTTGAGGTAAATTTGTCACCAATTCATGAGACCTTACAGACTGTATATCATCTTATATTTTAGCACATACTTATAACACTAAGGTGATGGTGCATGCTTTTTTATCACATAAAGAGATTTTATTAAATCTTTTCTTATATTCACCAAGTATGGATTTGACAACTAAAGTTAAATCACCTCAGAATACCAAATATCAGGAATATATGATTGTTTCATAATGAAATTGCATCAGTTTCCTATAAAATGTGCTGCTCTACAATCATCTCCTCTTGCTTGCAAATAAGGGTGGCTGTCTGTCTTTATATAACCTTAACCAAACATAATATCTGTTCCCCCTGACAAAGCTTCAATTTGCCTTTCAATTGATGTTGTTTAGATCAATTTCCCACACATTATGTGTCAGCCCCACAGAATGCAGTGCAAAATAGACTGGAAAATGTGTTTTTCAGTCAAATCCAGCTAACTTGGTCTGCAGGTTTCCATTCCAGAGCAGAAACAATGATCTTAGAAAGTTCAATCAGCTTTTTAAGAAGAAGAATAGCTTGATTGTCATTATATGTCACATATATAAGATGCACCTTAAACTATGCAAAAAAATAAAAAATAAATAAAAATAATAATAACAATAATAAATTGTGAGCAGCTAACTAGTTGTGGGCTGTTACCTTAGTGTTTCCAGCATGGGTGTGCATGCCTATAACTGGAAAAAATCCATGTTGTGGTTTCAGTGAGAAGTTTGAGAGTGACGTGCAACCAAACCACTATACTGTTAACAGTATTAAAGCAATACTTCCACATGCATTTACCATCCATGTTTTAAACAGAGCTATAACTGTAGAACGTTGAGACAATCTGGACTTCAGGAGAGTTTTCTCTCCAACCTAAGTGGACAAAAATATTCAGTTTCTACCTGCAGTGTTTTTTTGTTTTGTTTTTTTACCAAAGTGTTAGTTTCATATTGAAAAATTAACATTCTGCTGCTTTTACTCTTGCTGTTTTTAGAAACTTTCACTCCTACACTCCTGGGTCCAACTTGCTGTGACTCAGCACTACTAATTGTCATTATAGCATGAAGGAACCCTCATGGGTATCAGAAAATAACCTTGAGTGATGTTGTGGAAAAAATTAATTTCCAGGCACTGTTAGATGAAATCACTCAATCAGGTTTATTTATGTATGGTGCACACATACAGAGAGCTTTAAAGACAATTAACAATTAACATCAGAGGCCCAACTCCGAATCAAAGCTCTAGCCCTCCAACGTCCACACAGAAGCTTATATCAAAGATATTGGAATGTTGGAAGGCAAGGAGGAGCGAGGGAGAAACAAGGACAGTCTGGTTCCCATGAAGAGAAACAGGGTAATTTGGTGAGAACTCATAGGCCTTGGAGTTCAGACATAACATAGTCATGACTTGAAATTCAGGAGGTGTTATCTTATAAAAAACTTTCCCACCACATTGATAACTCACGTTCATACTTTTTTTTTTTTAGCTCAGGCCTTTTGTTTCCATGTATATCATGTGATCATTATCTGTGTACGCTGAACATGACTTTGATTCAAGTCTTTAAGGCTCTTTTTTTACAGCTCTAATTAGCTAAATCCTTTTAGCCTTTGCTGGTAACACTGTGAAAAGGTTAAGAACAATTAGTATCTTACCTGTTATAAACAGCTGTTTGAATGACCTCAAAAGATCAAAGTGGATTGCTGCCATCATAAAACAACTCCAATCCTAACCCAGGTCACAATACAGAGTATTTTTCTGGCAGAAATATTATGCTATTCCTGCCAGAAGTGCCCCAGGCTACACCAGAACTGCTACAGCTACGTGACACTGTTGCTACTTCTACTTGCAAAGAACCACAGAAGTTTATACAAATAATCAACAATATGTTAGCAGTAGCTCTCTTAGGTCTTGTTTGTTGTAAACTGTAGTCACCAAATGTGCTTGTCTTTTTCCTACATTGACCCAAAGTCTGTCATAGTTTTGGTTAAGCTGTACAAAATGTTTTCTTGTCAAGTATTTTTTTTAGCTATTAAAACCTTGCCTTCAAAGTTATTCATGTTGTTACACCTGATTGCGTTTCTCAGTTTATGGATGTGTTTATGTGAAGTGACTTAGGACTTAGGAGCTATGTCTATGTGAGGCGAACCATTTTAATGCAAGATAATTAACATTGCATGCTTCATTTGTACGTGTTAATTATGTTTTGACTCATTGGTGTACATTATGATCTACAAATTAAAAGTAAACGTGGTTAGCATATTTTCTTTTTTTGGTGTGTGGGAAACTGGGGTCATTTGACCCGACGGACAAACAGTGATGTTCTGGCAGTTGTGTTTTTGGCTGCAAAAAGTCTCCGGCTCACTGACTTCTGACTTCTGGCGCACACAAATAACAACTATAGGCCAAAGTAGCTCTATTCCATAATCACTATTGACAACTGATAATGCAGTTAGGAAAAGAAAAACTGCCTGTGTTCTGGCAATGAGTTTGAAAAGCTGCCTTCTTTCAGTATTGCTGTTATCTACAGAGAATGCTACATTTCAAAGCTGTTTGCATAGAAACAGTGGTTCAGTTTGTTGACAAAGTTTCACATGTTGGAAATCCAAAAGTTGGTTCTTCACAGAATTTTAATGAGAATTAAAATACTTACAGTTTTTTGGTCATCGCTGCAAAAACATTACACTTTATCATCATGTATTATAACGTGAAATCAGTTAAATACACCAGAGGGTATAATTTAAATTAGCCAATTTAAATTTGTAGATGAAATCTTGATGTAAAATGAGTCTATCAGAGGACTCTCATTAAAAATACAATCAACAGTTGATAATTCTGAAGTCAGTATTTTTTTTAATGAAATTCTTTCAGTAGATTTGTGTGTCAAAATTTACCATTTGAAGAATTGGGAAAAAGATGAAGCAAAAGTCTTTTTAAACTTCTCTGTTAGTGCTGTTGAATTGTTGGCAGAAAGTGCAAAGAATGTTTTAAAGGGTTTAGGTTGGTCATGAATTTAAAGTGCCTTGCAGATCTCCTGCAAACAAATATGTTGTGTTTGTTTTTCAAAACAGATTATGTGCATTGTTGTGGTAAAGCCAGCCGGACGCATGCATGCATTCCACTCAAAGCTTTTGCAGAACTATTTAGTAAAATATTAAAGTCCTTCACTCTTTATGCCTGTGCTTTTTAACTAGAGGAATTCTGAAATCTTAAATTTTGTCAAGGTATTAGTATGTTTCTTGGTGCAATAACAGTGTTACATAACACCCACAACTGTTGATTATTGTAAACTTGTGTTCATGAGTGCTCTGACATCACAAGACACCACTTTTAAGTGGTCTGAAATTATACAGGAATCCTTTTTTTGAGGTGAACAATTAATCAATGATGCTTTTCTATTATTGAGTTATATTTAAATAGTTCAAGATAAGAACATTTGCAAGATAAAGACTAGACTAGTCTAGATAATTGCTCTAATGCCAGAAATCTTTTACTTTATAACATAAATTCATCCTGGAGTTCCAATAACGGTGTTGTGTCTGTTAAAGAAGTCTTGAACACTGAAGGGCATCTATTTCTGTTGCCTTTGAAAGATAAAATTTGCCAGCAGTTTCATATTGTGCTTTTTGTGTGTTTTTATTTCTGACTGGCTTCAACAATATCAGATCAAAACAGAAAACAGATTTAGAGCAAAGAGAGAAGGAAGCAAGGAGGGGAGAAAACAGATAAGAAAACTGCTTCAGTTAATCTGCAGTGTGGGAGATGAGAAAAAAAAAGAAGCTCCACTGTAGGTGTGTGAGGCTAAACTGAATAAGGCACTAATGCAAAGGCATTCATGAGAGGAAAAATGTTTGCACAACTGAAAATTAGTAAAAGATAGAGTTTGAATCTTTTATTTAAAGAGAAATGAACTGAATGACAGCATTTAACATATCTTATTATTAGTCAAAGGCATTTAAACATTATGATTATCAAAAAAGAACCTAACAAATCAGGAAAGGGTCATTTTTTCCCACAGTTTGAACACTGAACACACAACAGAATTCAGTCTAAAGGAAATGCAAAAAAAAAGCAGCATCGTACTGTACATCTCTCACAAATTTGAAGGGTAAATGTTTTAAGGCTGCCTTAAATTTGAGTCAAAAACACATTAAAAAAAACTAATCCCATTTTGCTTCACACAGATTTTCAGATGCATTCTCCATATTGGTTAAATGTGAGAAAGTAGGGATTTACTGCGCAGCTTCACATGATCCTGGCCATCAACTCCCACGCTCTCTGCAGCTCCACAGCATGGAGCATCCACTGTCTGTCAACACTCCAACAGGAGGCAAACTAAACAACACAGAGGGAACGGGATAAGAATGTACACAAACTACTCAAAGAGAAATGGAAACAAGGCCAGTGTGTTACATATCACACACACACACACAATGTGAGTCATGCTGATAATAAATCCGGTTTCAGATGGCTTGGATTGGACAGCTGGGATGGACTTTTCACACTTTGTTTCAGGTTTCAGCACCATTACTTCAATGCAAAGTGTGTTCAATTTGCAATGTGATTGATATTACAGCTGGTCGATCACTAAAGGAGGGTCACTGCAGCACAAAAGTCGAAATAAAAAAAAAAGAAAATGTCCTGGAAAACAAATGAATCTGTGTACTCATTTGAAGCAATAATTCTGATCTTAAAAAAGTGGGGTTCTGTGGAAAAGTTATGAATAATTAATATCTTGACTGTTGTAAGTAGATCAATGGACAACCTCAGTTTAGAGAAATGGAGTTTAATTCTGATCAGACAGACAAGCTAATGGCTGTTCTGAGCAGCATAATAACCAAAGTGGATTGCTGTTGTCTTAAAACAACTCCAGTTTCCAAAATTTCATTGTGGGTCCTGTGAGAGACATTTTATAAATATTTATACTGTTGTCAGTTTCACACTACATAGTTAATCTATCAGAAGTTTCACAATAATCTTGCTAGAAGTTCCCCAGGCTGCACTGAAAATGGTACCCCTAGTTGCTGTTGCCACTGTTTGCACTTATAAATAACCATATAATTCAATGTAAATAGTTGTGTAATGTGAAACTAACATCAATGTAAAGGTTTATAAAAGTATTTGCATAAACTCTTACAAGATTTTTGATATTGGAATTGTTTTAAAATGGCAGCAAACACAGTTCAAACAGCATGTCAGCACAAACACATCTCAAGCACGGTGGTGAATGGGTGATGATTTGGGCTTGTTTTGCAGCCACAATACTTGTGCAACTTATAGTCCTCGAGTCAACCATGAACTCCTCTTTATACAAAAGTATTTTTAGAGTCACATTTTCTTTCTTTTTTTTCCTCACTCTGACTAGATGTTAGCTTGTCAGTCTGGTCAGAAATAAACTATTTTCCCAAACTGAAGTCATTCAAAATGCAGTCCACAACAAGTAGGATATGATTTATTCATAGATCTCCACTTAAATAAAAATAAAAAAACCTGAGTTGTCCCTTAGGTGACAATAACACAGATAGTGAGCCTCATTAGCTTTTTCAATATTGTTATACTTTGGTAGATTTAATATGATCTACATGGAAGGATTAATACATGCTTGAACAGAATGACTGTATGTGTTGCAAAGCATGCATAGTCAGTGAGAAGAATGAATAATCCAGTTGAATATAGTACAGTTAATAGTATATAGTGCTGCAGGGCCTGGCCATACCCTTCCTGTTCTCTCTGTATCACATTTCGAAGGCAGAGATGACAACTAAAAGTAGACTTTGGATTGATGTTCTCCTTCAGCAAAGCACTCAGAGGCCTGACTTTTGCTCCTTTCTCCCAGCCCACCCCCCTCTGCTAAACCACTTCTTCAATCGCCTGCAATGCACCAGTTATTTCTCACCTCCAGCTTAACGTTTCCTTGTGTCCAACAGAGTCAGGGCTCTGAAGTGCTCCCAGCTCGTTTTTCTGTAACCTCTGTCTCCCTCCCAGTAAACGCCGCAGAGCTGATTCATGTGTAATCAGGTATTTATTCTAACTTTAGGTCAAAAAGAAACTAATGTTACTCTTTAATAATAATTGTGAAGTGCAGGCATCCTCCTGTGAGAAAGAAAACAATAAGGAAAAACTCATGTTGTTATTAACCGAGTTGTGCATTTTCAGTGTTGTTCCTGTCATGGTCTGTAGGTTATTTTGTGGGGTATAGTTTCTTTTTATGATTTGGGATTTGTTTTTGGTCTTGTTTTCATGTTGTTTGTCTTGATTTTCCTGTTTTGCAGTTTGTGAGCACTAACTGCTGTGTTGTTTTGTCAAGTTGACACTTTATGCCTTCGGTTTTGCATTATGCTTTCCCTATTACCTGGTCCTAATGTTTAATTTCCACAATTGCACCCAGTTAATGACTGGATGCAATCAAAGACAAAATAAAATAACAAAGAGTACCAGTATGTGTAGTACCTGGTACTCTTTGTTATTTGTCCTTGTCTTTGAGTTTTGCCCAACTCATGTGCTGCCTCTTATTGGGGATATCTATGTTTATCAACTTCCTGCCTTTGGTACAGCTTTTATTTTTTATAATAAAAAAAATGTACAATATTTTACTCCTGCCTTCATCCAATGCTTGTTAGCTTTTCAGGTTCCAGTATTTTTATTTTAATGTCAAATATGTTAAAAAAAGATATACTGAAAAGAACTGCCAGATGAGTGAAAAAATAAATAAAACTTGCACCTCTCCACAGCATAGCATCCTATGACAGTTCATTTATTTGTGACATAGTTTAAAGCTGAGCTGCTCACCAACAATACAGAAAGTGGGATTTTTTTATGCTACAGGTGTATTATGTTTAAGAATGTATAATCATCTTCAATGTCAGTAAAAGATGTATTGTGGTTCTAAAATCTAATCAATATCTAATTGATAATGGCCGCAGTACATATTCTTTTTCAATCACTTTTATTTGAACTAATGGCAGTAACCATATACTATATGTTTTAATAAAAAAGTTAGTAACCACTGTGGCTGACTTTGTTTGGAAGAAACTGAAAACAGTAATGCTGAACAACTGTCAGAGCCTCATTATTTGACTTTGAAGTGAGGTTAAATGATGTAACACTGAATATACAATAAACAACAAAACTACTGAAGTCAACATATTAGACAGTCGTAAAAAATTCACGTTGACCAGATTAAACAAAAAAAAAGGAACAAAATCATTCTAGAAAAGTAATATTTCCAAAAACATGTTAACAGTTTACTGAAATATAGGTGTTTTTTTTTTTTTGGTATTGTCTATTGTGAAACGTTATGTCATTGTTTTGTTGTGTATGTTATTTAAAATGTTAATTTGATTTTGTTGATTGAAATTCTGGTCTGTAAACAAGATCATTTGACTCAGCGTGGCAACAAGAGGTCACTTCCCCAACAGCTCTTTATTTACTACCACCCCTGGGTTTTATAGTTTATATTTATCAGCTATGACTGTGTTGTGTGCTCATCTTGAATTTGTTTTTAAATTGCTCAGTGTCGTTACACTAAATAAACCTTATGACACGAAGAATAGTCATCACATTATACTGTATAAAAGCCTCTTTATGAACACTTCAAAAGCTATAACTCGTGAATATTGAATTTATTATTCATATTAAACACTGCAAAAAAAATCATCTCAAGCACTAAGTTGTACAAAGGCTACTTCATTATTCTTTCTAAACTTGTCTTTAGGATTTTTTTGTTTTGTTTTGGAGAAAAGTAAAGACAAAATAGGCTAAAGCTCAACATGATAAAGAGCCCCTAAAGGGACACAGCCATTTTGTTAAGAAAACAGTTTGTCATGCTCAAAAGAAAACAATATAGCGCTCATGAGAAACTTTCTCATGCAAGTTTCTTGTGCACACCAGCACTGTTTTAAGAATAAATTGGTAAAATTGACATTTATCTTACCTTCCTTGACTCTTTATCAGAAAAGGTTTGTTTCTTTAGTAGGTTAGAGAGATCATTTTTTGCAGCCATTCTTTGTATTAGTTTCAGTTTAAAGACATTTGGCTTGTTTGTCTAATAAAAGCACTATCTGGTTTAGCAAAGAGTTCGCTGAGAGCACCAGAAGGTTTCTCATGAGCATTAGAAACCAATAGGCAGGCTATTATTGTGTGCAATACTTTGCAATACTTCCCTGTGTGCACAAGAAATTACTTTTATTTGTCTTTTTTAATTTCTTTTAATGTTTGTTACGGGGCTTTCTACCAAAAAAATTGAAAATTCCTGCTATTAAAAATGTTTCATAATTTCAGGAGTAGGCAAACAGGCTCAGAAAAGGAAAAAGAAAAAAAAAGTGTGTGTGTGTATATATATATATATATACACATACAGTTTATATATATATATATTTCATGAGCTTCTGCTTTGTTAAACTGTGTTCACTTTGAGAAAAAGGAAAATTGATTCACCACTTACTTTTGTTAAAGTACTGAAATTACTGACATTGCCTATCCACTTGTAACAACAAAGAAACCATAAAATCCACAGTACAATGTGCTTCAGGCTGTGACAGAGCATCTTGTCCTGCTTCTAGAGCTGAGCTCTGTGTGTGTGTGTTTCTCTTCTGCAGAGCCTTGACTACTGACTGCTGTTCTTTGAGCTAAGCTCAGCTTCACACCATCAAACACCCAAGATTAAATGGTTAAGTGGAAGAAAAGCAGATGTGTGTCTGTGTGAGTGACTGGACATGATGTGTTTACAGCACGAGGGGAGGCCGCCATAAATCAGCCTCCTTCTTTTCTCCGTCACTATAGCGATGGTTTCCTGATCCACTCTGGGCTGATTTAATGGTCCTGAGGGGTGGCTTTAAACACAAGCAATGGATGTTATTTGGGCTCTGCTCACCAGGCTTAGGCTGCCGTAGATTCAATCAGTTACTCCGTTGCGCACCTGCATGCATTTGACTGAATATGTGTTTACCTGTGTGGGGTTTGACTGTGTGTGGGGGTGGGTGGGTGTGTGTGTGTATTTTCTCTCTCTCAATAAAAAATACTTCTTTCGTGGGGAGATGATGAGTTTTCATCTGCTGTTGTTTAATTGCTATCAGCCAAAAGACAAAAGTTGAATCCTTTCATCTCCAAGCTCACATTTGTCTCTTAGACATCTGAACAGATTAATTAAGTCTTTTGTTAATCTTAGCTTGATAGTAAAGTATTCAATGAATGCAGTGGCAATCTGTGTTTACTGGCAATGGCTTTAACGCCAGACCATCGCTGTTTGTTCAACTTAGTTATTCCACAACAATCCTTGAACTCTTGGATCTCGTTCACATTATGCAATAATATCCGTCATGAGCGATTGGTTGCATTCAGACACCATACAAGTGTGAACAGCCTCTATGTGCATTGAAAAGATTTTCATTCTGACCACCTTTGTGATCCTTCTTGAGCCAGGATTTCTTAATGAACTGATGTGACCCCAGACAAACAGCAGAGTTTTTACCTGGATGTCATAGGAATTTATGCAAACATCATTTTATAAACATTTACACTGCCATCGGTTTCTCATTACATGGATATTTACATAGAAATGTGTAGTTCTTTGTAAGAGAATAGCATCAGCACCTAGTTGTAGCACTACCAATACATCCTGAGGACACTACCGGCAGGAAGATCATAATATTTCTGCCACAATAATGATGTAATGCAAAACTGAAGGTGGGGTAAAGGTTTATAAAACAGCGTTAATCTAAACTATGAAATCTTGGCAGTAATCCAGTGTGGTCTTGGCCCTGCTTGAAAAAGCTGTTAGCTCCTCAGCTTGGTCAGAATTAAACTCTATTTCCCTCAATAGAGATCTGTCTATACAACAGGGATGATATTAAATGTTCAGAACCTTTCCACAGAACCCCACCTCAAAAGATATCAACTATCACATAACCGCCATTTAAATCAAAACTTCATTCTAATATTAGTTTACATTTCATCTCCAAGTCTGACGCTAGAAAGGATGCTTTGCCTTGTTAGGAATGTTTAAAGTCCGAATGACCCAACTAAAACAAGTTCACACACATCCACCAAAACAGACTCAGGAGGGAGGAAGATAACTGTGCAGTGCATTTATTTTGGCCTCATTGATTAAAAAGTAATTTAAGTGTAAATGCCTGGAACATCATTATTATGGGTCTGTTTCTGTATGTACTGTACACATTTCTTTTTTTTTTCTTACAACAGCAATATATTTTGAGCTCACATATTGAATACTGCACTCAGTCCTCATTGAGAACAGACATACGTGTGCTTCTACCACAAGCAGCTGAGTCATTTACCAAAAAAAATGTCTCCATTATGTAATATCAATAAAAACAGACAAGTAATGCCTACATGAATATATATGACAAGACTGAAGTCATTTAATATGATGTTTTTCTGTTTATTATAATGTTTTCCTCATCTTTCTTCTACTCGTAAACAGCAGTTTTGGTCGACAGAGGAGATTTGAAATATGTTTAGTATGTTTATTAACAGTTATACAGAAAACAATTTTACCCCTTGGAATCTTTACAAAAACAGCTTGTTTACTGATTTAAAAAAACTGCAGGTCCTTTATTTGTATAGACTGCCATTGAAAAAAAACTTCACTTTGTATTTTGTTGAATGAACCAGATCAATTAATTGTTCTTTGATTAACTAAATACAGTTCTGGAGTATTTTAAGTGTCCTAGTGGCTTTTTTATATCTATTTATTTATTTTAAAAAGGCCCTGTACAGTTGCTGCAGTGCCTCCTTTTTCTTATACCACATATGATCATTAGCGGTACTGTTTTTTAGTATGATTTGGAATTTATTCAATCGGATGTCATCATGCTAAAATATGCTTAAAAGCTAAAACCTAGAAACTCAGAAGTTTGTTACACATGTCACAAAGTGGGTTTTGGTGTTACTTTGCGACTACCATTCATTTCCAAAGGACCAAACTGAGGATGCAAGCAGCTAAAACAGTTTATAATTTCATCAGTGCTGTTGTAAGTAGTGATAGGTCTTGATTTACATGTCTGGCAGTTCTGAAATTATCTTTATTCCTGCTTCTTTTAATCTGTTTAATAAGAATATTGTATAAAACAAATTCTATATCTGTTTTGGGTCTTTACAAGACATTAAGGGAAATATTACACCCTTTTAGCTGTTAAAATGTTTGATTGTGTGCAATCTAAAGTCAGCATAACACTTTAAAAATGGCCTTAATTCATACATATTTTATTGTATGTGGTCATCGTATTGTGTAGATTGTGATATTAATGCACTGTATTTTTGTCATATGTGGTTCTTAATTACTAGCATTTGTTATTATCAACAATTAGATACTTGAAAACACTGATTTAACTGGCAAAGTTGTTGCAGCTTCATCCCCCATTTCCATTTGGGGGTGGGATGGGAGATACGCAGATAGCTGTAGTTTAGTAAAAAATATCTGTTTCTATTTTTTTATCAATATAGTATTTTAGCTCCTAACACTCTAGTTGCCATTGTTTGATTCTCCTCTTATTGATAATGAATACACTGTCACTTGCAAAGTAGTATTCCTTGAAAGAATGCATATCACCCTCTGCCTTGCATGCCAAAGTTTAAAAGAAAGATGTCACCTGAGCTAAAATTTGCTGGATTTTAGGCATTTTTCTGTTTGGTAAGGTTAATTAGCTGTTGTTGCCATTTTGAATCAGATTGACTCCAAAAGTGAATCATATGTAGATGTACATCTAGTGACTACTTTCTGGGAGTTTAATTAACATTTGTCTTATGAGTTGGGAGATATTTTGCTAACAGATAGACAGACAAACACACACACAGACAACTTCAGCATTAGGACAGCAGGTTGCTCATTCCAGCACACACCATGTTTTTAAAGCCTTACTTTTGAAAGTTGTTGGGAATGAGGTCTGACAGTGTCCTTCTGAAATAAATACTGACCTCCCTGGAAAAGATGCCACTTTACATATAGAATAGAGTATTTCTACTCAAAATTCCAACATATTCCCTCTGTATGAATGTTTTTTTTCTCACAAATACAAGTTTCCCTTGCATTGAGCATGGTAACAACTCTATATCTTTGACAAGCAACTGTTGTACCATTCATCAATAAAAGCAACTTGTTGGATTTTCTCATCTTTGTCATGTCATAACATCCATTTATCTATGATGGTCTCACTTTGCCAAGGAACACGAGCTCACTGTTCATCCATCCTTCTGAGATTTACTCCTGCCCAGCAGGACTAAGCAGCAGTATTTTGGCACAACGTTAATATACTTATTCTTCCATAGTTCTTTAAATAAATTCAATGAAGTTTTTTAAATAGCGCAAATTCAAACCAAAAGCTATGTCAGGTTACTAAACAGAGACAGTGAACAAATTCTATCCAAATCCAGCGAATTCAAACCAGCTAATTTCACAGAACTCCACTTCTAAGGAGCTGAACTATCCCTTTAATGTAAAACATCAGTTGGACTCCAGTGATAATAACAAAGTGTTGTCATTCTCTGCAGTGACATCTTACTACTGGTCACCCTCTTTTGCTCTGACATCTGACTTTCTCCTAAATGGGTTCACTCTAATCACAGAAAACAGGAAGAACATTGGCTGTGACAGCAGGCGTTATGAGTGGCCTCATGGGAAATGTAGTGCTGGCAATTTAAAGTGGGGTGTGAGTCACCATCTGTCTCCCTCACTTAGTTATTATGCAAGCGACGCACATGCATGTTTTGATGTGTGTGTGTGTGTGTGTGTTTATCAGTATAAAACCTGACTGTGCTGAACGTTTTATGTGACACACTTTCTGCTACAGTTTGAATCTATTACATTTTTCATGACGAGGAAATTGTAAGTTGACCTTGTAAGACGCCGAGACAGTCTTGAATTGTGCTTCTTTTTTGTGTGTTAGTGTGTGCGCAAGTGGGAATTGGTTTTGGTGCTGGTAGCTTTTGACCTACACACAGAGGATACACTACTTGCGCTACTGCAATGTGAACGACCAAACACACACACACACACACACCTACACTCAGAAACACATACTTAAACACACAAACCACCTCAAGGCTGAGACTGTCCTACTGTGTCTTTATACACAGCAGGTTTTGGTATTCCAAGCACTGCTGACAGGGTCTATTGACATTCCTGTCTCATTGCTTGCTCCATTGTGCATTCTGTGAGAGCTAACCCTCCATCCTGCCCTCAGCCCCCCACCCCCCCAGTCTATGTACGTGTCTCTGCTTCTCCCTCATTCTTCAGAGCATCAGTCTCATTATCCTCACTCATACTTTGAAAATGGGAATGGATAAAAGCAGCTGCAGACACACAGGCAAACACATACAAAACAAGTGATTACTGTGCACAGACAGTATTTGAAGGATTCATTGATTTAATGACCCTATTTATGAAAGCAGTTGTCTGATTTGTCAGTACAGTGTGGAAGTTAATCAGGAAGTTGATGACTCCTTCAACAGCACTGATGCCAGAGCTTGGTTTCAGATCTTTAGAAAGCTGAATGAATATTCCACAAGAGTTTATAGCAATTTGCTAGCCCTATCAAGCTGTAAATGTACTTTCAGTAGTTTCAGCGCTGATATGCTGACTTTTAAGTTGTGTATCAACAGGGCAGTGTTATGACAATGTGAGAAAATAAATCTCATATTTGTCTGAATTTGTGCAAATAGTCCTCTTTTTTGCAGTGTTGTGGGTTATTTTAAACCCTGGACACTCAATGGATTTGTGCACAGTTTGACAATCTGGATCTTCACAAATAAGCATGTTTTCATCACATTGGTAGACATTCTGACCACTAAAATAGAAATGTACTGACAGCACTGTGCAAGATTCATGGCTGCCATTTTGCATGATGCTACAGTATGTCTGTCACTTTGCACTGTTTAGCCTATATGTCGAAGTCACACATTGTTAACACCTTGTGCGTGCTCTATGCTGAGTTATTAGTCTAAAACGGCATAGATATAGATTTATTTTACTTAAATAAATATACTGGATGTCATGCATATTGTGTAAACAGGGGACAAGAGTATGCTGTAACGAGCCTCCCACCAAGTGCAGTCAAGCGAGCTATAGCAACCGTGATAAAATTACCAAGTGCTGCAATCATTCTAGCCAGACCAGTATATAACTGCTCTTTAAGTAATTAAGTACTTTACATGTCTACTTAGTGTAACCAGAGCTCTACCAGTGTTTGTAGTTACCATACTAATAACTTAAATGTATATAATGTAGTCTTTTTTTGCATAATTCTGGAAATATTTAGGTCTTATATAACATGCACTTCATATATATATTACCCATAAAATAGGTGAAACAGGTTTGTAGTCCAATGACTATTATATGTTACCAATCTTGATGATATTTCAGTTAGTTGGTATGTACCTACCCTCAGTACCCTACTTTACAGTGGTTATAGCAAGCTAATCTAGAGAGAGCGATGTGACTAGTATTTCCAGAGTAAAAAAGATGAACGTAAAACTACAATCTTTCAAGTTCAGGTTCTAATCATTACAATTAATGGAAAAACACCCTCCTATATTCATGATCTCCTGACATGCTGACAGTAACTAAGTAGCACCTAAGTAGCACCTAACAAGCACCTAACAAGATGGTGGCACAGATTCTCGCCTCGTTAGCCTAGATTGCGCTGCAGTTTTCCATTCCGGTGTATTCCTGTTTCAGTGACACTGACTCCAAGCAAGGTCTCCCTGGAACACTGTGGCATTAATCTAACCATAATGTTGATTGCTATTTTTAACACTCCAGTTTCATTTGCAGCCTTAGCTACCATAAAAATGGCTATAACCTCAAATTTGCAGATTTTGAGCTAAAGCTGGATGTGGTAGTACCTGAGAGTTGTCCCCAACACATACTCCAAGTTACCAACATATCTTCCAATATCACGTGAGATAGTGTATAATGCTATTCTAAGGTTTGACCATAACATCTAAAACTTCATCCTTTCTTATCACAAGATGATCTTAGTTGAAAACTCTCGCATCAAAGGCTGCGGGCGATATGCAGTTAATATTTTGTTTGTTTTCCATCTTGACCTGAACAGAATAAGCAGTATTTGAGGGCCCCTTGATATGAAGCAGAGGGAACTGCTAGTAGTGTTGCCTTGTAGGGAGCAGGCATGAAAGGCCAGCAAAGATGTTTGTTTAGTTGCCAAGAAGCATGTTTCCCCAGCAGAACACTGTGAAGGCAAGATAACCATTCAGTTAATACTCAGCTTACCTGTCAGTGGTCATAATGTTATGGCTAGTTTGTGTAAACTCTGAAACCCAGAGCTAGAGTAGTGCTTTTAAACATTAAACAAAGCCAAACTGACTACAGTTTATGCACCTTCACCAGCCAGGAGCAGAGTTACTCACATGATGCTAGTGTTGGTTTGTTTATGTGTGCCAAGGGAGCGATAAACCTGCTGCTATTACCAGCATCTCTGAAAGGCAGCTCTTGCAAAAAAATGAATGGGCAGACTTCACTTGAGTTAGCATGTATACCTGACAAAAAGCATTTGAAATAGTGTTTTTTGTGTCAGCTTTTAAAGCAGCCATAAGTTTGTTTATTTTTTTACCATGATGCTCTTTTATTCTCAGCAGTACTTTAGTATTTATATCTGTAGAGAA
>JAOXNZ010000188.1:14971595-15001805 GCA_028566095.1 Kryptolebias brasiliensis | reverse complement strand
CTTCCATTTAAAAAAAAAAATCATAAGTTAAAAAAAAAAGAATAAAGACTTTGTCAGTGTTGACAAAGAAATTAGATAAAAAATATTTTTTGTCAAAGATGAAGAGATCTAAGACATGATATGATGGGATATCACACAGTGAGTTGCGATATAATTAAAAACTGTCAAAATGTAAGATTGACTGACAGTTGAACACAAAGCACATAGAGTATAAAGGCTTACACTATAAATAAACTGCTGGCCAATAAAAAAAATAAATTAAAAAAAACACGAGTCTTACTGTTTATTTGTGCTGATTGCTTGGGTCAAACCATTTTATTGTAGCAGCGCCCTCTAGTGTTAGTTATGGACATTGTAATGCCAGCAAAGGAGGAAGTGAAATTATTGAGAGAGAGAATAGTAGTTTGACCAAATATTAGCAATTATTCCTCTTTATTTTGTCTTTTAAATGGAAAGATTGTCTGTGTGGGGGGGGGCAGGGGAGGTTGAGACTCGTTAACAGCCTTCACGGACTGTTTTGTTTTTAATTATTATAATTATTTCTGCCTCAGTCTAACCAATCAACTATCTGCACAATTTCATATTCACGATCAGAGGGTAGAGAGAAAAACAAAAGTTTGACTGTTAAAATTTGAAACAAAAGGAAATATAAGACTTGTTTGACATTGTGCATCTTTATTTTTTAAAAAGACAAAATAAAAAGCTAATCTGACCAAAACATTAATGGGTGTTTTTTGTTTTTTGTTTTGTTGTTTTATTTATATAAAGCTCAAGATATTTGTCAGCTTCAACAATTATTGTCTTGCTACTCATCCATTTTTTTAAAAATTGCTTTTATTTTGAAACACTGATATGAGAAGTGCTACAGAAGCTGAATAGCTTTGTGTGAGCATTAACCAACCATTGGGATAAATAAATTTTAGTTTAAAAAAACAAATGAAATAGTGTTTGAAGCAATTTTGTCATCCAGCATCTGCAAAGTTTGTGAACAACAATGTATTGGTTTGCATAAGCACAACACACATACACTGACAAATACATACACACAATCCCACTGAGGAGCATTTAACAGCTCAAGATTGATCCCAGAACATGGACCTCTTAGCTCTGTTATTAATAACAGACGTGGCCAAGGAAAGCCCACATTTTAAAACGGGAACCTTTGCTTTGTGGCTTTGAGGCAGAAGTCATTTATGATAGGTTTGTGTAAACTCCATTCGCATGCTGATGACATTTAGCTAAGCAGAGAGTCTTAATTTGATGATTGAGACAATAAGACACAGCTGTAGGCATGGCTAAGTCTTATTATCAAACCAAATAAGGTAGTGAAGTTGTGGTAATCACAGAGGTAGCAACATAATAATAATAAAAAATAAATAAAAATAAAACTTTACAGAGGGAAATAATTGTGAACAACTGCTTCTTTTAAATTTGAAAGAGGGTTTTTGCACTTTACAGACATATTTTCAGAAGGTGTTTTTGTCAGGCAGAGCTAAAAATAGTTTAAGTCAGTGGGATTAGTGAAACGTTTGACTACATCTTGATGAAGAAAACTTGCAGTTATTTTGCCATGCTTAAATAAAACCTCACTGATTCAAAGGATTGGATGCAACAGAATTATGTGGTAAATTAAAAGAGAAATGAAACCTGTTGGTGTTGCTTTAGTGTGCTGTTCAGAGGTGCCTTTGGGTCAGAGCTGCCAGATGCAGGCAGACAGCAGTGATGAGGTTTGCTAGTCACATACGGATTACACAGTCTGCCATGATGCCACTAAGCAAGCAACAGTGCTGGGGTTTATGTAACTGTGTGTGCACTATGGAACATTTAAGGCCACACAGAGCCTGAGGAGGCAGAAGCGCGTCTTCTTTAAACACCATAAATGGTTTTAGTGTCCCAGTGAGCACTGAAAAAATCATGTTCTGCATTTTTAAGCCAAATCCACTATCCCATATATTGTGCCACTGTCCTGCCTTTTTATATGATGTGGCTTAAATTTGGGTCTTAGTTGCAGATCTAGATACTGCATGTTCTGCATTTAAATGATTAACAAAAGAAACAAAGCAAGGCAACATTCACCTGTGAGATGTGAGTCTCAGTTGAGTTTTTTATGGGCAGTCAGATTTATTCACACCAGTCACCAAATATGAATATTTTGAGAAGAATATTGAAAACATGGAGCACAGAAAATGTGGAAAACCTTCTTCAATGCGAATGCCGTCATGATGCTGTTATGCTTTTAGTATGTGCCAAAAAAATTTGTTTCTGCTAGTTTCCACATCCACAAGACGCTCTCATGCGCCCTCGCTTTGTGCTCACCCAGGCACAACTTTCTCAACCCGTATCAAGATGCAGTTAGAGGCTCGAAAAGTCACACCATGCTAGCATGATGTTACCACCAGGGGTATGAAGTCTGTGCTAGATTGTTTCCATGGCCTTGTCACGGCCACAGTTATAGCCTTGACATGAAGTCAGAGTGGCCAGTCCTTCTCCATGTCACGCATACACTGCCACCATGCTTCATCCGGGCCCTCGATGTGCTGATTATAAACCAGCACATTCTTGCAACAGAAGTTTTGTGAATGCTTAAAACTATCGTGGACCTATCACACTCTATCAAGGGAGCCAACAACATTTTTTTATATGATACCATTCTTGTTCTGGCTGATTTTTTTGTTTGTTTATTTTTTGCATCATAGCGCAGATGTCAACCGGTATGACAGGGCCTAAGCAACAGAAATGAAACAAAATCAAGCTTCCTTTTTTCTGTAGCAGTCATTTTAAAATCCATCTTTTGTTTGATGATTTACAGCTGAATTATTAACATTTTTGTCAAACAGGCACAGCAATGTCCTTAAAAGCTTCTGAGTTTACTGTAATTTTAGTGACCATATGATTTTCATTAAAGCCCAGAGAGGGCTCTCTAAAAAGCTCTGTACCAGACTTCCACTCTGTTTGCTCCTCTTTGCTTAAGTTATATTTTACATACTGAGACATTCTTCAAAATGAGACTGGACTTGAGTTCTGTCTCATTATCAGAACAATGTAAAACAAACAAAAAAAATAGGTACAAACTAGACAAAAAAACAGGACTCAACCCAAGTTTTTATTTATCTAAAAAAATGTATTTTCAGACTTGTGTTTTACCAGACAAAGAAAAATAAAATTCACTTAAAAATAGTTTAGGTTTTTCAATCTGAAACAGTTATCAGAGTCTGTAATGACAATGTTTGTAATACTTTTGTTTGCATCTCAAATAGCGGCAGCAGCATCTAGTTGTAGCACTTTCAGTGCAGCTTGAGGCACTTTAGTAGGAATATCTGAGTTTTTCAGCTTGAATGACAGCATAATGCAAAATTGACAGAAGTGAAAAAGTTTACAAAATAGCATTTGATGAACTGCTACAAAGTTTTGAGACTGGAGTTGTTTAAGGATGGCAGCAACTCATTTTGGTTTAGGCCTTGGTCAGGCTGGCTTTTGTACATAACCACAGTAACAACATAGTATCCTCTTTTGACATGCGTATGTTCCAGTGTGTCCAGTATGTTTAAGCACGTATGTGTAGATGTTCATGTACACCCTCCATATGTGCAGGAAAAGAGGAGGTGTGTGAAAAACTCAAGACTTTTTCGGCAAAACAAAAATCATATAGCTTTTCAATAGTAATCTACAAACCAGTAGGTAAATAAATACTTTTTTAATTTGAAAAAGATGTATACACCTGAATTGCTCTTAA
The DNA here is from genome assembly GCA_028566095.1 of Kryptolebias brasiliensis. NCBI lineage: Eukaryota > Metazoa > Chordata > Actinopteri > Cyprinodontiformes > Rivulidae > Kryptolebias > Kryptolebias brasiliensis. The sequence continues at coordinate 14,998,072 of JAOXNZ010000188.1, read as the reverse complement.
GCTGGAGCCATCAGGAGGTCAATATGGCTAAAGTCAATACATTCAGAAAATTACATGTGTGGAAGAACTTAACTGCACAAGTCTGGTCTATAGTTTTTCTTATTGTACACAACCACATTCACAATGCAAGTAACGTTTCCTGTGGTTAAAGTCTGTTTCTCACTCTTTGCTATAGCGCTTTGTTGTTGTTCACAAACACTCACGCCTGTGCCACAGAATGGCACTATCAAATCCTTTATTACCACAAACATGGCCACTCAAGCTTTTTTTAGATTATTTCTACAAATACCACTTAGCTGCGTTTGCCTTTCGAAACCTCAGCTAAAAATACTCCACCACTATTCACTCAAGTCTGAGAAGTGTTCGCTAAAACTACGGTGTCCTTAATAATGAAAGCGTACAGTATTCAGACATATTTAAATATTTATGTATTCTGCAGAGATGAATGGGCTTAGCGCTGAAAACTACTCATGCAGTTAGTCACTCAGCACAGTGGGACAGACTGACATGTTTATTTCGCTGTATTTCTTGACAATAACAGACCATTACCATACTTTGCTTCAGGAAGGCAAAGGTAAATCTGAATTGAACTCGCTAGGATTTATAATACTATCGTGACTTTACCCATTCTCTAAGAAGATTTATGTAAAAGAGCTCTGAGCTCCAGTGTCTCTGAGCAGATCCAGGAATACACTGAGACATAGGCTATCAATTATTGAAGGGAGATATGGGTTATCTATTATTACTGTGCACAGAACAGAGTGTTGTACTTTGATCACAGCAGACAGTTGGTGAGAATTATCTTCATTAAACAGGGCGTCTATGAGTGGGTGACAGTGATTAGAGCTGAAGAGGACAGATATACTTGATGAGGCTCTAGTGGTGTATTTGTTTTATTGTACGTACAGCACATTTTTTGGAAGTGGAGGAATGTGAACGAGGAGTTCCTGGTTTTTTTCTGCTTTTTTTCACAGTGTAGGCAACAGAGTAACAACATTTTTGATGTTATGGACCTAGCACATGTACCACACACATACACACTTCTACAAACATACTCCACCCACCCTATTTATGTAAAGTCAGTTATCCCCGTGCACCTGCACTGTACACAAAGCATAGTGATCATGAGTATTGCAGTGTTACTATTATGGGAAACTGCTGCTGCCCCTAAGGCGCTCTCATCCATCCTGCTCTCATCTAATCCTCTCATATATCAACTCCCCCTAGCAGTGGTGATCTGGGCCCCAAGGCTAACTCTTTTCTAACCAAAGATGCTCTTAAATTGTGCTTTTTGTCGTCATGGCCCGATGGAATTACTCACGTTTTTGTTCAAATAAATATTGGCTCTGATTGAGATTGCCTTGTAAGAAAATGTCTTAGAATGCTTCTCTCTGTCACTCTTTTCTGTTACCTCATGCTTTGCTTTTATAAGAGCGGTTTCAGTATACATGCTTTCTGTTTCATGAAAAACCATGGCAAAGGTTGATTACGTGATGTGCCAGGAAAAGCGTTTGAGTGGGCTCTTGAGTTGTAATAAGCCACTAGAGACTGTGACACAACCATGTTCCTATACAGCCGGTTGTAATGGGATTTATACCCTGGATTAAATGACATGTCATTTATCTAGGTGAACAGCCAATCTTCAAATAAATGTTCCTGTCATTGTCAACATTACGATTGTTACCATAAGTTTCATAGTTGTTATTCTTTTTGTTGTCATTACTGTTGTAATTATTGTTGCTAATGTTGTTGTTAATATCACCAGCACTCTGAAGTTGGGTGATAATGTTTTTTGTTCCTTTGTCTGTGGGCCTGTGTATAGGTCTATGTGTCTGCCTGTGAGCAAAATATCTCATAGACCACAGGATGGATTTTAATTAAACTTTCAAGATGTTATCATTGGATGTACATCAACATTATGACTAACATCTGAAGTCAAAAGGGACCCCACAGCTTGTCAGCCTTATCCAACTCAAAAATAGTTGTAAAATAAGTCAGTTTTACAGACACTGAAAATAAAATCATATATTTTGTGTGGGAGATCTTGCGATACTGCATAATCTTGCATAGCTTATTTTCAAGATTTGACAAGGCAATCATCTCTTTATCATGTTGGATCTGGCCATAAGATTTCATCGACATCTCAGGCTACATCCTCTCTTTCAAGGCTACATAAGAAAAACCTCCTTGTGTGTCAATTTCATCCCTGCATCAATACAATGCTAACACCTGACTTACATGCCTTCATTTAAGCGTATATGTGTTTGTGGTAGATATGTTTAACCAGCTGGTTCATAGGTGTGTTTGTAAGCAATCTTTAAAAAGTCTACTGTTACCATTGCTTTTATTGCTGGTATTATATTCAAAGTGGTCATTGTTGTTATATGTATATATTTTACAATTATTATAATTTTATTTTGCATGATTATTACTAATTCTCACAGTTTAGTTGTAGTTTTGGCTATACATCAACCATTAATGTTAGGCTTACACAAAGAAATTTTGATTCACTAATATCATTAAAGTAAACTGAGCATTTTGTAAGCATTTTGTAAACTCAATCATATTTTTCCCAGCTATATACTGGCTGTTTTTCTAGACAATCCTCATCTGCAGATCACAATTTTTACATTTTTTTTAACTGCTTTCTGCTGAAAAATAAAATTAAAAAGGCTTTTTTTCAATCATCTGCAGCAAACATGTAGGGAATGACCTCGACCTCACTGAAGAGATGCCACCCCTCCTCATATAACCCAGTTTAGCCTGACTCAAAGCTAACCTGTTTTTTTTTCTAAATAGTAACATTTTGTGTTTTGGTTTGTGTGTTGTAGTTCTACCCTTCTGCTCTCATACCACACACACACACACACACACACAAAGCTTCAAGCTGGAATCAACCTGTTCTGATATATTTGGAACAGTCACTGCAAAACAATACAAGTAAAATCATTTCTTCTTTTCATACTTTTAAATTATTTACAAAACACTTCATTTTGCTGACTAAGAATTTAAACAATTTCTGCTGATATTTTGTATTTTAAAACATATTTGGATATTATTTTGTAACTGTACCAAAATATCCCAGTAAATGTTTATTGACTAATATAAAACAGTCTTGTGTATCCTTCATGCTAAATGTCAGTGTTTACATTAAATTGTAATAGAACTATAATAAAACCAACCAAAAGTGTCTCTGGGTTTCCTAATAAAAACTTTAGATATTTTTTAGACTCAAATGCTGAGAAGAGCTATCTTATAATTGCCAGGGCCCCACCCTTGCCAACCATCCAGGTTGCACAGAAACCCTGTCTTGACTCCTCTCTCCACAGGTGATGAACCTACATGGAGGTGGCTACTTGTAGATTTTTCAGACTTGGCCCAACTGAGCACCAGAATCAACCACCAGGCACTCACCAATGAGCATGCTAACCTCTTCCGAATAAGGTTACCTCTTTTACGTGGTCCGCGTTCATCAAGGTCTTCAAATCACTCCTAGTGATTTGGGCTTCTGATTAGGATGCATCCTGGGCACCTCACTTTAGAGGTTTTGGAGGGACATCCCACTTGGAGGAGACCCTGGGGAAGACCCATAACTTGCTGGAGGGATTATGTATCCTCGCTAACCTGGAAACACCTTGGAATTACCCAGGAGGAGCTGGAGAGTATTGCTGGCAAAAAATGTGTCTGGGTTTCCTTCCTGGACATGTTGTCTCATGACCTGACCACAGATAAGAGGAAGAAAAAAGATGGATGGATGGATGGATATAATACTGAAAAACAGAAAAAACATTATTGTTTTCTGTTAGATTTGAATTTAAATCATATATTAGAGAAGCTGTGGAAGCCCCATCTCTCAGGTTTACAGGGAAAAAAGGAAGGAATGATGGTTAAAAGTTTAACCCAAACTTGGTAAAATAAATAAATAATAAAATAAATAAATAAAAACTTTTCTTCTTTGACAAAAAAAGTTTCTCTAGACCAGACTTCATAACTCCACCTCATCTCCACACTAAGACAGACAGTAACAATGTAGACTGACTTCATCATCTTATGTAAAAATTTATGAAACAAGTTTAAGAGGCAAAGGTTTTTCTTTTTTTTTCTTGGAACGTTTTTTTCTGACAATTTTGAACACAAAAGATTTGTACCTGCAGCCATTCAAATTTTCAAACCAAACTTGGGATTCTAAATGCATTTAACAAAGTCTTGGGTTTTGCAGTCATATTTATATGTTTTCATGAATTTATCTGCATATTTTTTCAATATTAAATAATCACTTTTCCGGTAGCTCCTGCTTTTAATGTTTCCATACTAGAGTACTGTTTTTTTCCTTGAGTAATCGTGGTCATGAACACACATATTGAAAGGGTTCATACCGTCCAGGACCTTAAATGCTTAACTTGGTCATGACATCATTCTCCAAGCTATCATTAAAATTCAGAGAAAACTCATTGCTTTCCTTTGCAGTAGGCCTAAAAGCAGTGCGGGGGCTGCTGAGCTCTGCTCTGCTCCTCTTGCACAAACTCTCATCCTCTCCATGCAGAGCTGCAGCTTGATCTGGCAGATTAATAAGTAAACAAGAGAGTAATTGGCCTCAATGAAACATTCAAATGACATGGATGTTTACTACAAGGACACTCATCATGGAATGTTAAACTTTAGCCACCCATGATGATGTGACATATCATCAAAAGTATCATTTCACTGTTTATCTTCCTCTCAACACACCCAACCTCCCCCTCAAATTCTTCCTCACAATGAGCCTATGACTGCAATTTGTGGCTGACTGCGTACAATGCTTGCATGTTTTTATACTTTGGTCATGTGACACATAACTTTTTAAGGATTCTGCATATGTTTTACTCATGTTCCATTAGAAATATTACATTTCTGTATTTTTCTTTTGATCATGCAACAGCACATGTATGAATGCCCATGAGTGCTTGTCTGCCTTTGTAAATTTTGTGTTCTTTCTACATGCAACATTACAGAACACAAGCTGCATACTAACCCAACCATTAGGACATAAATGAGGAAATCTGAATCTATCTGCAGTCTTGCACACAGCAGTCCTGAGAGAGAGGCAGAGACATGCAGAGAGGTGAGGGGAAAGCTGACCAATTTATCTTCAGCCTACATCCTTCCTCTTCTTCGAATGTTTGCAACTCCCCATTTTTGTGTTTCCCTGCTTCCTCTCATTTTCTGACAGATAGAAGCATAGGGGCGGACAGCGGTCTTGTTGAATATATCAGACTCAGACTTTCCACCTGTAGTTTTTTTTTTTTTTTTGACTAATTGGGAGCAGCAAGGCAGCTACATCTCAGACTTGGCCCAGACGTTGCGACCCCATCTGATTCTGCCATTCCTTTCTAATTTTGTCCTGCATTTCAAACACAGCCTAGTGCTGGCCCACTTTCCTGATGAAACTTTTATTTCGGTTCTTTTAGTTTTGTCTGCTATATTTGACACCGTTGATTGTGCTACTCTTATTGGTTGAGTACAAGAATGGGTTGGAAATCCTGGTGTAGCTCTAAAGTGAACCTGTGGGGGGCCTCGGGGTTTGATGTCTGGACCTTTATTTGTTTCTTTCTATGTTTCTCTAAGTTTACTGGTACAAATAAATAAACAAATAAATAATCAATTGTGTGTTTTATCATTGCTGTGCTGCCAATACACAAATTTTTCAGTTGTTGAAGTCTGACAAATTCTCAAATGTAGCTCTTCTATACACTGATATTAGAAACTGGATACTCTCAAATCCTTATCAGCTAAATTATAGTTAAACTGATGTGTTGCTTTTTGCCTTAAATCAGGTTTTTGATAACATTTTCCATTTCCATTTTTGGCTCTTCATGTGATCACAGAAAGTCATTCATCACAAACTGAGATGTCATCGTGAACCACCAACCTAAAAATGATTAATTTGTTAGGTCAGTAGTTCAGTCCAACTACAGTACATATGACTTCTGTCATCATATTACCAAAAGAAATTGGGATCTATGCTTTTTAAAATCATCTTATTTAGACTACAATCACTCTTTTTATTCCTGTCTAAGCCAAAACATTGTTTAGTGTTTTCAATTAGATCTCTGCAAGACTACTCACCAAGAATAGACAAATTTTTATGAAGAAAAACCTTTTAGTAAAACATATGGGTTGAAAAAGGTATGAACTGATCAATGTGCAATGATAATCTCACTATTATGTTTTGCCACAATGCAATATGACTTTTTTTGCTTTTAAATTCACATTATATTAAACTATTTTACTGACATGAGTGTTATAACCATGAGACTAGTGTTTGCTTATAGCAGCATGCATTGATAAGCAGTTAGCTTGTGTTTAATCGTTCACAGTATAGAAAATTATTTTTGTTGCTCACTTCTGAGTTATTGAAAGATTGTTAAGCACTCTTAACAGGTGTCATACAAGTGTACTGTTCAGGCCTGTTTGTATGGGCGGCGTGGTGAAGCAGTGGTTAGAGCTGTCGCCTCTCTTCAAGAAGTTGACAGGTTCAAAACTTGGCTGTGACGTGGGCTGTGGAGTCTGTGTGGAGTTTGTATGTTATCCTTGTGTGTGCATGGGTTTTCCCTGGCTACTCCAGTTTCCTCCTATAGACCAAAAACATGTACATGTTAGACTAACTAGTAACTCTAAATTTTCACTAGGTGAAAGTGTGACTGGTTGTTTGTCTTTCTGTGACCCTGTGATTGACTGGTGACCTTTCCAGAGTGTTCACTGCCTCTTTGCCCAATCACTGCTAGAGAAGGCACCAGCCCCTCACGACTCATAGAAAAACAGGTAAAGAAAATGGATGGATGGCATGTTTGTGTACACTCATTTTATAAATAATAAATAGTCTCATTAAATAACATAGGCTCCTTCCTGTGCTTTGTCCTACTAAACTGCACTAAATATCCTTGTTTTGAATCAAATATCATATTGAATCGCACTGTATTGTGGCTGACGGGTGAGTCAGGAGTTGGATCTGTTTTTGCTGCTCACGTATCTTCAGTGTTTCAAAAAATTGGCAATGTGACGAGATACATATTGTACTGGCCACAGAATAAAGATGCACAACACTAGTGAAGACTAAAACACATTGTTTCCACTTAAACATTGTCATGTTCAAAGATGACATTTTCATTTGCAGTCAAACTTGTAATCACTAGAAGAAAAATATATGTTTTAATGTAAGAACAGGTCGAAATGCCTACAAAAAAAGAGAGGCCCATTGAACAGTCTCTTTCTTTAAAAAATACATGTTGTGCTAATTTACTTCTGCCTTTAAGGTACAGTACATACTTGGTTTGAAGTTAAAATTGGAAGGAGCTAAAGTGTCAAAACTTTGAAAACAGCCAAAAACACAACGCTACCACACCTCAACAATCGCCCCTTAGATTATTGATCCCCTTTCTGTCTAAGTGTTATGGACACATTAATGTTTGAAACAATTGAACAGAAAATAAAATGAAAATGTCACACTTTATTCATCAGGATTATCTAATAAACTTGTGATAGTGTGTCAGCAGGCAATCTCGCTTTTGATGCAAACGTCACGTGGAGCCTCAGCACACTCATGTTTGTTTGTGTGATGTACTTTAACAGCTTGTCTTAGGTTTGCAGCTGTGATAGGACCAGCTCTGACAAGACCTTCATTAACAATTGCTTCTCAGTTCTATTAGCATTTTGTCTGATAATTAAACTGACAAGTTAAGATCATCTGTTGTGTACTGAGAGAAAGTGAACATGTGTTTGCTTGTATTCTTGTTTGTTATTGAGTAGGAAGAGTTATCAGGGATGTCACATGTTGTTTTTGTTCATTCCCGTGAGCCTCAAGCAATAAAAGTCAATCTAATAATATCAAAGCTTTCACAATGAGAGCTCCTTATTTACATTGTTTTTAATGAAGCAAAGCATATTTATAATGTGGTTTTCTTTTGTATTTTACAGTATTTTGGAAATACAAACAATTTCTTGTGCCCACAATATTTGTGCCTATACACAAAGATGCATAAAACTGAAACAATGAGGCTAAAGTCTGTTTATATTAATAAAAAATCAACAGGACTTCACCTACTGAAATGGGTTGGTAGCCTCAGCAAGATATATTGTAATGACTAGCTATTATCTTTTTTAACTGGTGCAGGATTAGATATAATAATTGGCAACTTCTCATTACCCACCACTGGCCTATCAGTTAAAAACAGTGGCTTATCCTTAACAAGATCAGTAGCTGCCTACTAAAAGAATATTAGCCTACACATTAGTCTTTATTGTGTCCAATAGCCTGCATCATAAAGCAGTTACTATAATTCCTTGAACAATGATACATACCAGTTATCTGTCATTATAGTTTAGGGCAATGAGAGTCAACTTAACTGTTATTTATGTTAATAATTCACATAATGTGTCCCATCGAATCATTGACTTTTTTTCAACTTTAACAACACAGCAGGGAGAAAAGCTGGAGAAAAAAATGAGAAATTTTGGGGTTAATGTGTAGATATGTGGGGTTTTTGCTGGTTCTTTGACAATGACATTTAGGGGAAAACAACCTGAGACAGAAACAAGGGAAAAAAAAGTGTATTATGTTGTGGTGACATGTTTTAGTATAACATGCTGAAAAATAGTCATAAATAGAACAGTACAAGAAAATGATTTAATGTTAGCTTTCAGCTTTTGTTTCAGTTATATTAGCACACAACAAATATTGCTAAATCAATATGTTAAATAATCTCTGTTCATCACCTAATCAGAAATGTTAGCCTAACCTTGGAAGTTATTCAGGGATAAGCAAGGACCCCACCACAGCACAGTGCATTTACAGGTTTATTCAGAGTTAAGGACATGAGGATGAAAGACTGAGTTGAATTGAAGGTTGGATCTCATCTGGTAGTCTGATGGTGGGTAGCTAGGAAGAAGGGCACTCTGAGTGAAGGTATCCCTGTGGGCAAACATATTGGCCAGATTAACCTTACTTGCTTATAACATATTAACCTAATTTATGACTCAACACTGTGTGTCTTCTACTGGATGCCAGGAGATTAAACAGGACAGTGGAGGAGTTAGAGGACTTACTAACCCTTCGTCTTACAGCTTGCCCTGAAAATGATATCCAAGGACAGCAGTGAGATCCCAATGACCCTCTCAGCCATCATTCAGATGAAACTGTGGAACTTGGCTCAATTTCTAGCAGTCTCCATTTATTAGGCTCAACAGGGCATGACGGCCCTGGCTGGGTCTGGAACAGCAAGATGAGGAGATCCCTCCTATAACAAACTACTGTCAGCTGTGCAATATTATTACTGTCAAGACTTGCCAACACCACTATCCCTTCTGGTCTACCTTTAAGCCTGACTCTCTCACAGTCTTTTTCTGCATGTCTGTATGTGTCAAATGAGCCACAGAAACACCACAGAAAAAACTAGAAAAGGAGCCACCACAGTGGTCTGAAGAGGAATATGTACTGTATATAACTCAGATGGCAACTTTGCAGCAGCCCCCCCATCCCCTGTCTTCATCATTTTTCATCCAGGAGCTGCAGTACACACTGCAGAGGGAGACAATAGAGGAGGGATGGAGGGTGACATGGATATCAAGTTGAGAGATTGCTGAGGGGGGAAAAAAAGGAATTTAGATGTAGTACAGAGCAGTAATTGCCAACGTTTTGTTACTTGAAATGCTTATATTATTTAAAAGGTTAAACAGCTGGGTATGGAGTAAAAATTATAGCACAGAAATGGAGGAGGTTCACAAAAAAGCTGCAGGAACGCATACAGAACATACTTCAGCATGTATGGTCTGGTAGAGTTAGCAGCAGGCTGGATCACTGCAGTGGGTGTTGATTCATCACTCACACTCACACAAGGCCCATCCTGCTGATAATTATCTTTGTCAAATTAATTATCAGTGTAAGTGTCAGCATGACAATGCCGATGAATTACACCCAGATGACCTTGATTAATCATCAAAATGAGCTTTTGGGCAAATGTTTTATGCATATGAATGTTTTTCCAGTAGAAAATGTCCTTTCCCATATTCATACATTTTCATCTTTTCACTTCCCTAAGTCTCCAGGTCTTATTTGGCCATTTTCTGTGCTAATATTATTTTTGTTAAAGTCTAAAAAAACAAGCCTGTCCGTCTGCAGCTGGTGTCATCATTTTGCTGAGCTGTTAAATTCTGGCGATTTTGATGTTACAGATTACTTTTTTGTTCTTTTCCAACAATGTATTTCAGTTTAACAAAACACATATTAACATGTTAAATGAATAAATTGCATAAGCCTAAATAACAACTTTTCGTGTAAGCCACATCAACATAAGATGGTCTCAGTTTAAAACTCTAGCATGAAAGGTGGCTGAAAACATGCATTCCTTTAAGGAATTTTAGGCCTTTGGTTGTTAATTTGATAAATCTTTCAGGGACTAGTTAGGACTTCTTGAGGGGATATGTAGGAGCGTTTAGCCTAACTATTTAAATAAAATTGTCAAATTCAGAATATGGAAATTGACAGTAACAGAAAAGTCAAAAGTAAGTAATGAGAAACATGTTAATATTATGCAATTCAGGATTGTCAGTACTGATTGTACTGTGCACATTTTCACAATTTAAAACCAAAGCTCTAAGGGATAAATTGGAAAGCTAGCTACCTTTAAAAACTACCCTCTTTCTCTTTTTATTAGGTCACACCACCTTATACATCACAAGCTTATCTTTATGAACATCCAAATTAAAAATAGGGCAACTAAAAAAAGTTCATGTTAACGGTGGGTGATGGTGTCTGGTGAAGCATGCCAACCAAACACAGACACATGCTGTCAGGGGGAGCTGTCCATCTCAGAGGCATTGTGAAATTATGGTCTTTAATAAAACCATAATTATAAACACCTAATTGTATTACTGGGTTATGGTTTTATATCATTTGAATATATTCTATTTGCACCAAATAGCTAAATAAAGCTCCTTTGCTGGTGCAATAATTTCTGACTTTGGTCAACACGAGTATCTTTCTGAGCCTATGTTAAATGTTAGGGCCAATATGTTACTAATTCATATGGTTCAAACAGTCAATAGGATAATAAAATGCAACATTTCAAAGTTAGTAGCCTCCATAAATTAAGTCTGGTTAATAATATAGTTGTAGGATTTGTAATACAACTTTACCAAAAGGCAAAATAGACAAAAGTAATGTAAATCCAGTAGATTTTTATTTAGTTAGTTTTTTTTCACTCTGGTTGACCTGTTTTATTTGTTGTGAGTAAAAGACAAGAATTTATTTAACCAGTCAGTGAAGTTTAACTGGTTATGATGTAGGTATATGTTAAAGACATTAATTGTCCTTAAACACCATTCTGACTTGTACAAGATTGTGTTGTGCTCATGTGAGGAAAAGCAACTTCTTGATGTGTTTTATTCTTTCTCCAAAGGACAACAGTCAAAAATATTTGTGTAAAATGTCTATAAAAATACAGAATTTGGGTGTTTTTTTTGTTTTTTTTTGTAAATACCATATTCAGAGTTCACTTTAAACTGAACTGTGATCCAGAAAATGTTTTGTATTAGTGTATATGTTTGTTGACCATGAATGATATATTCTCTTCAATAATTATAATTACATTTCCATGGCTTTTGTTTAAGATATAGATATGTATACCTCGTTCACTCAGGTCTGCTGACCAGTTGCTCCTGATCATTCTCAGGTGTAAGCTAAAGCTTAGAGGAGAGAGGGCCTTCTCTGTCTGTGCCCCTAAGCTATGGAATGCTCTGCCTTTGCACATTTGACAGGCCCTTCACTATCCATTTTTAAAATTTGTCTGAAAACTTATTTTTACTCTTTGGCCTTCAACCCAGATGAGACTTGATTTTATTTGATTTTATTCAGTTTCAGTTCATTTTTCTCTGTGTCATTTATTGGGTTTTATATTGATTTTTAATCTATTACTGTGCACTCAGTTTTGTCACTGTATTTTATGCATTCTTTTAATTATTGCTGATGTTCAGCACTTTGTTTCAGCTGTAGCTGGTGTTAAAGCGTTTTATAAATAAAGATGATGATGATGATGATGATGATGAGAAAGTTTAGATCTGTTGAAGGTTATGTGAAAAGGTTATCAACAATTATCTGTTGTAGATAACTCTTTGAATGTGTGAGCCACAAACAGCAGGTGGACCATTCAAATGTAACATGAATGTAATTGAATAGGCTCCTTTGCTTGGAGAGCTGCATGAGTGGTTTCTATTTCAATCAACACACTTGTGTTTCTATTTCAATCAACATACTTGTGGCTTCAGTCTGATGCCAGTATTGCTTGTTTCTTGGATTTCTTGGATTTGTGTTGGCTCCTTCAATCATCTTGGCTGAACCTGCCTGATTATTTCATGTTTGCCTTGTTCTTGAGATCATTACTTACGTTACATTTTCTGTAAATAACTGCTGTTGACATGACTTGTGTGCTTGCCAGCTGTTATTGCCGCGGGCTGGTCGGTAAAGACCCATGCACTGATTCAGTGTACACAAAAAGAAATGCACATACATACAACGGTCTATTAAATGTTGTCTGCTTACATTAGCATGACGGTAAAGATTCTGGATTGATTACAGTTGCATTTTCCTTGCAGGAACTTGTGAGTTATTTATTTTTGTTTGACTTCACGACTATTAGTATGAATTGATTTGGTAAAATATTCCCCCATTTGTATCATTAGATGATGTTTTACACATTATAGTCAGTATATTTTTTTAGTTTTAGCCTACAGTGGCTTATTATTGTGGAACTGAGGCATTGTCAACTCTTCGTACAGAAACTAAACAGAAAGATTACATGGAAAAGAACACCCTCTATCTGACCCCTTATGTCTGACTGCTTTGTTATTGTCGCTTAAATGGATTGCTCATTCCATCAAAAGTTATGATAAGCATATTGAGTCTTAGCTTCTGTGGACAGGATCATTTTTCCTTCAGAGGATGAGATAATCTACATGTTAATAATATATTTCACTGTTAAAATATTATTTGCAGTCTTTTGAAAACCAGAAGTTTAAAAACACTCTCTTGTTTGCTATTTTTAAATAGATCAGACTTGAAGTTCCAGTATGCAACAATTATAGCAATATAATTTCACTTTAGAATAAGCACATTGTGTATAGTAACATCAGGGATCATTCTCCGTGTTAGTTTACCAAGTTGCATCTTACTGTAGCTCTGGAGGGACAAACCAAATGCTTGAACGGATTAAGGAAAAAGGCCTAAAGCATAAAAAGTTTAAATGCATTGAAGCAGAGAATAAATATGTCAGTTGTAGTCAATAAGGCAGCTTGTTAGACTTTGCATGTGTTTTGGATAGTGTTTTACTGTACTTTAGGTTGAAGAGGAGGGAGTTGCAGATATTTTAGTGCCTTGTCTGCTGCCTCTGTCAGCAGTTTAGTCCAGATAAAACAATAAAGACAAGCCACTGACAAGGCAAGGCCATCCGAGGCCACTTAAAATCAACAGCACAGAGCAGGGTAGAGGGCCTTCCATCAATTACAATGATATTAGCCTAATTGTAATGAAATAATCTCATTCAGAAGACAGCTGAGCCTCACTTCTGCAGATCAGCAACAGGCAAGCAGCGCAGCAGAGAAGAGCGACTGGAAGGGCCTTATAACAACATTTGTGGAAGGATTAGGAAAATCATGTGAAAAGAAATGTAATCTCAGCTTGAAAACTTTTAATGTAAAAAGGCCTGTTTTTACTCTACTTTTCTAGAGTACGTCCCTGTCTATAAACCTCTGTGCTTATAGTGAGAATTACTGATTTTTCTACAACTTAAGACCTTTTCCAAATCCAAGTAGATCAGTCTTCACATAGATTTGTGACTCCTGAGGCAAATCTGCTTTTTTCATCAGGAATTTCAACTTTCAACAAATATTTGTCCTTCGTCATAACAAGGAGATTTCAGTTTTATATTTATACTCATGCATTTATTAGGAAGATGTTTTTATTCAGACGTCCTACATTTTCCATAAATATCTGTAGAGGAGACCAACTTGATGCTGATCTGTTAGCCAATGACATGTTATGTAAAAATGCTTTCTCCCATTACAAAAAATGGCAGGAAACATTTTTCTTGCTAGTGTAGCTCGTACCCTTTTTTATCAAGAGTGCCCCTGAAAAATTTTTATGTGGACAAACATAGTGTGCTATCCCTTTACCCTCCGCCTTGATGTAAAAAAAAAATGTGACAGCCACCATGGAAGATGAGCAACCTTGTAACTTCTTGTGTGTGCATGCTTGCATATGTGTGTTTGTTTGTCTGTTAGCCAAATGTCTAATGAAATAATGATTGGATTTTATTGAAACTCTCAGAAAAAAAAAATCATTGGATATACATCTACAACTTGGGAACGTTTGGTGTCAACCCAATTCAAGAAATTCCAGAAATGCTAGCTCAGAATAAAAAAATGAAAAAAAGACAGTACTAACTGCTCAGTAAAGCACAATGCATTTTTTGTGCTTTTTCTTTTGTTATTGTTCTGCTCTGTAATTATTTTGTTTTCTGAAATTGTTTCTGACAAAATGATGCTATGTTGCACTGTCATTGTCTTTTAGTTTTGGGAAATGTGATTGTGTTTTCTTAAACACTGTTGTGGTTTCTGTTCTGTTGATGCATGATAAAAAAAATGTCACTGTGGTTCATGACATATTCTTTAGCTTTAATAATAAGTTGTTGTGTTTTCTGAAATGTTTCCGGTGACACCTCTGAACCACCTGCTGATTCATAATGACAGATGTCAACCTTCTGAAATCGGTGCAGTGCAGCGCCACTTCACTGCAGTGTTCTGTTTAAAGGAGTGTATTGACTGAAAAAGTGATGAGCGCCCTGCCACAAGCACATATTAAACAGTAGATATTAGAATCAACAGGAAATCTGCACGGTCTTGTTTGAATCGATAGCTGTAGAGGTCATGATGGTGTATGAACATGGTGTGAAATTGTGTGTGTGCGTGTTTGTGTGTGTGTGTGTACAGATATAAAGCAGCTTTCCCTTACTCATCAATATCTTCTCACCTCTCTGTCTTCCACCTAGATGGTGTATAAGCCCTGGCTGTGTTCTCAGTACTTCCAGACCACCCAGATGCACTGCAGCAAACGAATCCCCTGTGGCCAGTACTGCCTGGAGGTGCAACAGCGGTGCCCCTTTGTCCTGCCTGACAATGATGATCTCATTTATGGAGGCAGCCCCAGTTTTGTATGCACAGGTACAAAATAATTGTCATGTATGTTATACAATATTCTGTTTTGTTTTTTCTTCTTTCTTCTTTGTGAATATTAAAGTGAAGGCACTCAAACACTCCTACACTAGTAGTTCATGAGCAGTTGGGCTCAAGGGTTTTGTTGATTGAATAGATAAAAGAACATTACTTTTCCCAAATCCTGGGATTCAGAGCTATGAGTAACAGGCTCCTTCTAACCCCTACAGCTCCCACCTATTTTTTATTTTTTTTCTGCGTCACTTGCACCCCGCTTTAAGAACTTTAATGAGTAAGCACATAAGCTCAGGGCTCAGAGATTGCTGTGTAACGCAGTAATGCTTCAGTGGGACACTTAACTTCTGACAGATACACAAGAAACTTTACTGAGTTTACACTTACAGGTTTTTCTGTCAAATGAGGCTAACAAGGTCACACCATAACATTAGATTTCTGCCAGTTACTCATAGCATCACAAGACAGCTGCACAACAGAGCACAATGCTAGAAAGTAAATATTATTTTAAGACCTGAACATATTTTTTAATTTGCTTCTTATGACAAAGCTTGCGTTGTTCTGTTTCCCAGATTGCAAGATTCAGAGGAAAAAAAAAAAATCAAGTGAGAAATTTATTTGCTTTTTATTAGGACAAAAATATTCGGGTGAGTTGTCCCCCTGATGTACAATATTGTCTTTAACTGTAATTTTTTTTAATAGTGTCCAACTCAGCATAGTCATAAAAATGTAAAAAATCTCCATTACAGTTTGACCAAATTTATAACCAAGACAGAAGACAGACAATTATGTGATGACTATTGGTGAAAGTAAAGTAACTTCTATCTGCAGCTCTCTAAACTCTTATGAAATGATTATCTGTATTACAGTAGCATTTTGATTGTCTAGCTCAGTGTAAGGCCTACTTTTTAATGTTTATGCTGCCATCTAGTGTTCATTTTAAGCATCAAATTACTGTTTCACATCCATCCATTCATCCATCCATCTATCTATCCATTGTCTTTAACCCCTTTTCCTTTTCTGGGTTGCCGAGGCCCTGGTGCCTAGCTCTAGTGGTCATTATGTGAAAGTGGGGTGGGTACACCTTGGACAGGTTGCAAGTCCATCACAGCAACCATTCACACTCTCATTTATACCCAGGAAAAGTTTTTAGACTTACCAATTAACTTAACCTGCATGGTTTTGGACTGTGGGAGGAAATCAGAGTACCCAGAGAAAACCCACGCATGCAGGGGGAGAACATGCAAACTCATGTACACACAGAAAGACTCGAGGCAGGAGGCAAACCTGCAACCTTCTTGCTGTGAGGCAACAGCACTAACAAAAGCATTGCCGTGCCACCACTGATGTACATATGACAGAAATTTAATGAGTTGCCAGTTTGGGTTAGGTTTTAAATCATCAATTTTTACCAAGTTGCTTTATTTAAGAGGGAAGCAAATTTTGCAGATTTTGCTACTTACTGAAATTAAACAGATAAGGATGGCTGTGTTCTATATTTTGCTATCATCAGCCTGCACGTCTCCTTCCCATATACTAAAAAGTTCTATTCCAAAAAAATGTTAAATCTGTCATGATCTAGCATTTGATACCAACTTTAATGGTATTGGTATTGCATATTAAAGAGGAAACTTTACATATTTGCTTTCTTTGTAATATACTTATACTGCTACAGTATTGGGCAACATATAAAGTTTAGGCACTTTTGCTCAAAAAATTAACTACGGGTCACCAAAAATGGTCAGTAATAATCTTTTCCTTGATCACTATAATATTGATTTTACCTTTAGCTGAAAAAAATATATCAAATAGTGCAGAACATCAACAATACAATACCAAAATGTGTTTCATAATTTTCTTTAAAAAAAAATAAAGCAAAGCAGGCAGCTGCACACAGTGTCTAGGATTTAAAAAAAAAGAAAATGTTCCACAGTCTTTGTGTATTTTTAATTTCCACACTTCATTCCTCTCCTTCCTCTAAATCGTTTCAGAGTTGCTGAAGGACTCCCCATCAGGTGTGGACCCAGATGCAGAGTGCTGTGACGTCCGATGGGACTTGAAAGTGGACAATCGATCCAGGGGAACCCTAAAAAGAACTCACCCACCATGCCAGCATCAAACCTCGCTCAGCTCCTCAGCAGCCTGCAGACTGTGTAACAGCCGGCTCAAACTTTGCCTGCTGGTTCTTGTACTCTTACACACTGTTGCCAGCCTCACTGCATCCCACAATGCAACGGAACTAGGCCTCCCCACCATCGCACCACTGGAGGACAGCCCTGCCAACGAGGAGTGACAGAGCTGCCAGGCAGGATGCGAGGTTGTAGGGATGGGGGGGTATTCCCTCACCATGGCAACCATTGTGGAAAAATACTGCAACGGTTGTGCAAATGGCTGGTGCCTGCAGACATTCAGCATCAAATGTGGGATGCTTTATGATGATGGACGCTTAAATCAATCAAAACAAAGAAGTAACTTAACAGACATACACAAACTAAGGGATTAAAGCAGTCCCTTGGGTAGGAAAAAGGGACAATGCCACAGCCTTTGTTGAGAGGGAAGGTCAGCTTCCTTGTGGCTGAGTTTCTCTAATACGCTTTTTTACACTGTGTTCCAATTATTGGTTTCTGTTGCACTGGCTGACTATGGAATAACACAATCATTTTCTCTTTCTAATGCTCACTCTTTGTCTTTGTTTTTGGGTCCTTCATACAGGAACAAATTGTGCCCTCAAAATAAGATGGAAAATGTGAAGAAAAAAAATTAGCTGCAAATTTGTGTGTGTGTGTTTACATGTGTGTATGTCTGTGAGAGAATGAGCGGATGTCGCTGTCCTAAAATTCTACCTAAAAACTGGAGCGGCTGACGATTCTCCAGAGAGCCCCTCAGATTCCACTCAGCTCCTTTCGGTTTGTTGGTTCAATGCAATTAGAATTTTACTGGGTTTGAATGTGGTTCTGAAGCCCATAATACATCTGAGTTTAACACAAGTTATATGTTAAAAACATTTCAGTAATTGGTATCAGTAAAAAGCTAACACTCTGGCTCAGGAAGTTTTTCTTTAATGGTGCCAAAGTTTGAAACTATTTCCTTTTCTCACCCCATCCTACCCTCTGTGTTCACCACGTAACCACATAATAACAATGATAGCATTAAATCTAATGTAGGAGGCAAGACGGACACTCTATTTAATAAATCCCCATCAGTCTAAACTTATTTGGAAACTCATTTATAATGCACATGTTCAAAGTTAACATGTTCGGATTTAGTATTAATTGAGCCATTGACAGTTGAACCAAATTTTGAAACTTCTTCCACCCATTTTTCTTTATTTTATTGAATAGCCCCTATGTAAACCTCCACATAATCTAATATTTATTGTTGTCATATTTTTATGCCAAAAAGTGACATTCTTATCTCATGGACAAATCCCAAATGTTGCAGTCAGTATTACAATAGGGGTAAATTTACAGTTTTCACCTAAATTGCTTAGCATTTTAAAGGTTCACAAGAGCTTTTCAGAAATATTATATTGCATATTATTTTTCTAAAGGTGACATATATGTATTTGGTCTACAATTCTTTTGTCAAGTAGGTATATTTCATTGGAATATTTGTCAAAATTATACATACATATAAAAACACACTGATAACTTAAAGGTCTGCTGCTCCAATAGTTCAAAAACAACAAAAAGAACTTTATAGTTTTTCTCTTATAACAAACTTCCATGTTTATTTGTGCATCTAAAAGGCAAAAATGGTTTAATGTTATAAACTGGGCTGCAAAGCTGGCTTCCAAATAAAACTTATTGTCTTGCCATTTTAATCACATGGTTCAGCATATTTAACAAACACTTGGACATGATGCATGCTCAATAATCCAGGTAGAAAAATCTAACAAGGTTGAATCATTCCAGGAAGTCCAATATTTCACTGATCACATCAACTCTGTGAATAAATATATGACGTTCACGAGAGAAGATGTAAAAGATGGCAGGTTGGCCTTCTTGGACTGTGAGGTCTCAGTCCCAGATGGAGGACGTTTGGATACTGATGTTCACCGCAAACCCACCCACACAGACCGGTACTTGCGGTTTGACACCCATCACCCCCTGGAGCACAAGTTAGGAGGACAGGCCCTGAAGCAATGTGGATATCCTAACTGGGTCTTCCTGAAAGCAGATAAGAAACCCAAATAGGACTCCAGCCAGTGACCGGGTGAAAATGAGGACCCCAAACCCAGATCCAGACCAGTGGTCATTCCGTATGTTGTGGGGGTTTCAGAGAAACTGAGACGTTTATTTTCTAAACATGACGTTCCAGTGGCTTTCAAACCCCAAAATACACTACGGCAAAGACTGGTTCATCCCAAAGATCCAGTCCCCCGGCATAAACAGAGTAACGTGCATGCTGTTAAATGCCAGGAGGACTGTGATCAGAAACAAAGCAGTCACTAGCCAAAAGGATGGCCCAGCATAAAAGTGCAACATCATCAGGCCAGGATTCTGCGGTTTACTCCCATCTGCATGCCAGCGGTCACTCTTTCAGAGATGAACATGTGCAAATCCTTGATAGAGAGGAAAGATGGTTTAAGAGAGGAGTAAAGGAAGCCATCTTTGTGAAGAGAACCCGTCCATCATTAAACAGGGGCGGAGGTCTCCATGTCCAACTGTCCCCCTCCTACAATGCTGTTATTGCGAGTATCACTCAGCCCTCTGTGAATAGCAAGCGGCCATCAGGGCCCTAACGATCGGTCGTTAGGCTGATGGTCCTCTTTTGCATGTGAACAACTATTTTTAGGTGTCACACCCAACTGGTTGATTCACTATGCAAAGGTGGTGCTTAAAAGGCTAAGTTTGCTTGCAGTTTCTCAGACTGAAAAAGTATTTTGGATAAAAGATGAAACGTATCATCTAAGAAGAAATCGTCCAGAGGACTTGATTCAACCTTGTTAAACACTTTGCAAAGTTAATGTTTCTCTGAGTAAAGACCATTTATTATTATTATTATTATTATTATTATTATTATTATTATTATTATTACTACTACTATTATTATTATTATTGTTATTATTATTATTATGGATTATAAGGGACTAGTCAAAATGTGTCCGCAGCAGATAAACAATGAATAATGTACTGTAGGTTTCTCCAGCTCATCTGCATCAAGTTTAGACTTTTCTCCTTCATGCAGATGCAGGTTAGGGATAAAATATTGTTAACTGTATGTGCACGCCCTGAACCAGAACTACATCAGAGGTGGAATTTCAATCTTAGGCCGTTTTTTATTTGAACACAGTATGAAGATGAGAAGTTGCCTTTGATGACTCTGCAGAAATGATCAACTGTAATTCACATACCTTTAAAAATACAAATAAAGTATCATGTTTCCTGCAGGCTTAAAAATGTTTTACGTCATAATTCTGCTCCCAGGCCCACTGCCCCCAGCTATTTGATTCTGTTGACATGTATGTGGAGGCTCTTCCAGATTATAGCAACCTCATTTTGATTATCCTTAGCTCCACCCCCCTTCTACAAGAACCACATCTAATCCCAAATCAGATCCTGTAGCATGCACACTGTTTGTTTTTCTCCTTCAAACATCAAAACGATACTCCATCATGTAAAGGGCTTATAAGAAAATACAGTACAAACATTGTCATCCTCACAGCCAGACACATTCAAAAATGCTTGGATCACTGTTGCTTGTAGAGTAAGAGGGATTTTTTTTTTCTTTGTAAACTCATACAACTTTAGTTCTAAAGGCATTTTATTGAACTTTTAATTGGAAATCAGGAGCAGAAATGAACACAGAGAAAGAATTGCGTCAGTGTTTGTACACTGGGTGAGCTGGGTTAAACTTGCCAGTGTGTGATAAGAAAGGAATGGTGTAACCTCAAGGGCTGACTTTCCCCCCTTTTGTTTTCTTTTTAATTTGTGTCTCTTTGATTAACATGGTTGTGAAATCAGGGATGGATACATTTATTCCCACACTTTAATGTGTTTATGATTTATATGAGATGTCCAATCCAGCATCTGATGTCAAAAAATGTTAATAAATTGTTTTTTTTTAACCTGTCTAAAAAATAAATATTATATAGATCTTTTTTTTTACATTTGCTGTTTAGAACTTGTCCCACGCACTAAACTTCATTAATCACTGCTTTGCATGAAACAAAAGACTCCTCGTCCGTCCACACCAGTCTTGAATGACTGGGTTTAGTAACTGGAAAATGCTGCTATACCGATGGTCGCCAGTAGATAAAGTTTTATTTATTATTTTACTATCATTACTGCTGCTGAAGGACTGTCAGATTTATAAGAATCAAAAACAGCTGAGCTCTGGGATAGAAAGGAATTCCTTACCCATCAGTTTTACAGTAAAAGGGTGCTGCTATGTGTACATCTGCATAGATTTGTGTTGACGCATGTTACTGATTATTGCTTGTTCTCTAGCATTCAGCTTATTGGGACACCGACGTGGCCAACTAAAGTATATTTGGATAGGCAGAGAGCTACTACACTGGTTGTCACTTTATGCACAAAATTTTTAAAACCATTATACTAAAACATATTTACTATTTGAATGAAACAACTTTACATTGACTTTGTTTCCTCCAGTTTCATAAATTTCCACAAATGAGCAAGAATAGGAAAATGTCCTGGTAAGATAAAACAAAACAGACAATGACATAAAACTGGGGGTAAAACATGCCACGTATTAAGTAAGACAGAAAACTTGAATCTGATATAATATAGTACATTTCATCAGTGAATAAATGGGCACAAGAATAAATCAAGGTTGGACTATCTTGACTGAAGTTCACTTTTCATTCAACCCTCATCAAAAGTTTTTGTAAGAGTGCCAATTAACATAAGAGAGCCTTTATGGGTGAAAAAGATGTGTAGAGAGCATGTTAGCTTCATGTATCTTCACTGAGGCTGCATGAGGACGAACGTGTCATCCATCACACACTTCCACATGCTTCTGCACCAAGAACATTTTATGTGCAAGATTTTTTTAAGATAAAAACAGAAAACCTGTGATTTTATTTGTTTGGATAATACAAGAATGCATACAATTAGTCTAGTAATCTTTACTTAATTAGAAAGGGGCTAAGAGATTGTTTTTTACAGTATTATATTGAAAGGAATAAAGTCTTGTAGATTGTTTGTAGCAGTTATAGGGAATATGGTCTTTTACGTTCTATAATACACGAACAACTTACAAAAACAATCTTTTTGTTTTAGTTCTGCACATGTAGACAAATAATGCTTTTTGCCCCCATCTCCTGTCCAACCACTAGTGCACCCACTCAGATGTACACAAGTATCGCCTGCTTTCACTTTCTGTCTTTACAACTATTCAGTTCTCTATCCTGTGGATCTATGCAGAAGCCCATTCCTTTTGTTTGTTTTAGTTGTAAATACGTTCCCTAGTATGCTGACCAATGTTCGGTTCTCCTTGTGTTATTTGAGTTGATCTCATGCTGTTACTTTCTTTTTGTTTTCCTTCTTTTTCTTCTCCTCCTTATTTATTTTTGATCACCTGAAATCACTGACGTTTAAGGAGAGCGAGGTGAGGTTTAACCAACAGATCCGTCCTCAGCTTCACAGCCTTATTGGTAAAGGCTGTGGTTCTGTGTGTGTGAAAGCAAAAGGTTTATATTATGGAGTTGAAAATGGTTCAAATGCATATAGAAGTACCATTGCGATTATGATTCTTATTACTATTATACTACCAGTATATTGTAATATTATAGATGCTTTAGTTCGAGTAACTTCTTTAATTTTTTTACAAACAATTTTGATGAAATGATTTATAAAAGAGTCTCATGAGTCACGATCTTTTGAAAAGTATGAGAACTACTGCTACAATGATTAAAATTGTGTTCTGATGAAAATAAATACAAACGTAATATTATTGACCTTTTTCTCTGTTGTCCTTTTGCATGATGTGGTTTTGTTCTGATTAAGAATCAAAAGCATGTTTGGACACAGTGATACACTGGTGGCTACCACGTATGGAGTCAGGAGTCTATTTCAGCTGTCGAAAAGGATGAGACCAGTGCAGGTACAACACAGAAACACATGGAATAAACAGCCATTCATGCACACAGTTACTCACTCACTCACGGTTGGTTTAAGACTCTTCAACCCTGCTAACATGCATGTTTCTGGAGTGTGAGAAGAAACTGGAGTGCTTCTTGTTGTGAGGAGAAAGTACTAACCACAAAGTCACCATGCAGCTTTTTCAGCTAAACCTGACATTCAAAAGGAAATATGGTTCATTTAACCCTCCTGAAGCCCTCAAAAGAGAGAGAGAGACGAAGAAAGGTAGAGAAGCCCTTTAACTTCAGGTCAATTTGACCCAAAGGCCACAATAGGGTTAAACTGTTGATGTTGCAGTAACAGTTGTACATTTAACATTGGGATAAATGTGTGTGAAAAACTCTACTGCAAGGGTAATGATATACAGTATATTTAGGCTTATATTTATAATAATAAATAAATAAAAACTCCAAATTCAGTGAAGTCAAGACCATCATTTGGCACTTTATGTTTAAAGAAATAACATCCTGATTCAAGTTGCATAAACAGTTCAAATAAGTGAGGGTATTTTCTGACTCCACAAATGACTTCAGTCATCTTGACAGTTTAAACAGGCGTTATTTTTTGTGACATTATTGGGTGAGCAATTAAAGCGGTAGTTTGGATCTTCTGAAGCAGGGATCTGTAGAAAGGTTATGAATAAAAACTATCTTACCTGTAGTAGATAGGTCTTTGAATTACATCTTCTAACAACAATTCTGACTGGATTGATGAGCTAACATTTAGCGAGTGTGTGGCCAAGACCAAAGTGGATTATTGCCATCTTAAAACAACTTCTAAAATTTTCAAAACTCATGTGAATGCTATTTTATCATTTTTACACAGCTGTCAGTTACACCTTATATGGTTATTTACATATAATTCTACTGTTGAAAGCACAGCAGCTAACTGTAACTGTAACTTTCAACAGAAAGATAATGCTTATAATATTTGTGCCAGAATAGTTGTGTAGCGTGGACCTAACAGTGGTG
The DNA here is from genome assembly GCA_028566095.1 of Kryptolebias brasiliensis. Lineage (NCBI taxonomy): Eukaryota > Metazoa > Chordata > Actinopteri > Cyprinodontiformes > Rivulidae > Kryptolebias > Kryptolebias brasiliensis. The sequence goes on along the minus strand of JAOXNZ010000188.1, from coordinate 14,973,741 downwards.
TAAAGGTTTATAAAATACTGCCATGAAATTTTGAGAACGGGGCTGTTTTAAGATAGCAGCAATCCACTTTGTTCTTTGTCCCGCTCTGACTAGCTGTTATCTCATTAATGCAGTCAGATATGTTTCTCCAAGCTGAGGCCTTCAAAAGAGCTATTTATAACAAATAAAATATTTATTGTTCAGAATCTTTCCACAGAACCTTATTTTTTAATATCTGAATGTCTTTTTAAGCTTTTTTAGTTAATGTGAAAACTGTACAATATATTTGTGCATCATGATCATCATTGCATTAGCAGGTCTGTAACGTCAGAGAACGTTGTTTTTTTTTTGCTGACGGTATGCAATTTCACTTAAAACCATGAGATGGCAGTGGTAGCACATTAAATGAACTGTCTGGGTGGGGTGATATAAATAGGTCATGGGAAAAAAATTGTGTTTCTCAGAAATCCTGAATGGATGTGATAGAGACATTTGCAGACTCAGTTTTCAGCTAAATTTAATGTGCCAGGAATTATTTCATTCACATACACATCATCACACATAGACACCTTTCTGTGTGCATTAACTCTGAGCTGAGAGTTAAGCCTGGAAGACTGGCTGTATCCTTCAATCATGAATTATGAAACTGCTGAGCAAGACCCATCAAGGGCAGTTGGGTCAATTGCATACACTGACCGTTTAATATTTAATGTCATAGCAACAACATTTATTCAGCAAGTTGTGCATTATCGTTTGCTCCCCTGAGGTTGCAAAAATCTGAAAGTGAAATCACAGATGTTTCAGTTTTCTAGTCCAACTATGTCAGCATATGTGGATTAGATTACCATGGGACTTGAAAATGTACATACAAATAGAGTAAATATGCAATATACCACTGAGAGTATATGTATATATATATATATATACATATACTCTCAGTGGTATTTGCAGTGGTGGATTACAAAATGGAAGTACAATAACTGATTGCATATTTTTGTTTGCCATCCACCCTGTGCCAGTGGCCTTCCATCTGGGATTAAAGCCCTCATTTCTATTTCAGCTTGTTGGGGTGGGGGGTGGCGGGGGGATAAAGTGCTCAACTGACTAATCCTCAACTAACCCGCCAATAGTCAGCATCCATATTCCACCTGTCATTCAGACCACAGACTCTGTGTGGATGAGTGGTATTAAAAGGCCATGTGTTGTTGGAGGTGAAGCTGATGGCTGGATTTAAAACTGATGAAGGTAAAGATTAATACAATACCAGACAGATTATTAAATCTTCTGCATTTTTACCTGCAATGGAGAATATAAAGTTGTACTTTACTGACAGAAAGTGAACTGGTGTTTCATTATGTTTGGTACCTTAAAAGGAGAAGTGTAACTTGGTAATGTGATGAATCCACCAGAAGAGGTCAGAATTATGCAGTTTATAAAAGAAAGTTCACATCAAACAGCCAGAATAAAAAAATCACTTACCTAATTTAGTGTAAATCTCTTGTGAGGCACTAAATAAGATCCGGGTCATTGTTACAAGGGTTCTTAGTGGGAACAATGGGCAAGAATATTGGTAGCAAATGAAGGACTTACATTTAGTTATAATGTTTTCAGAATGAGATTTTGGTGTTTAATTTGTAGCTAATATCTCAATAAAAAAGCTTGAGGCCAGTGACAATTCAAACTATAATCAATTATGTCTCTCTGAATCAGATGGTACTGCATGCAGATGACCAGCCACACAAATCAAGAGAAAGATGATGTCAGTGTGCTGAGAGAGATTAAGGAGGGTTCTCTAAAGGTCAGACAGCAGTCATATAATTGGAGACTTTAATCCAGTGAGTAATGATATATGTATTTCATTTGGAGGAAGATAAATAGCGACTATTTTGAAAAGGGGAAATGATGTAAATCATAAATTAAGTATTTAAAAGCTTGGCTTAATGAATGATGTCCATAGCTACTAGATGTTAAAGCAAAATGTACTGTCAAAGGTTATAAAGCTATATCTGATCAGAGAAAGCAATCATAATCTGCAAGGTATACAAGCAAAAAGCATAATGCACTAAACAGCAGAAGTTCAAATAAAGTGCTGGCAGAATTAAATACTTTAAAAGTAAAATAATGTTTACTGGTTTAATGAAGTTTTTGCAAAGGATGTGTGGAACCC
>JAOXNZ010000188.1:14951132-14961551 GCA_028566095.1 Kryptolebias brasiliensis | reverse complement strand
CATGATCTTGGATTATTTATATCGCAAACAGCATTTTTTTTTTTATAATGCTGTACTTTTAATAAGCAGCATGGCAGAGGAGTGGTTAACCCTATCATCCCACAGCAAAAAGGTTGCAGGCTCGCCTTTCAGTGTGGAGGTTGCATGTTCTCCCTGTGCATGCATGGGTATTTTTTCAAGGGACTCCAGTTTCCTCTTACAGGTAATTGGTAACTCTAAATTGTCCCCTAGGTGTGGGTGGGAATGTGAATGGTTGTTTGTCTCATTTGTCTCTATGTGGCTCTGTGATGGACTTGCAACCTGTCCAGCATATTGCACAATGACCGCTGGAGATAGGAACTAGCTCCCCAGCGAACCTAAAAGGAAAAAGCAGGTAAAGAAAATGGTTGGTTGGATGAATGAATGTATACTATCATTATACAACAAAACATGTTCAGTCATTTTTATTTTGTTTCTACAGAATCAGATTGTAATTGTGCAGTTCAGTGATGGTCAAAACAGAGTCAAAACAGAAAATGCTGAGAAAACAGAATGAAGAAATTTGGTCACTTAGGTAAAAACTGAAATAGGTTAATCCAAATGTAAAAACAGAGAACATCACCCACTTTAGCATTATCCTCACTGCTTTTTCTACATTTTTTGTCACTTCCTGAAGAGAATGAATCAGGTGGAAAATGAATGAATGAATATTCCAGCTCTGATTCCAACCATAGGGGCGAAGTTAGCAATTTGTGCTCATAGATTTCATTACCGGTGTTGTCAACAAAGTGTGACACCAGAAAGATCAGCCAGCCTCTAGTCATCCACACCTCCACATGAAGAACAGGACAGGGGAGAAGAAGAGCCATGAGGTTAATTGAAGGATGATACGTTCTTTCATGCCTGATGCAGAAAGAACATTACTGTTTAATAAAACAAGGCACTATGGTGCAGTCATCGTGTCTCTGAATTTCATGGCTCATCTCAATTACCAGTCTGACTGATATGTTTTTATGAAACTCTTCAGATGTATAACTGAGATCAAAATAAAGGCCAATCTTATTAATACCAAATGCTCACATAATAATATACTAATGATGACTAGGTTGTAGTCAGACCACAAAGTGGTAAAATAAAGCCAGCTTTCTTTAATCATGTAGCTGTCAAGTCTAAAAGTAGAGTAATGTGAGAACTATCAAGTACTTTCTCACATTACAACTATGTCAAATCAATTCTCTCAACTTAAAATATTATGTTTGTTTTAAGTCAGAGGAAGTGCCTGGGCCAGGACATGTAAGAGACTGGATATTATCACTCACGACACGCAAGCTAAACCCTTCTGATGGCCCACCAAAATAATCTTTAGCTCATTTCCTTTCGGTAGAAATGTTGGAATTCAGTTCTGTTGCTGAAATTTATCAGCATCCCAGAGGTATACAGATTACATGTTGAACATGAAGTAATACTGCTCCTGTTCATACTTCCCTCACACTTTCTCTCCCTTTATTAAACACCACTCATCATTTGGCATTGAAAAGCAGTTATCATCATTTTTATCTTGTAACTATTTTTATCAGACTACTTTCATTCTAAAATTCAGATTCCTGTGTGCATGTGTGTGTAATCTAACAAAACAGTAAACCTGTTAGGTCTGTGTTTATATGCATGCCTTGCTTGACACTGATTGATTCCACATGCATTCAACTGGCTGGTTGATGCTTCATGTTGTCTAATAATCTTGTTGAACTTTCAGCCTTTAATCTTAAACTTTGACATCATAGTTATGGAACCAGATTTGGTAGATTTTGTCTAGAATCGTCTAACACAGACAGAGGACAAAATATTTTTCAGTGCTTTCTCAAAAACAAAAAAACATTAGGATCCAGTAGAAACATTATGTGTCCTAAGAAAAGCACATTTTTGTCCTTTTAATAAACCTTTGGTTTCTGGATGGTTGTAGATGTTATGACAACTGTAGATAGAAGCTGGTATATCTAATCGAGAACAAAAACAAAGCATGAGGAAATTTAAACCTTTTATACATTAAATGTGAAAAAGCTATACCACAATCTATACTCTATAAAACATCTATGCAAACACATGTGTTGAATAAAGAATGGAGAAAAAATACATTTTGCTTGCAAGGCCACCCAAGAAATTTTTATTTACTTGACAAGTTAATTTACAAGGCCTAGACTGTGTGAAAAGCCCAGTAACACAGTATTGGGGGTGCGTTTCAGTGTCACCATCATTTAGAGGTTTTAAAGTGGCCCAAAATCATTGTCCCAATTATCAGCCTCTGAATCACACCATGTCAATAATGGAAAAAAAAAGAAGAAGAAAAACCTCCACTGCCTTTCCTGGCAGTGGAATTTTGTCTCCTGTCTTTCTTTCCCCTTCTCCTCACTTGTCTGGATGTTTTTGTTTCCCCTCGTCTGTCTCACCTCTGTCTCTGCAGTCCTGGTCCCTGGCAGCTCACTTGGCACAAGTCTTGTTCATCTCCTTACTGCTACACAGTAAATCTACAGTGGGTTTATTTCTTCTGCTTGCCAGATTGCTGTACTCGACAGTTCGGTAATACTCAAGTCTCAGTTCAAGATCTTGGAGTTTTTCTTTGCAATTCCTCATATGAAAATGCTCATATTGTCCTTACCCTAACCCTTTCAGATCTGCCAGTCTGCTTGTTTTTCTGCCTGGTCAAAATAAATACTTTTCATCAACAATGTGATACAATTATTTGAAATGTTAATGAAATGGCATACTTAGTCAAAGTGCTGCAAAGGAAAAATACAATATTGTTCTTTTCAGCCCTGTTGAAACATCACAGCTTACACCAGCTGGGTTTAAGTGGGTGAAGTTAGACCCTTCTCACTCCTATTTGTGTTTTTACATCCCTCCAAAACTTCTTTAAGTGGGTACCTCAGAAGGCAGTGGTTGGAGATAAAGACAGGATGGCTGTGCTCTGAACTGGGCCAGTGACATAACAATCTGCAACTGTTATGGTCTGTACTCCTTAATCCATTTGTGCCTTGCTCTCTTTTCCCCACATTTCTTGTTTGTTCGCCCTTGCCTGTATGTGGCTCCACATATTTTATACATATAAACGCATTGAAAATGCATTTCAAGAAGGGTATCGGCTGACTCAAACGCCAGCTGCACTGATCAGATTCAGGAACAAGAGTGGCATACACCTCCTTTGACCATATGCCTGATATAAACACAAGTGGGCTTTTTAGATGCCAAGACCATTTTGCAGTCCTAAATAATAAATAAAGTTGGTGAATTTGTTGAACATGATAGATTTCAGGCTGTGCATTATTCTGCAGGTGATTCCCTGTGTGCTTTATCTCTCTGTTCATCATTTATGCTGTCAGCTGTTACTGACACAGTAAACATTCATTGCTCTGACAGGTCATTTGTGACGCTTTTTCCCACTGGCAATATTTTTCTCTCTACATTTAAGAAGGTAACTCCTCCATCACTTCTAGCTGGGTGATGTCACAGCTGACTAAAAAGGAATGGGGTATGTACTTCTACTTATTGGTATAGGTATTGTTGATTACTCATTTTACTTACATGCGACCAATTATCCATAACAGTATATCTACTCTGCTCAGCTTCTCTCTGGTTATCAGTTTGTCAGTTCTTCTCAGTGGTGTCGAGTTTTTATCTTTAAAGTTTGAACTTGTTTTTTGTCCTGCCATTGACCCAGTTAGTTTTGTCTGCTTTAGAAAATCCTAGGGACCTCAGTTGGAAGGCAACTGGACGTCTTTTTTCATTCTTACTAGATTTTCATCTCATCAGCGTTTTTATTTTGATCAGATCAAGTTTTCATTGTGACTGTGTTCTGATGAACTCCTTGTTCCTTTTAAATGTTAGGGCAAGTGATCGAACATAGCTTTTACTCAATGATTCCCACACAGATGGTGTTCTGATGTTTTATAACCTTTGTGTCAACACATTCTGACTCACTTCTTTTGAAAGAGTAAAAATAATCCTTAAATATAAAAGTTAAACTACAGGTAGTCATGATAAAGGTCAAAGGCAGTTGGGAAATATTTTGCTCTCTGCTTCACCCACTCGTAAAGTTTTGATCAAATTTCTAAATGTCAGATTTTGATTTAGTACAAGCACAACATCTAAACAGTTTGCCAACATCATTTGTCATGTACATGAATCTTTATACTTGTAGCAATAGTATGGGATAACAGTGAGTACCCTACTGTTGGTAGTAGAGGGGCAAAACATTAAGCTATCATAAAAAGCTTGTTAATTGTTTTCATTTTTATAGCTCTTCTTAAACACTGTCATAGGCCTCTATCAGAACTAACATCCTGGGTGATCTCAGGTGAATTCAGGTGTGAATGTTCTCATAATCGATCAAGGGCAAATCTGTGACATTTTGATCTACATTCGTTTGATAGTCTGGATGCAAACCATCCTGAGCGACACTGAAAGGCCACCAACTAATTGAAGTGGGTCAGATCTGAAAAGCTCCGCTTCTTGATTTGTGATTGACCACCATGTTTTATGATATAATGACATACAATTAGCTCCAAAACAATCAAAACAAACATCACTTTACAGAAAAGTCACCCATACAGTACCCAGGTAATCCACAGACCCACATAATCCCCCCAATTTAACAACAACAATCATTTTTATTGACAAGAATTCTGACAATTGGTTCAAAAAAACCTTTAGATGAAAATATTCTCTCTCCAGAATATTCCTACAGGTAACTAAACATGTTAAATTAGCAGGCAGATGAGTCTGATTTTTACAATGCGCTTGACAGATTTATTTTTTGTTTCATTGTGAAAAGCAGGAGACATCTGGGTAATAACTCTGATTGCTTGCAGGTCAGGAGGTAGCCCAGGAGAGTTTACATTTAAAATATCTTTTTAAATGAATTGCTCTGTGTGCATGTTTTATGTGTATTAGTTTATGTATACTGCATTTATTTTCTTGTTAAAAAGCACATTAGTTTGCTATATATAAAATGTGCTATACAAATAAACTTTGACTTGACTATTAAATGATTGTAAACAAAAGCCTTTTTCAGTCCATCCTGAGAGCATTCACATCTTTGTTTAGCACCATTCAGGTGGGATCGGATCACCCAGGACAGATGTTGGTGCCAGGTCTGAGGTCTGAGGGGCTCATCAGTCCTCAGTTAACAATTCGTAAATGATTAATGTTCAAGTCAATCAACCCTGCCATTGTATTTTCTTAAGGAAAAAAGCGTTTTCTATCGAGTTTCATTAATTTTGTACTGGCACAATTTTTTTATCATAATGACTCCTTTCAAAACAAAGTGAATCAATTTCAGTTTCAGCTTAAATTTGTTTAACCGTTACAACTAAAAGCTAATTCTAAAAGCTTTAAACCTCTAAACCTTTGATGTAATGGCACTGCATTATAGAATTACATTGCATTTTTTCTCTTTTGGAGCAGAAGTTGACAAGATGCTTGTTCTATTTTATAAATTGACCAACGTTGCACAGATGCATCTGTATTCTGCACAGGAAATGCGGTGGCTGCATAATGGATTTTAAAATGAAGGTTTGGAAAGGAAGATAGGTCTGTCTGCTGCAGTACGCTTTTAGCCATAATAATATCTGCTGAGCTCCATCAGGTCTGTGGAATTACTGTAGTCTGCATTAAAACACACTCCTCTCTCCAACGCTTTGGTTCTCAGTTCTCGGTCCAGTTTTCTGTCTTTTCATGTTGCAGTGAGGTAAGAGGAGATGGAAGAGACAGTGACCACTCACCACTGTTTTTCTTTATGCATTTCTGCTTTTTTCTTGATGTGTTTCTAGATGGATTAAAAAACACATAAAAAAATGTCCTTACCATCATCACAATGTGCGAGCAGATTTTTTACTGCTTGAAGGATTCAAACATTGCTAATGAGCCACTTAACACGAGGAATAATAAAACCCAAACAGCCTTAGCAATCTTTATATTACTTTTTAGTTAAATTTATCTCTTCTGTTTGTATTAATTTAATGCATCTATGGCAAAAATGTTCTGTTAGCATTTTTTTATTCAATTTGATTGATGTAGACAATCTTAAGACCCACCCTTAGTTTCGTATGACCGACACTAGGGCCCTGACCCAAACTTTGGCAACCACAATGCTTTAATGTTTAGAAAACCCAATAAACTTTGTCTTTACCAGGTGAACAGTGTGTGTAGAGGCTTTTAATGATTTTGAATCAGTACGTCGTTGCATCATTCACCATCAGTATGGCAGAATGAGGCAGTTGTGGTATTTTTACATCTTTTTGTGAATGCCTGGTAAAAAAAACAAAACACAGCACTAAAAAGTTTACAATTTGATTTGCTGTGAGGCACATGCGGTTTGCTGTTTTCGCACCTGCCAATAAACTGTTGGCTTTCACTTTGAAATGCTCATAAAATCTTTACGTAATCCTACGTAACGTGTTAAGAATCTGTTTAGCTACACAGGTGCCCATACACCACAATAACTCATCATTTGCTGTTTGTTTATTCCAGATGTATAATTAACTTGGTGAATACACTCCAACTGCTCAGATAAAGCTCTCACATATAATTTATTACCTGAGAAACTCAGTACATGATGTTCAAGGAAATGCTTTCAGATGCTGCTCAGAATTACAGCCATTATTTGCTTTTGTGACTAGTCCTTGACTGCCTGATGAGCTCGTTTTGATTGAGTAGAAAATGTGTGGAGAAATGAACACCAAGTTTTATGCAGTAAGATTAATATCATTTATATTGTGCATTGTGCAATCTAAAAATAAAAAGAATAAATAAATGCATGCTGTTTTTTGTTTCAAATTCTAAATCATTTAAAAATCTGGTAAAAAGTTTTCATTCCAGTGCATTTAAACCAGCAAAAGCTGTCAGTTAAAAAAATTGTTAGAATTAGTTGCTTAGTAACTGAATGAATGAATGAATTAAACGTTCCATTCAAACTTGTTGAAAGAATGACTGTAAATGCTTTATGGAGGGTTTTTTTGTTTTTTTTTGTTCCGTTTTTTGGAGAGGGGTCTTATTGTCTCTTCATACATACGCTGCAGACGGCTTTTTCAGAATGGTGTGAGTTCTGTTTGCAGATCTGTTTGACAAAGTACAGCTTTATAGTTCCTGTTCTGTTTCAAACAGAGGTGGAAGACTTTATCACCCTTTTTCTCCTGAGTTCTTTACGATGGCTTGCAGCTGGGACAGTGTAAACATTTTTTGATAAACCCTTTAGATCCAGCAGAAACATGCATTTAATAGAATGGTTTCTATGTATTGGGATTTACTGGACAGTTTTAAGAGTCTGGTCTTAATTATCTTTCGGGAAAAATTCCCAGTCTTGAGAATCTTCATGCACCAACTTTATCATGGCAATAAGTAAAAATCACATGCTAGTTTGTACATTTTGATGTGCTATTTTTAAGCATTTTAAGTTTTTTTTTAAGCAGCTGAAATGACCTATCAAGTTATTAGGGGGGGAGAAGTACAAGGTTGGATTTTTTCTTTAAAATATTTCTGTTAGTCCATTCATTTTTACATGAGACGGCACTGTCCTCAACACCTCGATCCTTAGGATTTGATCCACATCATTAAGCAGTTCAGACGTAAGTTTGTAGTTTAATTAGCTGCCATGTCCTGGTACAGATAGTTCTTTTTAAAATGAAACGTAAATAAATAATTAGAAAAGACGTGTTAGTTTTGGTATATTTTGTTGCATAATCAGTTATAATCAGCATTAATGAAGAACCTGTTTTACTTCTTTCTGCAGAGCCTACAATATTCAAGTCACTGTAAGTAGTAGTGTGCTGGAGGGGGACGTGTCTGAGGCCAGTAGACACAATGCTGAACACAAGGCAAGGTTTTATGCTTCCCCTGGTGGCCAGCCAAGACAGTGGAGTGGCCTGGAGTCAGAATAGCCAGAATAGCTTCATAAAAGATCGTAAAAAAAAAAAAAGACCAGCTGTTTCACTGATCATTACTGCCTGTAAAGATTGTCATTTTGTAAACAGAACTCATTCTTTGTGTCTGAGCACTAACTGTCTTTCTGAACGTAATCTGCCACAGTACTTTCTGCTGCTGCAGCTCAATTTTATTACCAGGATTTTTAATTTCAGTGTGGTGAGTCCTGCTCCAGGCAGTGGTGAAGATCCTTCAGCTTTTGTAAAATGTTCAATTCAAAAAGACATTCAGTCATTTAAATGAGAGTAAAAATGGATTTGTATTAGCCAAATGTACCCTTTCCAGGTAATGTCAGGGTGCCTTAACCATAAGGATTTTCATAACGTTAAAGAGATAATTCGGATCTTCTGAAATGGGGTTCCGTTGAATCAATTAATATTTCCCCTGTTGTAGATAGGTCTTTGAAAGACCTCAGTTTGGAAAAAAAAAGAGTTTAATTCTGACCAGATTGAAAAGCTAACAGCCATTCACAGCAGGACCAAGACCAAAGCAGATTGCTGCCATTTTAAAACAACTCCAGTTTTCAAAACGATAGTCAATGGCCGGCTGTAGTTCCTAACCAAATTTAACAGTCCACCAAGGTACGTACTAAATAGTGTTTATTTCTTTTTTTCCCTTCCAGTAACATTGTTACTTTTGCTTAAAAGCCACCTCCAGACATCAGAGAGGATGCCAGCCTTTCAGAACAAACAACAGATGATGCCCGGTGGTCTCTTCTTTACAGCAGCCTTTACGGTATCAGAGTTTCTTAAAAAATAAATAAATTAATAATGAACAAAACTTTAGTTTCCTTCAGCAATAAACCAAAGCTGTCCAGACCAAAACAAGAAGCCTGTGAGGGTGCATGTGCAGCTACAACATGTTGTATTTGTTGTTTATGCAATATTTGAAAAGTAGATTTATACACCATGAAGCTTCTCAGTAAAAGAAGATGTTTTCCAGGATGTTTGGTTCAGACATCACAGCCATGTGCTGTGAAAGAGCTAGTGTAGGTGCTTACATGTTTTTCTCATTCAATGAGGCTTGCAGTGGATGAACTGTATCTTGTGGAATACTTCAAATTAAATCAGCTGATGTGAGAGGACAAAATGGACTGCAAAATGGATTTTTCCATTTTGCTTGGTTAGTTCCTAATGGCATTGCTCTGAAAATGTGCTTTTTTGTTGTTGTTTTGTTTGTTTTTCTGCGTTGATCAATGTACGTTAAGGCAGCAGATGGGCTGAAAACATGCTGGTTATCTCTATGTGAAGGTAAAATTAATCAAGACTGAGCTTTCGCTGCAAGGGTACCTCGATACAGAGCTCATTTTACTAATTTAGATCTACAGTGCAACATCTGCATTGTAAAGCCTCATGTAATTTTATTTGGGTTATGTGCAAATGCCTAACATCTAAATGTTTGAATGTGTAATAAATTTGACTTTCACTTGTTTACTGTTCCTTGCACATTCAATATTTTCTTTTTTCTGGTAAAGCACATGTTATAACAAAGTGATGTGCAATAGACAAAGGCAAACCCCTTACTGATTTTCCTTAGAGAAGAGAATTCAAGCAGTATCTGACCTTCTACACTTGGACTAAACTAATATGATGACTGGAAGAAGCACAGCTGGTGGTAATGGGTACTACTGAAAGTAAAAAAGTTTTCTTGCTTAATTATCTCATTGAAACATGTTCACTTTATGTTTAAAGAAAAAATAATAATTCTCATAGAAACACATTAATCTAAATTTCCTGAAAGGAAAACCATGGATAGTTTAATTTTTAGCAAGTTGAAAGTATGTTTTATGATGCATATGAAAGCTGGAGTTTATTTATTAATGATCCAAGTACAGGAAATGAGGATCGGGCTCTCTGTATAAAGTGTACAAGTCTTTGCACTCAAAGAGTATAACTCTGGCGGAGAGCCAGTCTTTTAAAGTTGAAACAAACAACATTAGAAGTGCTACAGTTAGCTGCTTGTGATTGTAAATAATCACAGTGTAAATATCTACGTAATTCAAAACTGACAGTCACATAAAGATCTATGAAATGGCATTTGTATGAACAGCTGTAAAATTTTGGAAAATTTAAAGTTAAACTCTCCAGCAATCCTCTGATCTTGGCTCCACCAGAATACCCATTAGCTAATAGAAACAGAATTAAACTCTGTTTCTCTAAACCAAGGTCTAACAAAGAGCTATCTACAACGGGTAAAATATAATTTGTTCAAAATCGTTCTATAGAACCCCACTTCTAAAACCTTGAATTGTTATTTTCACATGGTGACACTTTTCTTCCTTGTGAGGCTTTTGCTTAAAGAAATAAACTTTGTGAAAAAGTTTTTATGAAACAAATTTGAGAAAAAAAATTCTTGTGTGCCAGACTCAAAAATCTAATGAAAAAACAAAGAATTTGAAAATTTTTATATCTCTTAGCTGTTTCTAATGCATTGTCCTTTTACAATCAGGTTAGAAAATTAATAAAAATG